>JAGSMR010000070.1:1872500-2210000 GCA_029286605.1 Sericinus montela | reverse complement strand
AAAATATGAAGAATATAGTCATAGACAATTATAATGTTACCATTTTAAAATAAAAGCATTTATTTGCCAAACAGACATTTGTTTTTTCAAACTGTCATATATATACTGTACAATATTTACGCATATTTCTGTGAGCTAAATTAAATTAAATGAATATTGCAGGCAAGTTCATATAAGTTATAAACTGCACTATTGTTGACCTATAAACTCTTCTATATAGCAATAGCTTTTAACCAAGCTTGAAAAAAAATATAACACCATTAATTACTAATGTGAGCACCACAGGTGTCACTGACGTACTTCAGTGGAATATAAGTCTGCAGAAAGTACCAAAAGAAAAACATATGAAAAACACAACCCTCTTAGTTGGGATAAAATTAAATATTGTTAGTTGTATGCAATTTAGCCCAATTTTGTGAACAACATGGTTAGCAGGTTATTTTGAATTATTTAAAATTTCTGAATCAATGACTTCTTTATCATCGTTGTGACTGATAACCCGATAAAATGTAAAATTTATAATAAATGTGATTAAATAAATATGGTTTAATGTTTAATAACAATTTTTATTTGATATTTTTAAAATGATGTCCGGCTGTAAGTAGTAATGACCATCATTTTGAAAAAAAAAAAATCTGAAATAAATAGAAAATACTAATTTAAATTTTAATCTAAAGCTATTGTAGCTTCATGAGGATATGTATTCTTTGAATTTACTTAATCTTTAATATGGATCTCGGTACAGAATCAGCTGATAATGACAGAACCGAAACAGACGTAAAAACAATAACAAAACAGGATCATTCTTTTTTTCGTTTTTGATCCTGTGAATGCAAAAATGCATATAAAGATTATAAAAAGTTATTTTGGACCACGTAATTCTTTATACAGGACGTTAAAAACTATTCGTCCGCGAGTGAGGTTTGCGCCTAGTCCCACAGGGTATTTGCATTTGGGTGGTTTAAGAACAGCTCTTTACAACTATTTATTTGCAAAATCACGGGAAGGTGTATTTATTTTACGGATAGAAGATACAGATCAGACTAGAAAAGTCGCGGGTTCTGTTGATGCTCTTGTAAATGATTTAAACTGGGCTGGTGTAGATTATGATGAGGGACCTGGAAGGGAAGGTCAATATGGACCCTATGTACAAAGCGAACGATTAGGAATTTACCGGTAATTATGTTCGTTTTCTATCTTATATTTTTTTTTATCTACAGGCAATTTCCCGTACTTGGGTAGGCATAGGTCTTGAAATCATCAAATTAAATCATCAAATTAAATCATCAATCTGCATTATTTATTACACAAAAACATTTACTATTATAATTATTATTTATTTATTTATCTTCACGCACAGTCATAGGGACTGTGGTAGCCAGAGAGAACAGACCACCAAGTGTCCCAATCCTTACATATCTCTTTCCCTTCTTTCAAATTCTACATTTTCTTCATACATGTAAAATAAATAATAAATATCTTCACGCAATTCCCAATACAGGGGTAGACAGAGGTCAAGTCTAGACAATTAAGTCCCTTTGACCCACCTTCCACCGAAGATATTTTCGGGACAACATGACAGGTAGTGAGCCCGTCGCCGTCTTTATGTCCAAGCCAACGATGAAATTCGTACATACGTTTTTGAAAAACTCATTGGTACTGCCACCTGGGGATCGAACTCGGGTCTCTTGACTCGAAATTCCGACCACCCAACAACTCGGCGGCAAGTTGTCTATACTAAATATTCTGGTCAAGAGAGTGAGTGGACAAACCTACTACTGTGATGGCTCTGTCTTTAGAACTTTGATGTTGTCACCCATCACAAGACTGTAGAATTAGGGTTTTAAATTCATACAAGTATTCCATCATCATTAGGCAGTCAGTGTTGTATGTAAACTGTTAACAGTACTACTAAAAAAAAGGTATCAATTCTTTGATATAGGTTTACTAATTTTATCTATGAAAAGTCACACAGTTTCTTAATGTTTTTGGTTCATGTAACATAGAAGAAACCGGCAAAATTAAATGTTAAAAAATATTTATTTATATATTTTTAAACTATTCATTAAATTCAAAAGTAACTCTAAGATTTCAAAGGCTCATCTCTCACGCAATTACAGAATACTCTTAAATAGAAATGATAAAAGGAAATAATAAATTCTAATGTTTAGTATATTTCCATCTATTGATCTATTGGTAGTCTGACAACCTCGGTGGATGTGTGGCGGACTTACCTGTTTGTGATGTTACTTATTTCCCGAGTTCAATTTCCAATGAAAAAACACTTTTTCTAAATTGTGTCAGGTCAGACTGTTGGTGGTGTCTTCGTTGTTTCCTATTCCATAACACAGGAGGCGACAGGCTCACCACCTGTCACATTGTCCTTGTCGGTTGAAGGGACTTAATTGTCTAGATTAGACCTCTGTCTTCCTTTATGGGAATTGCGAGAAGATATTTAATTTAATAACACAGGTTTTATTTACTTTGGGATGAGAACAATGTATGTGATGTCCTTATCTATATATTTATATTTTCATACATATAAAAATATGTTAAACTCTTCATTGTTACACTTATTAAGGTATTGGTCTCATTGGACAACCCTATCTATTTATTTATGTATCCTTTTACATCTCTCTATCATTAATATTTCCTCTATTTGATTGTAAATAGTTACTTTAGGCGAGTGATCAGAATTCGAGTCAAGAGACCCCGAGTTTGAACCCTAGGTTTGAGGCTCATACTAATTGGCTTTATAAAAAAACTTCTGTATGATTTACATCGTTGGCTTGGACATAAAGATGGCAACGGCCTCACTATCTTTCACATTCTCCTAAAAATCTTCAGTGGAAGGTTGTCGGTTTGGAAAATTTTCTATTTATATTTCATGTTGTAATTTTTATAAAATCTTCAGTGAGCACATAACAAAGTTGCTGGACAACGGAGCAGCATACCATTGTTTTTGTACGGAGAGGCGGTTGAACATTTTACGAAGGGACGCCGTGAGGTCACAACGTGTGCCGAAGTATGACAACCGGTGTCGAGGTCTATCGGCGCAAGAGGTCAAGGAAAAGATTAAATCTGGCACACCGTACTGTGTTAGATTCAAGGTAAATTTTTAAAGGTGGTTCAATAGAAGACGTTGTTATTAGAATGGTGAAAGGCATGCTTCGAAGGTTCGGGTATGGGGAATGAGTGAAGAAAAAATGTTGGAGAAAATATACAGCGCAAGAGCCAACAATAAAAGACATCGTGGTACACAGACACTAAGTTGCTAGTGACTACTTGATAGTGGCTAAATCAAAAGAAGTTTGCAGGGGCTTTCTTCGAAAGAGGTTTGGGTTCGTTTCCCGGATGGGTCAAGGTAGAAATACATTTTTTCTATACTGTTTCGAGTCTCAGTGTTTGTGGTACTTTCGTTGTTTCCGATTCCTGAACACAAGTGGCTCAAGTTATGTTTAATTTGTGGTCAGAACAAGGTATATGATGTTGTGCCGGTCTATGTATACATTTATTATTATTAATAAATATATTTAGTTACGATAGCTGAGTGGTTGGGTGATCGGAATACGAGTCAATATACCCCAGTTCGATCCCCAGGTACCAATGGGTTTATTCAAAAGTCCCAAAACAATGTCTTCGGTGAAAGGTGGGTCGGAAGGACTCAATTGTTTTGACCTCTGTCTACTCCAGTGTTGGGAATGGCTTGAAGATTATGTCTATAATGTGAGTTGGTTCACAGGTTAAGTACAATTAAAAATATTTTTTTTCAGCTATCATCCGACTGTCGGTACTTCGAAGATTTGGTTTTTGGTAACATCGCCTACGACGTTTCTCTCAACGAAGGCGATCCCGTTTTGATGAAGGGCGATGGCTTCCCCACGTACCATTTGGCCAACGTGGTCGATGACCATTTGATGGGCGTCACGCACGTGCTGCGAGGGATCGAGTGGCAGATTTCTACCACGAAGCATCTGTTACTGTATAGGTAAAAAAAAAATCTTCAGGCCAAACCCAATACAGGTGTAGAAAGAGGTCTTAACAATTAAGTCCTTTCGCGTCATCTTTGGGACATCCACCGAACATTTTTGGGACAATGTGGCAGGTGGTGAGCCTGTCGCCGTCTCTTTGTCCAAGTCAACAAAAGATATAAATTGTACATAAGTTTTTTTAAAACGATAGCCGAGTGGTTGGGTGGTCGGAATTTCGAGTCAATAGACCCGAGTTCGATCCCCAGTTGGTAGGCTCGTACCAATGGGTTTTTCAAAAACTTATGTACGAATATCGTTGGCTTGGACATAAAGGCGGCGACGGGCTCACCACCTGTCACGTTGTCCCGAAAATATCTTCGGTGAAAGGTGGGTCGAAGGGACTTAATTGTCTAGACTCGGCCTCTGTCTACCCCTGTATTGGGAATTGCGTGAAGATATTTATTTATTTTATTTATAAGTTTTTTTAAAATAAGTCACGATAGCCAAGTTGTTGGGTGGTCGGAATTTCGAGTCGAGAGACCCGAGTTCGATCCCCAGGTGGCAGTACCAATGAGTTTTTCAAAACTTATGTACGAATTTCATCGTTGGCTTGACATAAAGGCGGCGACGGGCTCACCACCTGTCACGTTGTCCCGAAAATATCTTCGGTGAAAGGTGGGTCAAAGGGACTTAATTGTCTAGACTTGACCTCTGTCTACCCCTGTATTGGGAATTGCGTGAAGATATTTATTTATTTATTTATAAGTTTTTTAAAATAAGTCACGATAGCCAAGTTGTTGGGTGGTCGGAATTTCGAGTCGAGAGACCCGAGTTCGATCCCCAGGTGGCAGTACCAATGAGTTTTTCAAAAACTTATGTACGAATTTCATCGTTGGCTTGGACATAAAGGCGGCGACGGGCTCACCACCTGTCACGTTGTCCCGAAAATATCTTCGGTGAAAGGTGGGTCGAAGGGACTTAATTGTCTAGACTCGGCCTCTGTCTACCCCTGTATTGGGAATTGCGTGAAGATATTTATTTATTTTATTTATAAGTTTTTTAAAATAAGTCACGATAGCCAAGTTGTTGGGTGGTCGGAATTTCGAGTCGAGAGACCCGAGTTCGATCCCCAGGTGGCAGTACCAATGAGTTTTTCAAAAACTTATGTACGAATTTCATCGTTGGCTTGGACATAAAGGCGGCGACGGGCTCACCACCTGTCACGTTGTCCCGAAAATATCTTCGGTGGAAGGTGGGTCAAACGGACTTAATTGTCTAGACTTGACCTCTGTCTACCCCTGTATTGGGAATTGCGTGAAGATATTCATTTATTTTTTTTAAAATCGTTCGTATTCACCAAACTGTTAATTTGACGACCTCCGTGGTAGAGTGGCGTCCGCACCGGTTTTCATGGTGTTGCCAGCTCTGTGGTCGCGGCTTCGGTTCCCGGACGGGAAATGTAGGAAACCACGTTTTCTACATTATCTCGGGTCTGGATTCCAAACCACTTTTTGTACTTTTTTATCTGGGGTCAGAGCAATTTATGTGATGTTGCACCTATTTGTTTTTTCATTTTGAGAGCACTCCCCTAGTTGCCTCAGCCAGCATCGGAATCCTTGGCGTCGACATATCGAGCGACGTTCAGTTTCGCGGTCATTTGGAAGGGAAGGCCAAATTGGCCTCTAAAAAGCTTGACGTGCTGAGTAGAGCGCGACAGTACTTCATGTCGGCCCACCGCCTGCAACTTTATAAGGCGCAGGTTCGGTCGCACATGGAGCATCTCTGGGTTCGCATCTCTGGGCGAGGCTACCACAGTGTCAGCTCCTTCCATTTGACCGTATCCAACGAAGAGCGGCTCGAATCGTCGACGACCATGTTCTATGTGATAGGCTAGATCCCCTGGCAGAGATGTTGCATCTTTTTGCATTTTTTACAAGATTTACTACGGGGAGTGCTCCGAGGAGTGGTTCGGATTAATCCCAGCCGCTGTATTTCACCATAGAACCTTACGGCATAGTCAAAAATTCCATCAACACCATCTTGATGCCTGGCATTCCACCACAGCGCGTTTTTCGCGGAATTTTCTACCACGCACTTGCACTTTATAGAATGTGCTACCGTCAGCGGTTTTTTCGGACCGATACGACTTAGGGACCTTCAATAAAAGAGCCTATACCTTTTTCAAAGGCCGACAACGCATCTGCTATGCCTCTGGTATTGCGGATATTCATGGGCGGCGGTAATCATTTCCCATCACGTGAGCCACCTGCTCGTTTGCCCCCCTTCCCAATAAAAAAAATTTATCTCTCTATCTAACTACTGGTAAGCTCTCAATCGGAACGGCATTATGTCCTGTATTTTTTTTATCTTCACGCATTCTCCAAGTACTGGGGTAGATAGTCTAGAAGTCTTTTGGACCCTCTTTACTGTAAGTCAGTGCGACTTCCTATCTGTCAGGCCGATCCGTTCACTTATTACACCGTTCATAAACAGTAGGTAATGAACTTGTGCTAAATATAAATGAATACTTATATCTATGGTAATGAAATGTAAAAACTGTAATGTAAAAAGTAAATGTAAAAACTAATGTAAAAACACAATTCCTTTGATTCCATTCCAATATTGACGACCTCTGTAGACGAGTGGCGTCTCGGTTTCAAGGTGTCGCGATCTCAGATGTCCCGGGTTCGATTGCCGGTCGGGTTAATGTAGAAAACATTTTTTCTACATTTCCTCGGGTCTGGGTGTTTGTTATTCCATACCACAAGTGCTAAAGCGCTTACTTTGGGATATCAGGTCAATGTTTGTCATGTTGTTCTTATCTATGTATGTATTTAACATACCCCTCCCCATAACTTGTATAACTTACGAACTAAATTAATCCATCTTACATTACCGTTTATTGTCGTTTTTTCTATTTGTTTAGAGCGTTCGGTTGGACTCCGCCGCAGTTCGGACATCTGCCGCTGATCGTGAACTCTGATGGTACGAAACTGAGCAAGAGGCAGAGCGACGTGAGGGTCGAGGACTATAGAAATAGTGGTTGGTGTGGCAAAGTATCCTTTATTATTACATTTTCCACAATTCGTGGTAAAAAAAATTATATCAATTGAAGAGTCACGATAGCCGAGTGTTTGGATGATGCGTGGCTCTACCACTTTAACAGTGGTAGAGCCACCCATCAGCTTTTGTTGTTGCATGAATTGGCCGGCTCGACCGGGGAAGTACCACGACCTCACAGAATACCGGCGTGAAGTAGAAGTCTAACAAACTTCTGCGTTTCGTGTGGTGAGTGCAGGTAACCGGAGGCCACAATCCCCTCCCCCAAATTGGGGGACACTAAGGCCGGCAACGCATCTGCTTTGCCTCTGGTATTGCGGGTGTTCATGGGCGACGGTAATCACTTACCATCACGTGAGCCACCTGCTCGTTTGCCTCCCTTTTCTATAAAAAAAAAAATTATCGGATCGAGTCTAGAGACCCGAGTTCGATCCTCAGGTGGTAGGCTCGTTCCAATGGGTTTATTCAAAACTTGTGTACCATTTATAGACGCTTGGACAAGGACAGCGACAGGCACACCACCTGTCACGTTGTCCTAAAAAAATATCCTCGCTGGTAGACTTAATTGTCTAGTCTTCCATCTACCCCTGTAGTGGGAAAGTACCAACTGTCACGTTGTCTCAAGAAATGCCTTAAGTGAAAGGTGGGTCGAAAAGACTTAATTGTCCTGACCTCTGTCTACTCCGGTGTAGGGAATGGCATGAAGATGTATATTATAAACGACTTCCTCAGGCATATTCCCGTTGGCTCTGGTCAATTACATCACACTGTCCGGCGGCGGATTCGAACACGTGGCCGGCGAGGGAGTGCGCCTTAAAACCATAGAGGAATTAACTAAAGAGGTTCGTTTTTGTATCATTCAAAATAATAATCTGAACTTATATGAGTAGCAAACTTGTTTTTGCAAACGCGGTGTAGGACTACCCCCCGCAAGATGGAGTGATGACTTCTAGAGAAGTATGTTCAGCAGTACACTCTAGATAGGCTCTAAAGAAGAGGAAGAATGAATGAAACACACAGTCATTAAATAGAAACATAATAGAATGTGACGCGCGCGGGAAATTAACCCTCTGGTGTTCCATGTTCTTATCAAACGTTTCACCGTATATACCTTATAAAAAATCACGGTCTGGTATCACTATAGCCGAGTAGTTGGGTGATCAAAGGTCGAGTCAAGAGACTCAAGTTAAACCCCACGGCTCGTACCAATGGGATTTGTAAAAGAATCTATGTACGATTAGAAACATCGAAGTTACCACAAACACCCAGACCTGAGAAAATGTAGAAAAGGTGTTTTCTACATTGAACCGATCTGGAATCGAACCACGGACTTCAGAGCTGGCGACACCATGAAAGCTGGTGTACGCCACTTGTCCATAGAGGGCGTCAAAACAGTAAAATTATAGTTTCAGGTGAACAAAATCTCTTTACACCCGAGCCGTCTGAATCCGGATCTATTAGAAGAGTGCAACAGATTAGAGATAAAAAGACAGCTGAAAGAGAAAGAACTATCTGTGTGCCTTGTGAACAATTTACAAGAGTTAATAAAGAAGACCTATCCAGAAGGTAATTTGAACGTGACGGAAGACCACATAGTGAATGTCCTAAACTGGGCCACGTCCAGGATAACCAGAATAGAGGACCTGGTCTCATCCAAGTTCGGATTCCTCTGGATTCTACCATCTGAACACCAAGTAGAAGTTAATAGAGAACTGCTGGAGAAGCTTACCCAGGGCCTGGAGGATTTGGAACGCTTCGACGAGGAGCATCTGAAAGATCATCTGAGGAGATTTTCCGTCGCGAACGAAATCCAATTTCCGGCGCTGATGAAGATGCTGCGGTCGGTGCTAAGTGGGCTGAAGGAAGGTCCAGGTGTCGCGGAGATGATGCATTTGTTAGGGAAGAGGCAATCTTTAGAGAGAATAAAGGCTGTTATGCGATAACTTATTGCTGTGTATTGTTTTCCCTTCATTACTCCAATGTAAGTAAGCAACGACAGCCGAGTGGTTGGCTGGTTGGAATTTCGAGTCAAGAGACTCGAGTTCGATCTCCAGGTGGCAGGCTCGTATCAATGGGTTTTTCTAAAACTTATGTACGGATTATATCGTTGGCTTGGACTTAAAGACGGCGACGGGGTCACCAGCTGTCACGTTGTCCCGAAAAATTTCTTCAGTGGAAGGTGGGTCAAAGGAACTTAATTGTGTAGTCATATATAATTTTGAATCAGATACAAGGAAGGTACCACAAACACCCAGCCCCGAGAAAATGTTGAGTGTATTCTATATTGACCCGACCGGGAATCGAAATCGATCTGGCTACGCCATGGAAACCGGTGTTTATGCCACCGGTCCACGGAGATCTTCAAGGTATCCCCTTTTTCTTGTGGGTAAAAGAAAAACTCTTCTCAAAGGAAAAGCCTTGACAATATCAACGGCTACCGACAGATGGCGTGATAACCATCTCGTAAAAATACCAGACCTAAAGAAGGAGGCCGGTGACGGGCAGCAGCGTTTATGGTGCAAGATTTCTAGTACTGTGATTTCAAATGGCTTTTTCGAGTTTGGCGATTATGGCAAATACTCATAAGCCGATATGTGTGTGTGTGTGTGTGTGTGTGTGTGTGTGTGTGTGTGTTTGCGTGCGTGCATGCGTGTGCGTGCATGCATGTATGCGTGCGTATGTATGTATATATGTGTATATGTATGTACGTAAGTATGTATGTATTCCAATTGTGCACTGGAGCAGTTGCCGTGTGGTGATGGCGTTACACCTTTCTTCTTTCTTCTCCTGGGTGTCGTAAGCGAAGATTAAACGAAAAGCCTTGAAAATTATATAGGCTACCGATATTAGGAGAGATAACTATCTAAAAAAATACCAAATCGAAATTCAGCAGATCGGTGACCATTTAATTTACTGCGATCGCCAATCCTATGGTCAAGAGTGGCGATTATGGCAATCTCTCCCAAACGGGAGTGGTGTATGTCGTGCAGTGAACTTTTACAGGTCATTATGATGATATGATAGTGCGAAATAAAGGTCATCATATTTAGTATATAGTTGTTTTCTTTTGTAACCTTTCCATTAATTTTCTTTTTTCTGTGGTGTAATAAAGCATAAATAAATAAATTTATTAGAAATGTAGTACTATAAGAAGAAATGAGTAGGATATGGTAATTAATAAAGCGATTTTTTTTATTTTCACGCATTTCCTAATTCTGGTATAGGTAGAGGTGGTGGTAGGCCTGTCAATGCCTTAGTTACTAAGGCCTTACTTACATAGAGCCATACGTATATAAAATTTATATATTCTCCACACAAATGTTTGCGCTTGCCGGGAATCCAACCCGCAACCCTTAGCTTAAAAGTTCACTAAAAGATTACTACCAACTAATCTATCTAGACAATTAAGTCTTTTCGACCCATCTTTTACCACGAAATTTTTGGACAACGTGAGTGGACTACGATGGTGAGGCTGTCGCCGTCTTTATATCCATGCCATCGATATAAATCGTACATAGTTTTGAAAAACTCATTGGTGCGAGCCTAGCACTGGGTGATCGAACTCGGTTTTTTTTAAGTGAATTCTGACTACCCAACCACTCGGCTACCGTGACTATTACCTACGTATATACGTATCTGTATCGTACGTATAACATATTCACCATTTCCATCGACATTTATAATATAAAATAGATTATTGGTACAAAGAACAACATGTCAGCATATTTTACTATGTTTGTTATTTAAATTGTACACGTACAAAGTCACATTTTTTTGATGGAGGAAAATGCTTTACGCATAACAATAGTCTCCTGACCGGAAGGCCACCGATACAGTCAATATCTGACTCGAATCTCAGAAGGAGAAACCACATCGACTAAAAGTCTCCACATATACAACTGTTGGCCCTGAGGCCCTTACAGCACCTGAAGAGACCTGCGAGAGCGAAGGCCGGCAGGTGAAAATAAAAAGGGTAAAGTCGCGGGCTACAGGCATAAATATAACATGGGTCATGTGACACTCTAAGGCTGGCAACGCATCTGCAATGCTTCTGGTATTGCGGGTGTTCATGGGCGGCGGTAATCACTTACCATCACGTGAACCACCTGCTCGTTTGCCACCCTATTCCATAAAAAAAAGTTGAAATATATTTTTTTCTCTTTAATTTAATGAAAAAAATTTCAGTATAACTAATATGCTTGAAGACCAATAACAATTTTCGAGATTAATCAAACATTAATTTAAGATACGTTATGTATTTAACCCGGTAACCGAGTTGGTAGTAATCCTGTCTTCGATGCTATGGGTTCGAATCCCGCAGGCGGCAAATATTTGTGTGATTATGTGTATATATAAATATGTATCTATAAAACATTTGGAAGAATATTGTACTGTATATTGTTAGCTAGTCCCAAATAAGATTAAGTGAAAAGTGGATCGAAAAACTCTTTATTGTTTACCTATGTATGGGAAATCTCGCGTCAAAAAAGGATTTAATTAGAAGTATAACGATGGAGTTCCATGACAGAGATACCATAATATTTCTTCAGTTTATGATATTTATTAGTATTCTACTAGATTCACATTAGCAAGTCATTATTCTTTATCCCCGGAGTGTAATCAATCAAAATAACGTCTGACATATCTAATTTACAAGCTTCGAACTCTTAAAAGATTAGATTTAGGCGATATAAGTTTTAATTTTAACAATTCGGATACATTTTTATATTCGCACTATTCACAATACTGGGATAGTCAGCGGTCTAGAAAATTAAGCCCTATCGAACCGTTTTTCTTCAAAGCCTATTTAGAACAACGTAAACCATGATGAGGCTGTCGATGTATACACACACATACATGGCATATAATGTACGTATACAATACTAACATATTTAGATAGATAAATTAAATAAATATAAATAGATATCTTCACGTAATTCCTAATTCAGGGGTAGACAGAGGTCAACTCTAGACATGACCCACCTTTCACTGAAGATTTTATCGGGACAACGTGACAAGTGGTGAGTCCGTCTCGTTCTTTATGTCCAAGCCAACGATATAATTCGTACACAAGTTTTTTGGACACATGGGTATGAGCCTGCCACTTGGGTATCGAACTCGGGACTCTTGACTCGAAATTCCGACCACCCAACCACTCGGGCATCGTGACTCTCATTTACTCTCATTCACATTCATGACACTAATTTTTGCCTTTAGCAAAGTTCAAACCCACATCCCTTGGCAACTCACTACCTAAAAATGGATATAAGTATTCTAATGAATATATTAAATGTTTAGAAAATCTACATATTAATTATTAAACATTGAGAAATATCTAGTCTAGACGGTTTTGTAAACAGATTAGCTACTGCTTAAATTCCTGGACGCTGGCTTAGATGTCTAGTCTCATTATAAACTTTGCGAGTAGACGTGGGACATTATTGACTGTTTAATTTAATACCAAAAAATTAAGCAAAAAGAAGCGTACCACGAAATCCACGTACCGCTTTGCTAAAGTAATACATTACCCAAGTTTGTTTCTATTATACATCTATACATATAAATAAAATTGGAGTGTCTGTTTGTATTATAGAAATAACCGTTTTTTACTACATATTTATGAATATATACGGTACATACAAGAAAATAACATTTTTTTTACAATTTTTGTCTGTCTCTCTGTCTGTTTGCTTGTTCCGGATAATCTCTGAAACGGCTGGACCGATTTTAACAGGACTTTCACAGACAGATAGCTAATGTTATAAGAAGTAACATAGGCTACTTTTATTACAGAAACGTAATTAGTGTTCCGCGTTAAGTTTTAAACTGCGGACAAAGGGTAGCTAGTATTACATACAGAGCATCAATCGCAGATTTCTTGTTTTTATTATGGGAGAAGAGTGAAAAACGAGTTAACAGACCACCCAATCACTAAGTGTAGGTAATACAATGAGGATACCACAAACAACCAACACCAAGACCATACAGAAAAGGTAGTTTTTACATGGAATCGAACCCGGGACCTCAGAGCTGACAACACCGTAAAAACCATGTGTGCGTTGCTTGCCCATGGAGCTTGTCCATTTCAAAGGGAGAAAGTTACAGATGCGTTATCACCCTCGAGAACAAAGATGAAATCCGCCTCAAGGTCAGTGATTAAAAGCTTTTTAGCCCTCAAACCGATTCACATCAGTTGTTACATGGCTATTTGGCGGCAGAGATCGCAGTAAGAGTTTGGTACCGACACCTCCGAAGCCATAGAGACAAAAATCTGCACAAATAATCTACACAACGTACACATTTCAGTTCTTGAAATAGTCATAATTTATTGGTGACTCCAAGTTCCCCTGGGGATGAAAATGTGTGAAAGGGCCCATAAACATTCATTTTTCGTGGTATCTAACCTCCATGTTCCCGGTTTTTGCTAAAAAATTTATAACTTTAAAGATATAGTTAAAATAATAATGTAATACATATTAATTACGAATATACGTCGGCATCACGGAAACAACATAAAACAATTGGCCTCTATTTAGCATTTAGACTTAGTTATTTCTTTATGGAATTTATTTACCAATTTTATCTACACGGACGTAATTTAAAAAATCATTTAACTTTTATAAATCACTATTTGTTCATATCATATCGTTACTTATTTATCATCTATTGAATAAAAAAAGTACTTTAATCTTATTGTTGCAATTTAAACCCACTTTCAGCTTTGTTTATCGTAATTTCTACACACATACTTTACGCACAATATATTTTAATGGCCACCCGCTTTTTACCCTTACATTTATATACGGCGGTTTTAAGGGTAAATCGAGTAATACTTTCATTACAAAAGAGTTTGTTTTACATGATGGTTAGCAAAGGGGACGAGACTATGACCCATTTGATACGTAATATTCGTCGTTCTATCGTTACTAAGTCCCCTGTTAATGTAATTCGGTCCATGGTTTTTAACAGCATTGCATTATATTTCATTGTATCTCTGTGCAAGCAACCTTCACCTTAAAAAGGGAGCACGTACACTAGTCTTAATGGTAGGAAAACAATTATCAACGAGTAATTTATATATTTGGGTCTTTTTAGACCGAAGAATAACATTGGCTAATCACATCAAGGCAAGGAGGCAAACATACTATACAAAATCGTTTCTTGGTTATTGAGAAAACAATCACATCTATCTCTTAACAACAAACTTCTTGTTTATACAGCAGTCATAAAACCGGTGTGAACTTACTGACCTGGATAGCCTTAGCTTTTAAATTCATTTGACGTTAATATAGACTCATTGAGGCCACATTATCAAAAATATGTATAATAAATATTTATATACACAGTCAGGTCATAAGTATTGTCACACAGTAAAAACTTTTCTTTTAGAATGCTGGCCACAAAAAAGTTTATTGAATTCGAATTTTGAATTGTTCATGAAAATAAAACTACATACTTTTTAGAATTTTACTCAGTTTTAAATATGGAGTGGACGCTTAAAGAAGACCGTGTTGCAGTTATTGCGTTGCATCGTTTTGGTTACGCGCCAATTCAAGTTTTTGACTTACTGAAAATTTTTAATATAACCAAAAGATTCGTTTATCGTACCATCAAACGATACAATGAAGACTCTAGTGTAGATGACAGCTCAAGAAGTGGTCGTCCTCGGTCTGTTAGGACTCCAACAGGGATAAAAGCTGTGAAGGCTCGAATTCAAAGAAATCCCAAACGTAAGCAGAAACTTTTGTCCCTTCAGATGGGGTTAAGCAGAACCACGGTGAAAAGGGTGTTAAATGAAGACTTAGGGCTTCGGGCATATCGAAGAAAAACAGGACATTCTTTGAATGCTCGTCTAATGTACCTGAGACTGAGATGCGATGCCGCGCTTTGTTTAAGCGGTACGCGGGAAAAAAATATCGGGAAATTCTTTTTTCAGATGAAAAATTTTTTACCGTAGAAGAGAGCTAAAACAAACAAAATTATAAGGTGTACGCACACAGTAGTAAAGAAGAGAGCAACCGTATTCCGCGTGTCCAACGAGGTAATTTTCCATCCTCGCTTATGGTATGGTTGGGAGTTTCTTGTTGGGGCTTAACAGAAAGGTGTAAAAACGTGTAAAAATGCAGTTGTGTATCAAAATACAGTCCTGACGAACCTTGTGGAACCTGTTTAATAACAGGCACTGGGTATTCCAACAAGATTCGGCGCCAGCTCATAGAGCGAAGAGCACACAAGACTGGCAGGCGGCGCGTGAAATCGACTTCATCGGGCACGAAGACTGGCCCTCCTCCAGTCCAGATTTGAATCCGTTAGATTACAAGATATGGCAACACTTGGAGGAAAAGGCGTGCTCAAAGCCTCATCCCAATTTGGAGTCACTCAAGACATCATTGATTAAGGCAGCCGCCGATATTGACATGGACCTCGTTCGTGCTGCGATAGACGACTGGCCGCACAGATTGAAGGCCTGTATTCAAAATCACGGAGGTCATTTTGAATAAACTTTAGTGTCATAAGAATTTATATTTTGTTAAGTTCATTTTGGTACATAAACAGTTACTTAATGAATAAACTTGTTTTAATTATTTTAGGTTAAACATGTGACAGAATTTACGACCTGACTAAGTATAAGCCACATGTGATTATAGATAAGCCGATTGTAATTTTTGTACAAAAAAATTACTTCGACAACATCTGTTAGATTTGCAAAAGCTAGGTTAAGTAAACATAAGTTAAAGATTTTTTTTCCCTTTTCCAATTGATATATACGTTCACAAATGTAAATTCCATACTCTGTATTGCTATGTATGTACAACGACTTCATTGTGTAAATTGACTAATATGTATATTTTATATTGTACACTTAGCAGGCTCTGTAAATTTGTATAGCGTCCTTTTTGATTAAAACTTGTAATGTAAAAATGTAATTTAATAACATTGTGGTTCCTTCTTTACGGGATATGTCGCGCAATTAGGTAGATACTGGCTGAAAATCAGCGTTGCGGTTAATATCGCGACATTATGCTGAGACTGTACCGTTTCATTTGGCACGACACGGGTATTTGTTATTGTTAGTCGACATGCTTTTATTTAGTTTCTTTTTATATATATATACTTTTTTTACTATTTCTGTATTTTTGTAATTTATGCCTTTGTGTCTGTCATAATGAATAAATCTATCATTCATTCATTCATTCATTTATCATTATGGAAATGATATAGTATCGGTGTTAGAATTCCCGTGATAGACCTTAGAGACGAATAAAAAAAAGCCTTGCCTAACTATCTAGAAAAACACTAGTCCAAAATTCAGCAGATTGGTGACGGGGGGCAGCGTCTAAGGTGGCTAGTACAGCGGTCGCCAATCCGCTTGCCAAGCGTGGCGATTACCATAAACCCTCCAGTACGGGAGATGCCTATGTCCTGCAGTGCACTTTACATGCCGTTCTGATGATGATGATGTTGATGGCAATGAAATACTGATTCTCAATCAATACTTTAAGATGTAAAGCCGCCGGAAATCGTCAAGTCTGTACCACACTCTAACCCATTTTTGCTGTCAAACAACAGTGTAAGAACTGAATTTGAAAGGTGTAGTAAATAAATACACAGACAGGGACAATATTTTATAGATTGCTCTGATCCTAAAGTAAATAGCTAAAGCTCTTGTGTGATGGAATCGGACACAACGCGGGTATCACAAACACTCAGATCTCAGAGCTGGTGAGACTATGAACACCGGTGTGTACGCTACTAATGTATGGACAAATCTTAGTTTTCCATCAGCTAGCGCTTTCATGCACCATATGTTTACCAAAAGAGAAGAAAGTTAATTATATGTTTGATAGAAAAATGGAAGTCACTTTAGCGGAATGGTTGAATGGTCTGAATTTCGAGTCAAGAGACCCGAGTTCGATCCCCAGGCGGCAGGCTCGTTCCAATGGGTTTTTCATAAACTTATGTAGGAAATATATTGTTGGCTTTGACATAAAGACGGCGACGGGCTCACCACCACCTGTCACGTTGTCCCGTAAATATCTTCGGTGGAAGGTGGGTCAAAGGGACTTAATTGTCTAGACTAGACCTCTGTCTACCCCAATATTGGGAATTGCGTGAAGATAATTATTTATTATTTTATTTAATAGAATTTTCTAATATCTTTATTATAAAATATTGAACACATAAAACATAGAGTGCGTGATATTTAAAGTAGATGTAAGCATGAATAAAATTTTATAACCAGTAACCTTCCTGCTTCAATTTGCATACAAATTATACTTAATTTAGCCAGCGCATAAAGCCCTTAAAATGTTATGGTTTGTTCAAGTAGTAGGTTAAAATTTTGCTTATAACACCCTCTATTGAGAGTTGATACGACCTAACGATACAATTTTACATCTTCACGTTGATCATAACTCAAAATCGTAAGACCGGGCATTCAACCATGTATATGATAATGATAACGATAATTTATTTGTTAAAACATGTGTAAAGAAAGCTGTCACATAATATTTAGGAGTAATGTCCAACATGTCTTTGCCTTGTGTGGCGTACAAATACAAATTATTTCAAAATTAGAACGTCTTGTTAGAATATCTTGTCTTACAAAGTCATGTCAATAAATTAATTAATTCATGTGAATAAAAAAATACAGAAAATCAAATTGTCAAAAGTAATAAGTTAAATATTAAAAAAATAAACAGTTTAATAGATTATGGTACGTCATTCTTGAAATCAAAAATCTTAAATGTCATTCTTTAATTGTCAAAAACTTCATTAAATTTATAATTTAAAAAATCGTTAATATGGTAATAACATTTTTCAATCAGGAATATTCGGAGTCTTTGCTTGAAATTTTTCATGTTTAATTCTTTTATGTTTTTTGGAATTTTGTTATAAATAATTGGAGCCATGCAAAAAACACTCTTATGCATAACCCTAGTTCTGGCTGCGTGCGTGCGTGCGTGCGTACGTGCGCGCGTGCGTGCGTGCGTATGTATGTAAATTTGTGTATATGTATGTACGTAAGTATGTATGTATTCCAAGTGTCCATTGGAGCAGTTGCCGTGTGGTGATGGCGTAAAACCTTTCTTCTTTCTTTTTTCTCTTGGGTGTAGAAAGCGACGATTAAACGAAAAGCCTTGAAAATTAAATAGGCTACCGATATAAGGCGGGATATCTAAAAAAATACCAAACCGAAATTCAGCAGATCGGTGACCATTTAATTTACTGCGATCGCTAATCCTGTGGTCAAGAGTGGCGATTATGGCAATCCCTCCCAAACGGGAGTGGTGTATGTACTGCAGTGAACTTTAACAGGTCATTATGATGATATGATAGTGCGAAATAAAGGTCATCATATTTAGTATATTGTTCTTTTCTTTTGTAACCTTTCCTCTAATTATCTTTTTTCTGTGGTGACATTTTTCTGTAGAAATGTAGTAGAATATAAGTAGAAATATAAGTAGAATTGAGTAGGATAATAAAGCGAATTTTTTATTTTAACGCATTTCATAATTCTGGTGTAGGTAGAGGTGGTGGAAGGCCTGTCAATGCCTTAGTTACTAAGGCCTTACTTACGTAGGTACATACATATATAAAATTATGATATTCTCTACAAAAATTGTCCTTGACGGTATTGAAACCCGCAACCCTTAGCTTAAAAGTTTACTAAAAGATTACTACCAACTAATCTATCTAGACAAGTAAGTCTTTTCAACACATCTTTTACCGAAGATATTTTTTAGACAACGTGAGTGGACTACGATGGTGAGGCTGTCGCGGTCTTTATATCCATGCCATCGATATAAATCGTACATAAGTTTTGAAAAACTCATTGGTGCGAGCCTAGCATTGGATGATCGATCTCGGTTCTTTTGACGCGAATTCTCACCACCCAACCACTCGGCTACCGTGACTATTACCTACGTATATACGTATCTGTATCGTACGTATAACATATTCACCATTTCCATCGACATTTATTATATAAAATAGATTATTGGTACAAAGAACAACATGTCAGCATATTTTACTATGTTTGTAATTTAAATTGTACACGTACAAAGTCACATTTTTCGATGGAGGAAAGTGCTTTACGCACAACGACAGTCTCCTGACCACCGATACAGTCACCATCGTACTCGAAACTCAGGAGGAGAAACCACATCGACTAAAAGTCTCCACATATACAACTGTTGGCCCTGAG
This sequence comes from Sericinus montela, assembly GCA_029286605.1. NCBI lineage: Eukaryota > Metazoa > Arthropoda > Insecta > Lepidoptera > Papilionidae > Sericinus > Sericinus montela. The sequence continues at coordinate 2,190,761 of JAGSMR010000070.1, read as the reverse complement.
GCCCTTACAGCACCTGAAGAGACCTGCGAGAGCGAAGGTCGGCAGGTGGAAATAAAAGGTAAAATCGCGGGCAACTGGCATAAATATTATATGGGTCATGAGATTTGTAAAGCAACCAATTTATTTCAAGAAGGCTACCACAGTCAGCCAGACCTTTCTTCAGTTGTGCATTTTCTATTGTATAAAACTTATTCTAACATTCAGCCACGTTTCCATTATTATAAGACAATCCGGAACCTCTACTGTTGCAAACTGTTATATTGTAACTCATAGGTAACATATTTTTTTGTTTTGATAAATGATGTGGATAATAATAATAAAAAAAGAAATTACATAATACTGATATAGTACTTTTCAGCAAAAAAAAAATAATATCTATATTTACCAAAATCTTAATAATGATGTAAACTTAGTAAAAAGATTTGAAATTTTAAGTGCCGCGTGTAGGACACGGTGGCTTAGATATAAGAGCGGCAAACGTCGCGAGTTTGAATCCCGACAGTGTCAGTTTAACAGTGGCTCTGCCACTACACACGCATCAGCTTTTGTTGAATGATTGAATGGACTGGCTCGACCGGCCCACATACCTATTCTAGGGGGTGGGGGGACATACTCAATGCCTCTGGTATTGCGGGTGTTCATGGGCGGCGGTAATCACTTACCATCATGTGAACCACCTGCTCGTTTGCCTCCCTATTCTATAAAAAAAAGTGAAATAAAATTTTTTTTCTTATAAATCAAACATTAATTTAAGATACGTTATGTATATAACACGTTAACCGAGTTGTCTTCGATGCTATGGGTTCGAATCCCGCACGCGGCAAATATTTGTGTGATTATGTGTATATATAAACATGTATCTATAAAACATTTGGAAGAATATTGTACTGTATATTGTTAGCTTGAATACTAAGGGCGATAGGCTGATCACTTGTCACGTTGTCCCAAATAAGCTTAAGTGAAAAGTGGATCGAAAAACACTTCATTGTTTAGATCTCTACCTACCTCAGTATCGGAAATCTCGTGACAAAAAAAGGATTTAATTAGAAGTATAACGATGGAGTTCCATTACAGAGATACTCAGTACCCTAATATTTCTTCAGTTTATGATATTTATTAGTTTTCTACTAGATTCACATTAGCAAGCCATTATTCTTTAACCGCGGAGTGTAATCAATCAAAATAATGTCTGACGTATCCAATTTTCAAGCTTCGAACTCTTAAAAGATTAGATTTAGTCGATATAAGTTTTAATTTTAACAATTCGGATACATTTTTATATTCGCACTATTCACAATCCTGGGATAGTCAGCGGTCTAGAAAATTAAGCCCTATCGACCCTTTTTCATCAAAGCCTATTTGGAACAACGTAAATCCTGATGAGGCTGTCGATGTATACACATACATGGTATATAATGTACGTATACAATACAAACATATTTAGATAGATAAATAAAATAAATATAAATAAATTCACGCAATTCCTAATTCAAAAAAAAAGTCACGATAGCCGAGTTGTTGGGTGGTCGGAATTTCGAGTCGAGAGACCCGAGTTCGATCCCCAGGTGGCAGTACCAATGAGTTTTTCAAAAACTTATGTACGAATTTCATCGTTGGCTTAGACATAAAGGCGGCGACGGGCTCACCACCTGTCACGTTGTCCCGAAAATATCTTCGGTGGAAGGTGGGACAAAGGGACTTAATTGTCTAGACTTGACCTCTGTCTACCCCTGTATTGGGAATTGCGTGAAGATATTTATTTATTTATTTTAATTCCTAATTCAGGGGTAGACAGAGGTCAACTCTAGACAATTAAGTCCCTTTGACCCACCATCACTGAAGATTTTTTCGGGACAACGTGACAGGTGGTGAGTCCGTCTCGTTCTTTATGTCCAAGCCAATGATATAATTTGTACACAAGTTTTTTGGACACATGGGTATCGAACTCGGGACTCTTGACTCGACATTCCGACCACCCAACCACTCGGGCATGGTGACTCTGATTTACTCTCATTCACATTCATGACACAAATTTTTGCCTTTAGCAAAGTTCAAACCCACATCCCTTGGCAACTCACTACCTAAAAATGGATATAAGTATTCTAATGAACATATTAAATGTTTAGAAAATCTACATATTAATTATTAAATATTGAGAAATATCTAGTCTAGACTGTTTTGTAAACAGATTAGCTACTGCTTAAATTCCTAGACGCTGGATTAGATGTCTAGTCTCACTATAAACTTTGCGAGTAGACGTGGGACATTATTGACTGTTTAATATAATAAAAAATTAAGCTAAAAGAAGCGTACCATGAAATCCACGTACCGCTTCGCTGAGGCTATATGTTACCTAATTTAGTTTCTATTTTACATCAATACATATAAATAAAATTGGAGTGTCTGTTTGTAATATAGAAATAACCGTTTTTTACTACATGTATATGAATATATTCGGTACATACGGATTTTAACAGGACTTTCACAGACAGATAGCTAATGTTATAAGAAGTAACACAGGCTACTTTTATTATAAAAACATAATTAGTGTTCCGCGTTAAGTTTTAAACTGCGGGCAAAGCTGCGGGGGGCAGCTAGTATTACATACAGAGCATCTATCGCAGATTTCTTGTTTTTATTATGGGAGAAGAGTGAAAAACGAGTTAACAGTCCCCCCAATTACTAAGTGTAGGGCACACAATGAGGATACCACAAAGAACCAACACCAAGACAATACAGAAAAGGTAGTTTTTACATGGAATCGAACCCGGGACCTGACACCTTAAAAACCAGTATGTGCGTTGCTTGCCCATGGAGCTTGTTCATTTCAAAGGGAGAAAGTTACATATGCGTTATCACCCTCTAGAACAAGGATGATATCCGCCTCAAAGTCAGTGATTAAAAGCTTTTTAGCCCTCAAACCGATTCACATCATTTGCTACATGGCTATTTGGCGGCAGAGATCGCAGTAAGAGTTTGGTACCGACACCTACGAAGCCAAAGAGATAAAAATCTGCCCAAATAATCTACACAACCTACACATTTCACTCCTTGATATAGTCATAATTTATTGGTGACTCCAAGTTCCCCTGGGGACGAAAATGTGTGAAAGGGCTCATAAACATTTATTTTTCTTGATATCTAACCTACATGTTCCCCGGTTTTGCTAAAAGATTAACTTTAAACATTTATTTAAAATAATAATGTAATTCATATTAATTACGAATATACGTCGGCATCACGGAAACAACTTAAACTATTGGCCTCTATTTTGTATTTAGATTTAATTCTATTTTTATTTTATATACGTTTCAAATTTATCTACATTTACAAAATCGTTTTTGTAAATCACTATTTTTGCATATCATTTTTCACCTATTGAATACTAAAGTACTTTAATCTCATTGCTACAATTTAGCTCACTTTCAGCTTTGTTTATCGTAATTTCTACACACTTTACGCACAATATATTTGAATGGCCTCTCGCTTTTTACCCTTACATTTATATACGGCGGTTTTAAGGGTAAATCGAGTAATACTTTCATTATAAAAGAGGTCGTTTTACATGATGGTTAGCATAGGGGACGAGGCTATGACCCATTTGATACGTAATATTCGTCGTTCTATCGTTACTAAGACCCCTGTTAATGTTATTCGTTCCATCATTTTTAACAGGATTGCATTATATTTCATTGTATCTCTGTGCAAGCAACCTTCACCTTAAAAATGGAGAATGTATATTAGTCTTTATGCTAGGAAAACTGTTATGTGACTGTGTAAATTATTTGGATCTTTATTTAGACCGAAGATTAACTTTGGCTAATCACATCAAGGCAAAGAGGCAAAAATACTATACAAGATCGTTTCTTGGTTTTTGAGTAAACAATCACATCTATCTCTTAACAACAAACTTCTTGTTTATACAGTAGTCATAAAACCGGTGTGAACTTACTGACCTGGATAGAGAGCCTGAGAATAGCTTTTAAAATCTTTTGACGTTAATATAGGTTCATTGAGGACACATTATCAAAAATATGTGTAAATCTATATGCCACATCTGATTATAGCTAGATAAGTCGATTGTAGATCATTATGGATATAATATATTATCGGTGTAAGAATAATGCCCTCCCTCTCTTCCCGTGGTAGACCTAAGAGACGACTTAAGAAAAGCCTTGACAACGCAATTAGCTGCCGTCAGATTGTGGGATAACTATCTAGAAAAACACTAGTCCAAAATTCTGCAGATTGGTGACGGGGCCACCAGCGTCTAAGGTGGCTAGTACAGCGGTCGCCAATTGCGTGTCGCAAAAGCGTGGCGATTGCAAAAACCCTCCCGTATGGCAGAGGCATGTCATACAGTGAACTTTACCCGCAATTATGATGTTGATAATTATGATGGCAATTAAATACGAATTCTCAATGCATACGTTACAGCATACAGAAAGTTGCCTGGGCACTCTAACCAATTTCTACTATCAAATAGCAGAGTAAGAACTGAATTTGAAAGGTGCAGAAAATAATTATACAAATAGGGACTGGCTCTGATCCTGAAGTTAAATCTAAAGCTCTTGTGTGATGGAATCGGACGCAACGCTCTGAGATCTGAGTGTTTGTGATACCCACAAACACTCAGATCTCAGAGCTGGTGACACTACGAAAACCGGTGTGTACGCTACTAACGTATGGACAAATCTTAGTTTTCCATCAGCTTGCGATTTCATGCACCATATGTTTACCAGAAGAGAAGAATGTTAATAATAAGTTTAATAGAATTTTATCATGCCTTTATTAATAACATATAAGATGTCACGATAGCTGAGTGGTTGGGTGGTCGGAATTTCGAGTCAAGAGACCCGAGTTCGATCCTGAGGTGACAGGCTCGTTCCAATGGACTTTTCATAAACTTATGTACAAATTACATTGTTGGCTTGGACATAAAGACTGCGACGGGCTCACCACCACCTGTCACGTTGTCCCGAAAATATCTTCGGTGGAAGGTGGGTCAAAGGGACTTAATTGTCTAGGCTAGACCTCTGTCTACCCCTGTATTGGTAATTTCGTGAAGATAATTATTTATTATTTTATTTAATAGAATTTTCTAATATCTTTATTATAAAATATTGAACACAGAAAACTTAGAGAGCGTGATATTTAAAGTAGATGTAAGCATGAATAAAATTTTATAACCAGTAACCTTCCTGCTTCAATTTGCATACAAATTATACTTAATTTAGCATTAAGCCCTTAAAATGTTATGGTTTGTTCAAGTAGTAGGTTAAAATTTTGCTTATAACACCCTCTTTTGAGAGTCGATACGACCTAACGATACAATTTTACATCTCCTCGTTGAGCATAACTCAAAATCAATCAAAATAAGACCAGCCTATTCAACCATTTCCGGCCTATTCCATCATGTTGTAATGGATGTATAGCCCGATTTACAACAGTGATGATTTAATACGAGAATCGATCGAATGAGGAACCTCAGAAATGGACTATGTACTACGCAACTTAGCTCGTAGAAGTGACAACCGCTGGGGAATAATGTTTTTCGAGAGGCGACCTCGTTAGAGGCAAATACGGAAAAAGATTTTTCATATAAAATGGATGAAGCCGCTGGATGCAGGTGGCGACGGAACTGTGTTTAGTGACAAAATTTGGAGGAGGTCTATGTACAGCAGAGAGCTTCTAATATGCAGTTAAGAACAAGAACGATGCAAATGTATTAATATCCAGTTGGTAATCCAATATGGTATTAATATCCAGTTATCTTCGGTAGGGTTATAAATGTAAGATTTTTTTGTTTTGTTGTTCTTTCCTTTTTTTGTTATATAGTCTGTAGTATAATTGCTGCCAGTGACATGTTACATTTATTTGACAAAGACAAAATCACACATTGAAACTACTTTACCACTGAAATGCTCATGCAAATTATTGCTCGTGTGTTTATCTTCAATACCGATTAAGTTGCATTCGTAAAGAGTTCAAATTTGCTTGCCTTTGCACACATTGTAAAAGTTACTGAATTTTATGTTTCATTTATAATATTTTTAACCGTCGTTATAGCTACATTACAGCCAGCGTTATAAAGCAGCGAAGTATATATCTAATTCCTGTCTGGGTAGACACAAGTGTAGACGATTAAGTCCTTATGACCCACCTCTCACCGAAGCTTACTTGGGACAACGTGACAAATAGTGAGCATATCGCTGTTTTAGTGCCCAAGTCAATGTTGCTTACTTCCATATTTAATTTCATATATTTACATACGTAAATGAATATGACTCATTATACTAATATTTTGAGGAATTCGAACCCACAACTCCTAGCTTCCAAGACGGAATCACTAACAACTAGTCTACCGGGTCCGCATTATATCCGATCCGTCTCTTTATATCCGAGACTTAACTTTTTTATTAAAGCAATTTTCTGAGATGGACAAGTTAGTCACGGCCTGTCTCGACCACTCATCGCTGTATATGTTCATCCCAATTTGTATTTTATTGATTAGTTCAACATGTCCAAACCATTATCACGACGGTATCAATAAAAAGTTTTTCTTTTGTAAAAAATAAATAAATAAATATAAATATCTTCACGCAATTCCCAATACAGGGGTAGATAGAGGTCTAGTTTAGACAATTAAGTCCCTATGACCCACTTTCCACCGAAGATATTTTCGGGACAACGTGGCAGGTGGTGAGCCCGTCGCCGCCTTTATGTCCAAGCCAACGATGTAAGTCGTACATAAGTTTTTGAAAAACCCATTGGTACGAGCCTGCCACCTAGGGATCGAACTCGGGTCACTTGACTCGAAATTCCGACCACCCAATCACTCGGCTATCGTGACTTGATGAAATTATAAATAAACAAATAATTACATGAATATATGTGTATTATGTTCGGTGTGGTGACGGCGTAAGAATATTGCCACTCCGTTTCTTCTCGTGGTTGTCGTAAGAGGCGACTAAGCCTTGAATGTCGTCATTGCAACAGAAAGATAGTTATTACACACAAAGTTATTACACCGAAGATGGGCAGCAGCATCTGAGGTGCGAGTGGTCTGGTACTGGGATCGCCATTCCACTTGCCAAGCGCGGCGATTATGGCAAATCCCTGTGGGAGAGGCCTATGTGCTGCAGAGGACTTTAACAGTTTAACAACCGTTTGTTTGTATGTACGTATATATGTATGTATGTATGTATATATGAAGTAAAGATATTAGTAAACATAACATTTGATTTTAACAACGAAATATCACTGACTGTATATGACGACATTTGTATGAATTTTTTTATCCTTTTCATAGATTTATGTGCATATTAAGTTTATTATCTCCCTATGGGAGAGGCCTATGTCCTGCAGTGGACAGGAGAGTGGGGGGCGATATGTGTGTATGTAAAAAATCACATTCATTGCTCTGATGTTACATCACAGTAAACAGCTCAAGCACTTGGGTTATGGAATCAGAAACAACGAAGGCGAAGGTATCACAACGTAGTAGGTCTCATAATTAGCGATAAAATTAAATTATTTTACATGGTTTATTTTGGTACAGAAATTAAAATTAATTTAATTACATTATCTACAAGTGGAATTGAACGAATAACCATTACAAAGACGTGGCTTTTAGGCTCAAAGAAGTAATTTAATTTTGTGTTAAAAGGTTTTTTGAATTTGTCGCTGGGATCGTCGGGCAGAGAAATATTAAAGCCTTTTAATGGGCGCCTGGGCGACCCTCTAAATTGATATTGTTTTAATCTTGAATGTAAATGCTTGGTTTCTTAATTTTTAGTACCTTTTAAGTCTAATCGATTCGCTGAACGCCTAACATTGGTAATGTTTAAGATGTTTTTTAAACAAAAATATATAAATGCATGCATATAAATTTTTTTTTTATTTTTTTTTAAACCTCTCTTCGCCTCGCCTCGGTAAATATTAGTGTGTGAAATATTATTACAGTATTACTCCTGTCTACTTGGTAAAGCAGTTAAGATATTCATACATATTTTACTTCTTTAAATTTATGTTAATTTTTCACGTCGAAAGCGGTGTCACCGGCGTGGAGTGCCACTGATCTCTCGGCCCGGAAAATTTGCATTAAACCTGCACTTTGCGAGTTAAGCGCTAGTTTTACCATAGTATGTATTTCACATTTCAGGAATTAATTTTTTTTCATATGTTGTTTCAGGTTATGCGAGAGTTTCTTTTCAATGAGATCTCTTTATAATTGGATTTTCTCCTCGTGCACAATACAGCCTTGTTAATCTTATTTTTGATTCTTCATTTGTAAATAATTTTGAAGAACAAACTTTTCTATTCATATTATTTAGCAGAAGGAGGTCATTGTTTTTATATATATTTACAGTGCCTTTATATGTATATCATAAGTGTACATATTCATACACTCTTCTCTAAAATGTTCACAAATAGAAGTTCACCTATGAAGATGAACTGGCATGTAAATGCATTATGATTAAGAATCATCACCTAGTAAGAGAGACTGAGAGTATTTTAGAAGACTCTTCCCATAAAGGAGCACAATGGAGACCTCGTTTGTGCAACATTTATGCAACGGAGCAACGTTTGTGTGAAACTACATAATTTATATATAATTTATAGGCTGATAAGTATGAAAATTGATATGTAAAGTATTGAGTACAATTATATATGTTATGCTCTACAATATTTATGGAATAGCGATTGATTACTTAATTTTGAGGATGTACGTAGGTAATGAAGCTAAGGCTGGTGTCTGTCTGCTGGAGTCTAGGTGTACGATTAATAAAAAAAGCCGTCACGTGGTTGGGTGATCGGAAATCGAGTCGAGAGACCCGAGTTCGGAGACCCGGTTTCTCAAAAACTTATTTACGAATTATATCGTTGGCTTGGACATACAGGCGGCAACCGGCCCTCCACCTGTCACGTTGTCCCGAAAATATCTTCGGTGGAAGGTGGGTTGAAGGGACTTAATTGTCTAGACTAGACCTCTGTCTACCCCTGTATAGGGAATTGCGTGAAGATTTTTAAAATATTTACTCGTGGGACGATAGCCGAGTCATGTGATCGGAATTCGAGTCAAGAGACCCGAGTTCTATCCCCAGGTGATAGGCTCGTACCAATGAGGTTTTTCAAAACTAATGTACAATTTATACTTGCCTCTATTATTATTTGGCTTGAAAATAAGAGAGCGACAGACTCACCACCTCTCACCATGTTCCAAACAATGTCTTCGGTTAAAGGTGGGTTGAAAGGATTAATTATCTAGACCTCTGTCTATCCCAGTACTGGGTATGGCTTGAGAATAAATTTTTACTTATTTCACGACCTAAAATTTGAACTTCACTTGATTAAACTTCATTTAAACTTCAGTACCGGTGTCTCTAATTTAATGCTTTTATTAACCTGGCGTGGCATTTAATTAGAAGAATATCCTGTGATCTTGGTGACGTTGGTGTTTATATATGCTTTATTGAACACCATAGAAAAGAAAAGAAAAGGAAATGTTACATAAAGGAAATAACTCATGAGATTAGATACAAAAAGGTTTTATCGCTAAATAGCGATCTATCCCAGACAACCGCCTAAGCCTAAGAATAAATTACAGTATTGGACAGCGATAGGTGGTATAAATGGTGATGGATGAAGAGTGTAATGAACTAAATACTATTAGTATTTAGTACACTTACATGCATATTACATAGTATTTTTGTATTTAGTATACTTACATTATACACAAATTGTGTATTTCGTTGCAAATGTTATGTTTACTAATATTTTTACATCATATATAACGGCCTGTTACAGTCCACTGCAGGATATAGGCCTCTCCCATAGAGAGGACTTGCCATAATCGCCACGCTTGGTATGCGGATTGGCGATACAACACTCACCCCTTAGACGCTGCTGCTCACCTTCGATCTGTTTATTTTGGTCTGATATTTTTTTAAGATAGTTATCCCGCCATATTTCGGTTGCCATATCGATATTCAAGACGAATAAGAGGCGACTAAGGAAAACTTTCTTAGTCGTTTCTTACGACACCCACGGAAAGAAAGGGAATGATTATATTCTTATGCCGTTACCATACGGTAAACAATGACCGTTGCTTCATACAATTAAAAATATAGTCGACCATTTTGACTGAATAATTTAATGAACCGTAAACACAATGCACGTGTACAATTCCCGCATCCACTCTATTGAAAATAAATAATAGATTGTTCAAGTGAAAGCTGTCTTTTTCAGTACCGCCTCTCGCTAGGGGGTCTCGATCACAAATTATATATTTTATTGTTTTCATATAGACCGAGAGGTGTTATTATTTACTACGTATGAATAAATACCACAAACTTACATAGTAATATGGAAAAAGATAGTATGAATAAAGAATATTTCGTTTATTGTTTCGAAATTTCATTTTTATATTAATTTTTTTCTGTATTTGCATAAATTTTAGTATTTAATTATTGATTTGAAATATTTTGCATCGCAATAATGATGTAAGTATAGATATTAGAATATAGATATTAGATCTCAACGATTCCATTATTGTACAAACATTGTATTCAACCCATTTAAGCAAGTAAATTATTATTAATATTAAAATTCAATCGACCTTCAAGAAATAGTAATTCATTTGCGGCGTAAAAATATAACACCCTTGAACCTTAAGATCTATATTATGTTAAAATTATGGGAGTCTGTCTGTCAGCAGTATAAGTGTCCACCCGAACGCCGCTTCCCATGAAATTAACTGCAAAGAGGGGAAGGAGGGAGGGTTCCGATGCTCTTGCGGTCGTTCTGTATATTAGTCACCCACTTCGGTATAAATCGTTTGCATGAACTTTGTGATGCGATATTCTGTTGAATATACATTTGAATCTCCAATATCATCGTTGAGGGCATAACGGCTTGTAATAGTCCACTGTTGGACATCAATCAATCAAGACCATCTTCTGTGTGAGAGTTTGCCATAATCGTCATACTCGACAAGTGGATTGGCGATCGTTGCTGACCAGTGATAGGCTTATTTGGGATGAATGCTTATTTTGGACTGGTATTTTTTTATAGAAAAGGGAGGCAAACGAGCTGGTGGCTCACGTGATGGGGTAAGTGATTTCCGCCGCCCATGAACATCCACAATACTAGAGGCATAGCAGATGCGTTCCCGGCCTTAGAGTGCCCCCCCCCCAATTAGGGAGGGAGGGGGGTGGGCCTCCGGTTACCTGCACTTACCAGACGAAACGCAGAAGTTTGTTAGACTTCTACTTCACGCCGCTATTCTGTAAGGTCGTGGTACTTCCCCGGTCGAGCCGGCCCATTCATGCAACAACAAAAGCTGATGCGTGGCTCTACCGGCTGTCAAATCAAATGTAATATGTAGTTACGAGCACAGCTTTATTTATTTTATTTATTTATTAAACTTCATATACATGAAAGTGTATATAGGCGGACTTAATGCCAGAGGCATTCTCTACCAGCCAACCTTTAGGTGGTGCAGAGATGAAAAGAAGTAGGTATTATAATTGGGGGACGAGAAAAAAATATATATTACACAAAAACTACTCAGATACATAATAAACATATACATATACATGAATTATAAATATGTTAAATCATTACTGAGGTGATTCTGCCATTTCTTTTAAAATATACTCTTTAACCTTCATTTTAAACGAGTAACGACTTTTAGATGTCCTGATTTCGTGAGGAAGTACATTCCAAAGAAGGACGGACTGAACAGGGAAGGAAGAACTGACGAAGCTCGGACGGATCTAGATCTTTACATATACGTTTCATTTTTTTCTTCCACTTTAAAACTCTCACCTTCTAAACTTAAGTTAGACAGTAAGATATACATCAGTTTGTTATCATAATAACATATAGAAATAATAATAACTTAAATTAGTAATAACTTAGGTTACGACAGCAGAGTGGTTGGGTGATCGGAATCACGTGAGAGTCAAGGGCCCCGAGTTCGATCCCCAGGTGGTAGGCTCTTACCAATGAGTTTTTTCAAAACTTATGTACTATATATATCGTTGGCTTGGACATCAAGACGGCCACAGGCTCACCACCTGTCACGTGTCTCAAAAAATGTTTTCGCTTATAAGTGGGTCTTAATTGTCTGGACCTCTGTCTACCCCAGTATTGGAAATGGCATATAATTTTAATGTCTTAGGTATTTTCTTCTTTTATTAATTTGTTTCTTTGATACACACACACTAACTTAAACTTAAACTTTGGTACAAACATGCATACTTAATTTAACGTACATTAACTTAGATTTAAACGTGTCAAACTTCGTCTTCTGACGTGTATTAACTTATTACGTGTAGTAGCTCTAAAATTAACAATGTTTTAGAGAATGACGTCATGCACTAGTTAGCTTTTCCGTATTCTGTGCGGTTATTTAACAGTCACGTTTGACGTAAAATTATTTTAAAGTACTACTAGTTTAAAATAATCTTCACGCCATTCCCAACACTGGGGTAGACAGAGGTGTAGACAATTTAGTTATTAGAGGTGTAGACAAATTAGTGTATATAATTTATTTTACAAGGTTTATCAAACCACCTTACCCTGAAGGCATCGTTAGGGACATTGTGAATCTTTATGTGCAACGATCATAATCGTATATAAGTTTTGAAAAAAAAAAAAAAAAAACATTGGTACGAGCCTACCTCTTGGGGATCGAACTTGGGTCTTGTCTCGAATTCCGATCACCCAAGCAATTGGTTATCGTGACATTAAGCTAAATTATCTTATAAAATATTTGTACTGTCGAAGTACAATAATTTATATAACGTCACAACCAGAATAACGAAACACATTAGAATATGACAGTTTTAATTTAACTATAATGTCTGCGTATCGCGGATTAAACCCATTGGTAGTTACTTAGGCAGTACATACAACAATAATGATTGGTGAACGGAAGTTTGAGCTAAAAGTTACTGGTGGAATCTGAAGATTACCCTTTTTATCATGTCCCGAATTGCAAATTCAATTGCAGATACAAGAGGGCACCAAATGTGGAATCCGCACCGGTTGCTTGTAGTAGACTTATGCTACGTCACTGATAGCAACAGAAGAACACAATTAGAGTACAAACTTGAACTAAGTACCTCTCTAGTTCTTTATTAGTTAATATTAATGTTATAAATAATATAGACATATAGGGACAACATCACATACATTGCTCCGATCCAAAGCTAAAACACTCGTGGTATGGGAATAGGAAACAACGAAGTCACCACAAACACTCACATCCGAGAAAAAGTGGTTTTTCTTCATTGATCCGTCCAGGAATCGAACCTGGAACCTTAGGTCACTCGTCCACGGAGATGGTCGGAGAATATAAATAATAAATGGCATGCTAAATAAAACTATTTTCGGATTTTATCGCGTTTTTAATTAGTTTTTACAAAATATTTTTACTTCCCGACGTTTCGGATGCTTTACAGCATCCGTGGTCACGGGGGAACGGGTCGGGAAGTAAAAATAGGTTGTAAAAACTAATTAAAAACGAGATAAGATCCGAAAATAGTTTTATTTAAAATGTGTAGTATTCGCGTAAATACAAGAAATCATAATGGCATGCTAACTAAAAACTAGAAAAAATCAACGTGAGTAAGCTTATACGCCAAGACGTAACTCCGCGTGACGCTTGTACACGTCATATTTACAAAGCACTTCGGTCACGTGCTGAGACGTATCCACGAGGACTTACGTCTTTCATAAAAGTTGATACGTCAAGGGATTCAAAAGGATTATAAATATGGCCGCCTGAGCACGTGCGAGCGAGCAGTAATATCATGTACGACTATGTCTCTTTATGGATAGTTTTGACGTAATATTGTGATTGTTGTATATTCATGTCCGTGTTCATATATTACATACTTTATCTTGAGGTACGTTTGCGCCGAATTATAATAAAACAATATCAAAAATTCTCATAATAATTGAATGTTTTATTAAAATTAACAATATTTAAAAAGAAAGGTAACAGGCTTCTGTAACCGTCGAATTAAAAAGTAGAACATAATATTCTAGAAGTTAAATTAAATTAGGATTTAGGAAAACTCAGTTTATCGTATAAAAGCGTTGGGGGTTTTTTAAGATATTTATAATTACTTTTCTCTTAACCAATATTGTTCTATAAATTTTTAACAACAATTAATATTTAGCATCCCACGCTTTTTTAGTGTCAAAATTAAACAAATGATTATTTTCTTCATCACTTTAATTTCTTTGAAATTATAGAAAATAGTCTAGTCACAATAGCTGTGTGGCAAGGTGATCGGAATTCATATTCAGAAACCTGAGTTGGATCCCGAGTTGGGAGGAGCTTGAACCAAAGGGTTTTTTTAAACTTATGCTCAAATAATATGTTTGGCTTGGACATAAACACGGCGACGGGTTCACCACCTGAAACGTTGTCCCAAAAAAAAAATATCTTGGACGTTGTGTCGAAAGGACTTAATTGTGTAGACCGCTGTCTAACCCTGTTTTGAGAATGGCGTGAAAATATATTAAAAGATTTAGATATGTTTTTTATGTGATCATATAAATATATGATCACATAGTACCTGTACTCCTATTTGGCAAAAATATACGTTTTCATTTTAATTTGAAGTAATAGCGTAAATATAAGGAATTATAACGAATTTAACCATCTTCCGAGAAGATATTCTTAAGAGCTGAGCGACAACAAAGCGACAAATAATTTACACGCGTACATTAAAAGACACACATAACGTCTTTGTGATTATCTGTGATCGTGATACAGGGTATTAGTGATTCTATACGGCTGTTATTATTCCTTGGATATACAATAAAAATAAAATAAAGTTATATTACGATGTTATTAACAAATGTAACACAAATAAATAAATATCTTCACGATCATAGTCGAAATATTGAAATCACTTATTTTATGATATTTATAATCACTTATTTTATGTGATTTTTAAAATATCTGTTTTAAATCACATATTTGAAAGGGTCGAAGAAAGAACGAAGTGTGAAATATGGGTAAATAAGGAATGTCTAGAACAGGTGAATGAGATTGTGTACTTGGGCAGTGCTTTTAGCCGGGATGGAAGATGTGATATAGATGTGGACAAGCGTGTCGCTGCTGGAAACAAGGTCAACGGTGCCCTGACTGCGTTAGTCCAAAGGCAAGGCGTAGTGAAAAATTCACGCCTTGTGATACATAACGCAGTGCTTGTACCGACTTTGTCACATGGCAGCGAAACCTGGGTATGCCAGAAAAAGCATTAAAGCAGGTTGAATGCAGTGGAGATGCAATCTCTTCGTAAAATGTGTGGCGTTACCTTGGCCGACCGGAAGCGAAACGAAGAGATTTGCAAAATGGTAGGTTTGAAAGATAACCTTATCACTAAAATATATAAGGGCGTGCTTCGATGGTTAGGGCACGTTGAGCGAATGAGCGAAGACTGAAAGGTGAAGAAAATATACAGCGCGAAAGTTAATATTAAAAGGGGTCGAGACGAGACTAAGTTTTGAAAATATGTGAGCTAATTGCTCGAAGACGGGAGGGTCAAGAGTACTCGGATACCTTGACGTGCATGTATGAAGAAAATGATGAATCTGAATGAAGCGAAAGAGTTATGTAAGGATCGTGACACTTGGCGATCTGTTCTCTCTGGCTTCCCCGTCAGGGATTGTGCGAAGATAAATAAAATAATAATAATAGTCACGATAACCACGATGGCTTGGACATAGAGACAGCAACGGGCTCACCACCTGTCACGTTGTCCCGAAAATATCTTCGGTGGAAAGTGGGTCATAGGGACTTAATTGTCTAAAGTAGACCTCTATCTACCCCTGTATTGAGAATTGCGTGAAGATATTCATTTTTAACTTTTAGGATCGCGATACATACTATGACGTTACTTAAAAATATCAACAAAAAGTTCTTTGATACGTACGTGTAGATAAACATTAAAGACGTGTATTCTGACTTATATGTACCTAACGACTAACACAATGAAGAATCTGTGACAAATCACTTGAGGTCTGTTCTTAAACCTCACAATAGAAAACCTGCAAAAATAATTAAGACTGTACGTACCGTACCGTGTTTACGTCGTCGTGTTCCTTTACTCCTCGTGTCCACCGTTGCGAATAATTGGACTTTTAAGACATAAAGACATAAAAACTTGTCCCGTGGTACACGTTATATGAATATTATCTCGCAAAATGATGATATGTTTTTATATACCCTGTAATTATTAATAATATCAGTTTACAAATGCGTAGAAAGTAGTATAATTTGATAACAATCTAATTTAGTTATTTATACAAGAGTTCCAATGTAGTCATAAAATTAGTTTGTTATAGCACTGTATTGAGGGAATTGAGTGTCTAACATGGCTCGTTTGGCTGTGCATGTCGGGGTGTTGGTTCCGACACTCATGTACGGAAGTGAAAGTTGGGTATGGCAAAAGAAACATGAGAGCAGAGTAAATGCAATTGAGATGAGCGCGTTAAGAAGTATGATAGGAATTAAACTGAGTGACAGGATAAGAAGTGTAGGATGGGAATTAACGGACACCAAATCAGGAAAGTCCTGAAAAAAGCCATGTAAATTGTACCCTAAACCGAAGAGTATGTGTGACGGGACTAATGAAAGTGGACGAAGCGAAAAAAGTGTGTAAGGATCGTAGCAAGTGGAAAGAAGTGGTCTCTGCCTACCCCTACGTGAAAGAGGAGTGATTGTGTATGTATCTCACTGTATCTCTTTGTATGTACATACAATCACCTTAAAACACCACAGTTCTTCTCTCAAGATGGTCTGTGGTGTTTTAAGGTCTGTAAATAAATAAATAGAAAAAAATAAATTTACAGTGGATTACACACCCATCTATATTTTACCCTTTGAAGTTTAGCTTTCACCATAAAAGATTGTATATTGGGTGCGTTATATAGGCAAAATTGTTCAAAACTGTTCCGGTTCGTTAAATCCTATTCCGTTATTAAATTTGTACTATTATACACGCAAAAATAACTGAGCGGATTTTAATATAATTTGGTAAATGGATAATTTATTACCTGGACCTATTAAAATGCATGTTTCCTGTGTTGTTGTTTGAATGAATAAAATGAAATGAAATATAACTTATTGTACACCTACAACAAAACATGCCTTATTCTGTACTGCGTTATTGTTTCTGTATGGATCTTCGAGCTGTTTTCAACACCGTGATAGTCAAAGGTCCCTTTTGTCCTTTCGACCAATGTTTCACATTTTAAGCCTATCGCAGTTTTCCTGTCCGAGCTTAGGATACGTATTGAGGGAAAGAGGCTATTTCCACGCTTTTGGACTGGAATTTTGTGTCACGTGGTTTCCGAGGAACTCTACAGAATTTTGAGATAATGCGTATAAGAAGTTGCAGAAAGATACGGATAAGTATAGACTCCTGGATTAAAAACCTCAAAAAAGCCGGAGAAAAATTATACAGACCGGACTGGTAATGAATACCTGCGTCTATAAGGGAGGAACAAAAAGAGGATACCTAGAGGAGTTTCTTTTGCCTGTTTCTTCTCCGTTAGATCAACCTCATATCAAAACGATAACCGCGGTGACTGAAGATGGATCTGGGCTCTAGAGGTATGAGGCGATTAAGGTGCATTCTAAATCAGGAAAGGGTGCCGTTGGATGTCGAGATAGCTATCAAGAAAAATACCACTTAAAATGTAAAGATCTTTGACGACCTCCGTGGACGAGTGGCGTAAACATTCCCGGAAGGGTCACTGTAGAAAAATCACTTTTTCTATATTTTCTCGGTCTGCTCTGGTCTCGGTTCCATACCTTAAGCGCTTTAGCTTCTTATATTGAGATCGGAGCCAGGTATATGATGTTGTTCCTAATTATATAGGTATTTATTTATTAAAAAAGTTCTTTGAATGAGCAGCAGCATATAAAGTACAAGCTCTCTGTGATCGCCAAACCGTTTGGTGCGTGGTGATAATGGCAACCCTACCATCGGAAGAGGTCTAGGTCCTACGGTGGATTTTTACCGGTAAGTAAGAGCGAAAAAAGAATATAAAAAAGAGATTTTTCTTTTGATATTTATTTAGAAAAGTTAGTTGAAAATAATAATCTGCGTAATGCTTTTGTTATTGTAGACGTTGTGGCTTACAATGAGCGATCAGAGACCAATTTAACCATTTTTCGAAATAATGTTCATGCTTTTATCTAAATCTCTTCATGTCATTGCTTGCGCTAATGCTTTAAAGTAAAACTTTATTTTTAGTTTTTTCGTGTATATCTCTTGTATCCACCCTTTGTATATAAATGATCTTGATTTTAACGAGTTAGAGGAAATATATTATCTACTATCTTTGTCCAGTAATTTTGTCTTCATCTCGTAGTAATGAGACCTGTGGCTGTCTTGTTTTAATAGATCGATTTTAATTGTTACGCGATTATTAATTGTTACGCGATAATTTAGTCAAAATGTTTTTTCAAAATTTTTGTAGTTTTGATTCTAAAACATCGCAATATATACCCAAACTTCTAAAATATTATCTCACAGCACGCACGATAGAAAATAAAAAATATAGACTAGTAAAATGAGAAAACGAGAAACCTCGAAAGCAGAGATGAAGGTCCCTACCGACTAGGCTAGGCTAGGCTAGGCAGGATTTATTGTTAATTATCAGAGACATAGAAGTAAAAAAAGTCTGTGTGTGCAATTCACACACTGGAGAAGCAAAAAATCTGAAAAGTAGCCAACGAGAGATTGATGTGATGTATTCTTCTCTATTTCATTCTCTCGCCGACTTAATCATATACATTTCTAAAATTAATCTTAACGTTAACCTTTATCCCATACACAATAAAGAAATAAACATATTAAGTGTTTCCGTTTCATCGGGATTCGAATCACAACCAAAAAAATAAATATCTTATTATAGACTGAGGTCTTGTTACAATTAAGTCCTTTCGACCCACCTTCCCCGAAGATGTTTTTGGGACAACGTGACAGGTGGTGAGCCTGTCACCGTCTTATGTCCAAGCCAACGATATTATTCGTACATAAGTTTTTGAAAAATCCATTGGTACGAGCCTGGCACCTGGGGATTGAATTCGGGTCTCTTGACTCGAAATTCCGACGACCATTCGGCTATCGTTAACACAACCAATCTAAAGAAATTTTACTTAAAAAATTTATTGCTAAATTAGACCACAAAATGTATTATAGTTTAATTAGTTTTTATCTGCTTTGTACTGACAATAACTGTTTAATTATATTGTACATTCAACAACATATGACGTAGAGCTTATCGTAATAAACGTGTCTGTGCATCTATACATATAAACAAAATTGAATTGTCTGTTTGTATTTTCTGACTAACAACTTTTCACTAAATGCATACAGAAATATATAAATATATAATATAATATAAATTAACAGTGGTAGAGCCACGCATCAGCTTTTGTTGTTGCATGAATGGGCCGGCACACCCGGCACCTTCCATGGTTAATATAAATGTTGATGACAGTGAGATAAGCGTGGATGAAATAGTAAAAGCGTTGAAAAGTATGAGATTTGGTAAGGCTGCCGGATATGATAGGATTACCGTCGAGATGCTGAGGACTGGACAGGGCTTAGTGGCTAGTCAGCTGTACCGCCTTTTCAATTTGTGCTGGCAAAATGGGCAAGTACCGGGAGACTGGTGCAAAGCCGTAATTGTGCCATTATATAAGGGAAAAGGGTCACGGCAGGACTGCGTAAATTACCGCGGTATAAGCCTTCTCAGCGTCGTCGGTAAATTGTATGCGAAAGTGTTGATTGAAAGGGTTGTGAATGAAACGGACGAAAAAGTATGGGATGCACAAGCGGGATTTAGAAAGGAATGGGGTGTACGGATCAGGTCTTTTCCTTGCGGTGCATAGCCGAAAAGTGTCTGGCTAAAAACCAGAAGGTCTATTGCACGTTCGTGGATTTAGAAAAGGCCTATGATAGAGTGGTGAGGAATGAATTGTGGTCAGCATTGTCCGTGAAAGGTGTCAGCAGTATCCTCATACGAGCATTGCAATCTCTTTATAGGGATTCCTGTGCTTGTGTAAGGATAAACGGGGCATACACTGAATGGTTTAATATCGAAAAAGGTGTTAGACAGGGATGTGTAGCGTCACCGTGGCTGTTTAATCTGTTTATGGACAATTGCTTGACAGATTTAAAAGAGAATGAAAGTGGATTGAGAATGAATGAGTTACTCGTCAAATGTTGATGATCAAGTATTACTTGCGTCTTCAGCCGAGGAGTTGCAGGAGATGGTAACTGCTATGAGTGAAGATTTTGTTAGAAAGGGGATGAAGATGAATGTAAAGAAGACGAAAGTAATGGTGTTTGAAAGAGGTGAGGTCATGACAGACTGCAATATAGTGATTGGAGATGAACAAATTGAACAGGTGAATGAGTTTGTGTATCTGGGTTCAAAGTTCACAAGAGATGGAAAGTGTGAGAGTGATATTGAAAGAAGAGTGAATGCAGGAAACATGGTGAATGGAGCTTTGCACTCCTTTATGAGCAGTCGGATGGTATCTAACAAGGCTCGTTTGGCTGTGCATAGGGGAGTTTTGGTTCCGACACTCATGTACGGAAGTGAAAGTTGGGTATGGCAGAAGAAACATGAAAGCAGAGTAAATGCAGTTGAGATGAGAGCATTAAGAAGTATGTTAGGAGTTAAACTGAGCGACAGGATAAGGAATGGTGAAATAAGGAAACGTTGTGGTCTGAAAGAAGATGTAGTGACTAAAATTGAGAAAGGTATGCTGAGATGGTTTGGCCATGTCGAGAGAATGAATGAAGAACGATTGACGAAAAAAGCATATAAGGCGAGTGTGAATGGAAGTGTAGGAAGGGGAAGACCTTGGCGGACGTTTCAAGACCAAATCAGGGACGTCCTGAAAAAAGGCCAGGTCAAGAGTACCCTGAATCGAAGAGAATGTATGAAGGGAATAATGAAAGTGGACGAAGCGAAACAAGTATGTAAGGATCGTAGCAAGTGGAAAGAAGTGGTCTCTGCCTACCCCTACGGGAAACAGGCGTGATGATATGTATGTATGTATGTATGAATGGGCCGGCTCGATCGGGAAAGTACCACGACCTCACAGAACACCGGCGTGAAGAAGAAGTCTAACAAACTTCTGCCTTTCGTCTGGTGAGTGCAGGTAACCGGAGGCCCACACACCCCTCTCTCCCAATTTTTGGCACTCTAAGGCCGGCAACGCATCTGCTATGCCTCTGGTATTGCGGGTGTTCATGGGCGGCGGTAATCACATACCACCGTGAGCCGCCTGCTCGTTTGCCGGCCTTTTCTATAAAAAATATATTATTATCATCTATTATAATGTACACTAAAATTGAAAAAAAAAAACAATTTTTAAAATGTTTAACTGTTTGTGTTTTTGTCAGTTTTTCTGGCTAATCTCTGAAACGGCTGAACCGATTTTAACGAGACCGTCACTGACAGATGTCTGATGTTTTAAGTAGTTGCTTAGGCTACTTTTATTTTATAAAAATAATAAGAGTTCCCTGTTAATCTACAGGCAAAGCTTTGAAGGATAGCTAGTTTTGTAATAAACATTAGAAAACAAATATCTTCTTGACTTAAAATACCTTCTACAAATTCGTTAACAGCTTTTGAATTACGAAGGCTTCCCGGTTTACAAGGCAAAATACGCTTTGGTGATTTGAAAAATTAGAATTGAATATAAGTACCCTTTTTGAGATACCCTTTTTAATATAAGTCTAATTCAATAACTAAATTAAGTCTAATTTAATAACTAATTCAGTCTAATTCAATAACTAATTCAATAAATTAATATAAGTCTAATTCAATAACTAAATTGTTTTCAAGAGAAGCATGGTTATAGAAAAGGGATCTCGGAGTTGGCGAGGTTTTGATAACCAGTTTATACGCCACTCGTCTACGGAGGTCGTTACTTTGTAAAACTTGACTTTTTTCAAATATTTTTTTTTCATTATCTATATTGATAATAAGATAGAATGGCGTACTGCGTACACCTTTTAGCGGAATAAGGAATTCATCAAAAATTCATGCTGAGACTCGAGGCATACGACGGGTTGTGATGCCCTCTCACAAGTCGTTTAACTTTCATGTTCCAAACTCATTTGAATGCGACGCTGTCTGACTTAAACATGTGTTTCAATTTACGAGTAAAATGTTGAAATGATATTTATACGTATGCTTATATATCCAAATCGTAAACTGATAAACGTCTACTACAGCACATAGGCTTTTCCCAAACGATTAATTACCTTAGCCCGAACGAAGATTTTCATAATTTGTGAGTGGCAAGCGGATTGGCGATCGCAGTACCTGATTCTCGAGTCTTAGATGCCGCTGACTATCATAGACAGATTGTTCTCAGTCTGGTAATTACAGGGATGGTAATTTTTCATTTATAAGGTTTTTCTCTTAATCGGGCACTTTTACAATGAATGGTAAGAAAGGGAGTGGTAAATTTTTACACCAGTATCACACGGCAAATACATACGATAAAGGAAGCTATTTATTTATTTAGTTTTAACATTTCATTTAGCGTACGTCAATACTGACTAATGTCAAATACTGTACGTATTTGAAGTTGTTATAAATTCTTTATGACAGGATCATATATTTCGTGTTTATTGGCATGTAATGTAAAAATTTAAATGTTTAAGTATGCACTTAAACACTTAAATTTAAATATAAAATATGATATAAATCGTACATCGTATCATACCACCTGGGGATCGAACTTGAGTTTCTTTACTCCCCCTCGGCTATGGTGACGTTGTTGTGGTTGAAATAATCCTCTTAAGCGTTTTATAGCTTTTTAAACTACGTTAATTACAATACATCGCTAATTAAAAGAAATTCTATTGCAGCATGTAGGCAAATCGAATATGTGGCATGGACAATATTTCAAATATTTTATACATGTATACAATATTTTATATTTGAAATATTACTACATTGTATTACATTGGTTAGTGACGGTGCAAAATTCATGATATAAATAAAAATATGGAAATGATACATCGTAGCGTGTGTGTGTGTACATAAGTGCCATTTGTAATGCTTTCTGGAACTTTAAATTTGGAACAAAGGACACGTCGTGACTATGCGGGACGACATTTTACTTATGAATACATATAGAAGGTTGAATACTTAATGTGAGGAGATTTGGGGTGCTCATAGAAAATTAAAAACAAATGATGTCTCAGATATGTAATTTATATTACGAAGAAAGTTTTGTTATTTCAATTATAAATGACGTAAAATGAATAAAGTTTTTTAACGACTGTCTACGATTTAATCAAGAATGTTGTTTAGATTACTTCGAATTTTAAATTAAGAATTAAGTTTTGTAATTTACGAACTCCATGGTTGAGTAACGTATAAACCGGTTTTCAAGATGATGCTTGCTCTAAGATTCTGGGTTCGATTCCGTGAGGGTTAATGAAGGAAACCACTTTTTCTATATTGTCATGGGTCATGGGAAGCAGAAAGTTTGACTTTTGGTCCCTAGGACGATGGGCAAAACTCTTGTGTGGGACGATACTTGCATCAGAGCTGAATTCAAAGACTCATTTTTGCTTGGAGTCTTTGAAGGGAGACTTGGTTTCATTTCATTCATTGGTTTCATTTGCCTTAGAGGCGATCGGTCGGTGAGATCCTCGCGCCATGCAGTTTTTTAAAGGAATCGATTGCGTTTTATCTTGCCACTAATAACAAGAAGACAGGTTCTTTTATCGCTCAAAAGTTAAGTTTAAGTTATGTATTCAGGGTCATAAGCAGCCAGCATTCTTGATACCGTCCCTGAGGTGTAGCGTTTTGCCGACACGTACGTACGTAAGTTTTTAAGATTTTTGTATTATTTCCAATGTTGGGGTAGACAGATATCTACGAAAAGAAAACCTTTTGACCCACTTTTCACCTAAGCTTTTTTTTGGAACACCGTGATAACTGGATAGCCTATCGCCGAGCATAAGGACAAAACGTACAAAAGTTAAGCAGAAATAAATCTATTTTTTTTAAAAAGGTTTGTGCGTCGTTACATAACTCTGTGTTACTTATGTTTGTCCAGTCGTGACATTTTCGTCACGAGAAAATTATCCGAGGGTTAAGCGAGAGGTCTTTCCCGAGAGATCTCGAAAAAGGTCTCATTCCGCTAACGACTATAGCTAAGCCACATTTGACATTGTGCATTTTTTTATTCCAAATGAAAATTTTATACGAGGTCCTTTGCCTCCTCAATTTATATAAAGAAACCTTTTCATTATATTATTTGCTATTGTTTATAAGATAATTTTGAAAATGTGGCAACAGTGCACCTGGTCTTTACCTGCCACTTACTAGATTACACGAATGGAAAAGTGTAAAGAATGCAAGAAGGACATTAAAAAAGAGTGTGCGTTTAACGTAAGTTACAAAAATTACCACTAAAACATAAGTTATTTACATATTAATCGAGAAGATTAAAGGTTACTCATAATTTAAGAAATTTTACTAGATAGCGACGCAACATGTACTATTTATATTTAGATAAAGAAAGCTAAATCGTTTTAAATTATAATGAAGAGCAAAACACAATGGATAGAGATTCGCGTGGTACATCCTTGTTAATCTATCCGTGTCTATAGCAAATTGTTAATCTATATAATAATTCATGTCATAGACTATAGAGCTATTAAGCGATCGTAATTATACTGTTGGCGGATTGTTCAAAGAATCGTCCGTTACAACCCTTCCAATAGATAAACGTCCCCGTTTAATCTTATCTTAGTTCTGTTCAAACGGGATAATTTACAGGGGTCGGGTAACTTAACTATAAAGCAAGTTATACACTTACAATTTAGCCGAGTATTATAGAGTGAGCAGTTAGTAATACTACGCCGCATTTTCTCGTCGAGTATACCACAAAACCTAAAGTTTCTTATAACCACTGCGTGTTGCCAGTACCTAGATAGATAGATCTAGTACCTAGATAGATCTTCGTAGATAAGGACAACATCACGTACATTGCTCTGATCCCAAAGTAAGCAGCTTAAACATTGTATCATGGAATACATCAACGAACTACTAAAGAGTCACGAGAGCCGAGAGGTTGGGTGGCCGGAATTTCGAGTCAAGAGAGTCGAGTTCGATCCCCAGGTGGAAGGCTCGTACCAATGAGTTTTTCAAACTTATGTACGAATTATATCGTGGGTTTGAACATAAAGCCAGCGAAGGGCTCACCACCTGTCACGTTGTCCTGAAAATATCTTCGGTGGAAGATGGGTCAAAGGGACTAAATTGTCTAGACTAGACCTCTGTCTACCCAGGGGTATTGGGAATTGCATGAAGATACATCAACGAAGGTACCTCAAGCACCCAGACCCGAGAAAATGTACAAAAAGTGTTTTCTACATTCGACGACCTCCGTGGAGTAGTGGCGCGTAAACACTGGTTTTCAAGGAGTCGCCATCTCGAGGTCCCGGGTTCGATTCCCGGTCAAGTAAACGGACAAAAACTTTTTCTACATGTTCTCGGGTCTGGGTGTTTTCAATTCCCATACCTCAAGTGCTTTAGCATCTTACATTGGGGTCGGAGCAATGTATGTGATGTTGTCCCTATCTATATATGTATTACTTATACTTATATAATCTCTCACATTCATTCTCTCTACATTGACCCGTCCGGGAAACCGGTGTTTACGCCACTCGCCCAAGGAGGTCGTCTCTTAGAATTGTAAGAGACGACTTCCTCCTTATCTTAGAATTCTTATCATCAGACCACTTGGTTATAGTGGCTATCTATGTAATTAAAAAAATAAAACTATGTTATCTTCACGCTGATTGACAGATACAGTAGACAGAGGTCCAGACAATTAAGTCCTTTCTAATCACCTTCCACTGATGAAATTTTTTGGGTCAACGTGATAGGTTTTGGGTAACGATATAAATCGTATATAAGTTTTGGAAAAAACTAATTTTATGCTAAACTAAATCTATGCGTTAATGTATTTAAATAAAAGCTTTTTCCTCTCCGTTATACATTCAATAAAACTTTTGAAATATGTAGTATGTCAATTTATAAGAAAAGGTTTTCGCTGAGAAAAAAGTAATGAGAATAAAGGTAAAAGTATTTATTTATCAGCGAAAAGACTTTTGATACAAAATCTTTTTTGGTGAAAACTTTTTGTAATCTGTGATTTAGTTAAAGCTATCGATCGACCACCTGCCTGTAAGTGAAAGAGATTAAGGTTACTTAATCCTCTTACTGGGAGAGCATGATTTCCGAGTTTTGTAAATATATTATAATTCGTTTATATTAGGGGAGATAGAAAGTAAAGGTTAAAAATATAAATATCTTTACGCCATTCCCAATACTGGGATAGACAAAGGTCTAGACTATTAAGTCTTTTCGACTCACCTTCCATCGAAGATATTTTGGGACAACGTGACAGGTGGTGAGCCCGTCGCCGTCTGAATGTCCAAGCCAACGATATAATTCACATATAAGTTTTTGAAAAAACCTATTGGTACGAGTCTGCCACCTGTCGATCGAATTCGATCCTCTCGACTCGAAATTCCGACCACCCTATCACTCGGCTAGGGTGACTTAAAAAAGGTCGATGTATTAATTATATTTTTATTAGATTAAAAACAGTATCGTTCTATCTTCACGCATTTCGCAATACAGGGATTTTGAGAGGTCTAGACAAATATGTATCTTCGACGCACAAAAACCTGTTTGGAACAAAGCGGCAGGTGGTAAGATTATCGCCGTCATAGCCTTCAATCTAACAGTACAATACACTTATATAAGATATATATAAATAGACAAATATTAATATAAATATCCACGACTCGAGATTAAACATTTGTTTTAACAGCTATGTCTGTAGAACGAGCTTCTACAGACATAGCTGTTAAAACAAGTGGCGAATAATTCAGGAAACTCATCGACTTCCTACATCGCGCTATCGAAGTTCTTCTGATTGGAAACATATACGTTATCGTTATATATATATATATATATATATATATATATATATATATATATATATATATATATATATATATATATATATATATATATATATATATATATATACATATATATATATATATATATATATATATATATATATATATACATATATATATATATATACAAATAAGTGTAGGCAATTAAGTCCTTTCGACTCACCTTCCACTAAAGACGTTTTTGAGACAGCGATAGGTGGTGATCCCATCGCCGTCTTTACGTCCAAGTTAAACATATAATTCATACATAAGTTTTTGAAAATTTCGAGTCGAGAGATCCGTGTTCGATCCCCAAGGTTACGAACCTTCAATGGGTTTTTCAATAACTTTTGTACGATTTATATCCTAGGATTGGACATAGAGACAACGACGGGATCACTACCTGTCATGTTGTCCCAAAAATATCTTAGGTGAGAAGTGGGTCAAAGAAACTTAATCTTGGAACTAGACCTTGTCTACCTCCGTACTGAGGTAGACAAGGACATAGCGTGAAGATTTCTTTATTATTTACATATAAAATTTTTACTGCAGTCCAAAATAAACAATCTTTGAAAAACTCATTAATGCTAAAATATATTTGATAATTATCTGCAGGTACATTAATTATATTTTTGGTCAGAGAACGTTGCTTGAAATTATATTTTAATTGTTTCCTTGTTGCGATTAAATTAATTAGTATTCATTGCGGCTTCATTAACAAAGGTTTGTTATAATGAGCATGATATGTATTTTTGTTGTTTTCATTGCTGTTTTAAAAGGTAATTAATGTCTTAATAAAAATTAATTAAAAAGTCCTGGGGTACTATGTTGTTTCTTTTGAACAATATTAATATCAATATCAATATCTTCATGCAATTCCCAATACAGGGGTAGAAAGAGGTCTAGTCTAGACATTTAAGTCCCTTCGACCCACCTTCCACCGAAGATATTTTCGGGATAACGTGACAGGTGGTGAGCCCATCGCCGTCTTTATGTCCAAGTCAACGATATAATTCGTACATAGGTTTTGAAAAAACCCATCGGTACGAGCCTGCCACTTGGGTATCGAACTCGGGTCTCTCGACTCGAAATTCCGGCCCTTCCATTCGGCTATTGTGACTTATAAATATATCTTTTGAACACGTTTCAATTGCAAAAAAATACCATTGTTAGTGTCAGAAAAAATAAATACGCGTACTTAGTGCGTACGATGCAACTTTGAGCACAATATTGGGGAGAACTATACATAGTAGTAGAAGCTGTCGGTGTTCTGGATGATGTAGCTGGTGATCAGAACGCATACGATATGCATATGTTTGAAAACCAGTCAGGGAAGAAGCCCAAAGCGTTTTTTTCGACAAATCTTGTATTATTGCCTAACTGCTAAGTTAAGGAGTGCATTGACTTCCATTTGTATCTTTAAAAGATAATACCTAGACGCAAATAAATAAATTAAATTAGTAAAGACCTCAAATGAATAATGATAAAATTTAAGGGTTTTTCTAGATTTCTTTGGGATATCTCCCCCATTTTTAAAGTCTGTATAATAGACATTTCAATGAGTACAATATTGATTTGTCAACGCTAGTTAATCTGCAAATAAAGAACAACAGTCTTATTTTCTGAAGATAATCGACAGCCTGTTAGCTGCATAATCATAAGGGTTTATATTTAATTTAATATAATATACAAATTTATATTGTATATAAACGTCTTTAGGAGTTTTTAAACGGTAATATTTGCAACTAATTATAACATTGAAATTATACCAGTTCACTAAATAATTGCGTGCAAATAAAAGGTTTCATTGTCAATTAAATTCTTCGATACATTAAGAAAAACAATAGCACAGATAAGTGAAATAAAAATGTTCTAGAAGTTTTAAGAGAGTCATAACAATTTCCCTTACTTCACTACTACAACGATTGTAGGTCGTTGAAAATTTTATTACGCTATTGACTCCAGTTTAGTTGGTCGTAAATAAATTTTATTCGATCTATTTCAGTGGTAGTGGTGGGAAATATAATTATATATACACGTACATTATAGGAACACCATCATACGTTGCTATAATCCATAATTTATCTAAAGTACGAAGGTTTTAACAGTGGTAGAGCCACGCATCAGCTTTTGTTGTTACATGAATGGGCCGGCTCGACCGGGGTAGTACCGCGACCTCACAGAATACCGGCGTGAAGTAGAAGTCTAACAAACTTCTGCCTTTCGTCTGGTGAGTGCAGGTAACCGGTGGCCTACACACTCCCCTCCCCGAATTCTGGGGGGGCGGGCACTCTAAGGGAGGCACTTCCATCACGAAAGCCACCTGCTCGTTTGCCTACCTTTTCTTTAAAAAAAAAAAAGGTTACCACTTACACTCAGACCCAAGACAATGTAAAAAAAGTGACCTCGGAGATAGCGACATCGTACAAAACCGGTGTGTATGCCGCTTGTCCACGGAGTCCAAGATGAGGGATTGAAAAATTTGTGTTATCATTATTATATACTGCGGGCATGAATATTGAATATTAATGATTGAGTATTAAATACAACTAGCTAAAATAGGCTACGCTTCGTTGTGGCGATGTGGGAAAAAAATGTTTATATTTGTATTTTTCTATTAATATATTAAATTAAAACTTTAGGTATTTGCTTCGGTCTCTGCTAAAACAATAAAAACAATAGAAATGTAACTGAAATGTATGTTTTTTCTTTGTCTGTGTTTTTTCACTACCATTCTAAGAATAATATTACCCCGTCTCTTTCCGTGGGTGTTTTGAGAGGCGAATGAAAAGTCTTGAAAATACAATAACTACCTACAGATAAAAAGAAGGTTACGATAGCCAAGTGGTAGGGTGGTCGGAATTTCGAGTCGAGACACCCGTGTTCGATCCCCAGGTGGCAGGCTCGTACCAATGGGTTTTTTTAAAAAAACTTATTTACGATTTATATCGTTGACTTGGACATAAAGACGGCGACGGTGGTAAGCCTGTCACGTTGTCCCAAAATATCTTTGGTGGAAGGTGGATCGTAGGGACTTAATTCTCTTGACTAGACCTCTGTTTGCTCCTGTATTGGGAATTTTATTATTAGCTACCTATAGATGGCGGGATAACCTACTCGAATAATATCAGACCAGCAAGAACGGTGACGGGCAGAAGCGTATAAGGTGCAAGGTATCTGGTACTGCGATCACCAACCCGCTTGCCAAGTGTGGGGATTATAGCAAGTTCTCCCTTATGGAGAAGGCCTATACTTCTTAGTGGACTTCTCATGTCGTTATGATGATGACGATACATTCTCATCAACAGAAACGAGTGGACCCATGATGACACATTCAAAGTGAAGTAGTGTTGGACTAGACTCCAAGCAACACAACCAATTGTAATGGGCGAAATGATCAAATGAAGAGAAAGGCTTTGCGGGTGTTTTTTTTTCGGGTGTTTAAACGAAACGCGTATCTTAATTAGGAGCGGAGATGTATAGAAAGAAATCTTTAGAAAAAATGTACGGGAGGAAATCGCCTTTGAGTAGCTTAAGAAGGCTGAAATTTATAATTATATAAAAAAAATTATAGGTGTTTTATGTGTATTAATAGGTGTATATTAGTATGGGAAATACTTGGCGATAAATCAGAGCAATCTTAAAAAATAGGTTGAAAGGCCGGACATACTTGGTATTCCAAGTTTGTCCGGCCTTCATAAATACTTTTTAATACAGATTTACCTTTTAATATACATTTTAAAATATAACAGATCATAGAAACTTCTTTAAATTAACAATCCTTATTTAAAAATATTTTATTTACACAAAGAGTAAAATAAATGTTTCATGCAAACTCTCCCGCTTTGATGTGAAACTTTTGTTGTTTTGAAGTAATTTAGCGAAAAAAAAACAAGATAGAAAATGTTCGAAGGATTAAAGTCTAAGGGAATATTATAAAGAAGTTGAATTACAGTGTATTTTTAATTACATTTGTTTGTGTAGATGGTTGGTAAAATATTCGGAAAGATTAGAAGCACAAGCATAGATAATAAACATTAACAAATTCAACCCGAGCCGATATCGACATTGTCTTGGAAGCTAAGGGTTGCTGGTTCAAGTCTCGCTAGGGGCAAACATTTGGGTGTACCTGTAGGGGCAAAATTTAACCTTGACACATTGCACTTTTGCAAAATGAACAACTTTTTAAAATTTTAGTTCTCAGAGAATTTTTCTATTTTAAGTTCAATAAATGTTTCTTTCTTTCTTTTAGAATTCAATGGAAATACATTCGTATATACGACGTAAGTGGGGTATTTAAACAAGAGCTGACGTCAGTCTGCCTATGTTTGGTCTAACTTTGTGCACGTATTGAGAAGAGTTCACTAAGATCGAGTTCTTCTAACATTTTACCATAAGAGTACTCATGCAATAAATGTATTTGGATTTCGAGTTAAGGGAATAAACTCCTAATTGTTAACGATTGTTCAAAAGTGTTTATTTATCGATTACGTTTATTCTTTTTAATGATTAAAACATTTGTGTAATTCGTGATTAATGTTGTTGGTAACGCAATCACATAGTTATTTTTATAGTGACAATATTAGTTATAAGTATATATTGTGTTTGCTGTTTATTGGTCTAAATAAAGAGAAAAAAAAAAAAAAAAAGTCTGCATCTAGAATCGAAAGTAAGTTAAAAAAATTTACACATTACGTCATTCCTATTACAGGAGTAGACACAGGTGTAGTCAATTAAGTCATTTCGACCCACCTTCCATCGAAGATATTCGACAGATGATAAGCCCGTCGCCGTCTTAATGTCCAAGTCAACGATATGCGCGCATAAGTTTTTGAAAAATCCATTGGTAACTGGCTTGCCAACTGGGGATCGAACTCGGGTCTTTTGACTGGAATTCCGACCAACTGACCACTCGGCTAAATGATGAAAATATAGGTTAAGTGCGATTACATGTCACATTGTTATACTGATGTTATAATAATCTATAAGCTTGTTAATGAACATGAAGGCTACGTCTCTACGACACTGTAGCAATGCTACGGTATTATATACGATGTATCATGTTCGTAGTAATTAATGTAACCCAATAGGAAATAGGAAATTAATACTCAAGCGTAGCAAATGCCTACGGCTACGATATCGTTGCAATTTTCGTCACAATATTTCCTGTTGGAGACAATTATGTTGTTGAACTATGAGTACTTCTTTTTATAAGTAAACATATATGAATAAACGTATTGTGATAAAGTATTAGCTATTAATCGCGACAGATGATACTCAGCCATTATTAAAAGTAACTGACATAGATTGGCCTAACGTCTTAGGTACCAGCTGCATTAGGTATGGCAAATCCTTACAATACCCATCCATTATGTCTCCATATATGTACGTATGTACCTATTTATGACATGGAGTGGACTTTTATAAACCTGTAAGTAAGGAAGAAGAATAAAATTGAGAATATTAAATAATGTTAAATAAAGAATACGTTAAAAATCACGTCACGTTACTTACTCTTTGCCTCGGAAAAATCTAAAAGAACAAAGCGTAAAAAGGTAAGTAGGTAATTTACTTTCTTTACCAGATAAATGACCCGATTACTTAAACGATCGGGTTCGGTCCAACCGTGCGTTTTCAAAATCCTGTGCACGTGCGGTATCACGTGTGTGTTAGGGTTGTAGACTTTAATTTAATTTTTATAATACATCAATAAGAATATGTTATAATATGTAAAAAAAATTAAAGGTATATATAGTCACGATAGCCGAGTGGTTGGGTGATCGGGTTCCCAGTCACGAGATGCGAGTTCGATGACCAAGGCTCGTAGCAATGTGTTTTTTCAAAGCTTATGTACAATTTATATCGTTGGCTTGGATCTAAAGACGGCGACGGGCTGACTACCTATCACGTTGTTCCAAAAAATGTCTTCGGTGGAAAGTGGCGCGAAACGACTTATTTGTCTAGACCTCTGTCTACCCCTGTATTGGGAATGGCTTGACGACATTTTTTCTATTTTTTTATAATATTATTTATTGTAGAGTAGTGGCAACCCTCCTTTATGTATCAGCTTTTCAATATTTTTGTCTTACCTATGACTGTCACGGACTGTGTAAATCTTTCCAAATCCCACGAAAATCTCAAATAGCGCGATGTGAGATTTTTCGTTAAGCATAAACTGAGAAATCTCGTATTCAAGGCGTATGATTATTTTCAAAGGAAATTTTGTATATTTATATGCGATAATTTTTAAATATACATACGAATACTTTACTAAATTAATACATGTACATTTAAAAAAGAAAAGAAAATATATTCACGCAATTCCCAATACAGGGGTAGACAGAGGTCTAGTCTAGATAATTAAGTCCCTTCGACGCACCTTCCACAGAAGATATTTTCGGGACAACGTGACAGGGGGTGAGCCCATCGCCGTCTTTATGTCCAAGCCAACGATATAAATCGTACATGAGCTTTTGACCAACCCATTGGTACGAGCCTGCCCCCTGGGGATCGGAACGGGTCTCTCGACTCGAAATTTCGACCACCCAACCACTTGGCTATCGTGACTTATTATGTACATTTACTAATTGTAAATAGCATCTAATAAATTCCCACCACTGAGTCCACGGCTTCATGCCACATTGTGGAATACTGGACCTATCTCGTACAATTAATCACGTAATATTAATTCCACATTCGTTAAACTATTCTTTAAAAAATTATTTTAGACCTACCATTATTTATCTATACATATAAACAAAATTAGAGTGTCTGTGTTTTTGCTACATGTATACTGTTTGTTCCGGCTAATCTCTGAAACGGCTGGACCGATTTTAACAGGACTTACACTGACAGATAGCTAATGTTATTAGGAGTAACATAGGCTTCTTTAATTTTAGAAACATTATTAGGGTTCCGCGTTAAGTGTTAAACTGCGGGCAAAGCCCGAACCGGCCGGAACCGGCGGGGTGCAGCTAGTCTAATATTAAAACTGCGTATTTGTAATGCTGTTAATAGTTAATTCGCAAGTAGTTTGTAATTAATCCCAATATCCTGAAAGTAAACTGAACTATTTAGTAGGCGTCTTCTGTACAGGAGGGTTTGTCATAATCAGCACACTTGGAATTTTAGTCTAGTATTTTTCTAGATGGTTGTCCCTCTAGAAAAATACTAGACTTAATTGTAGCGAATTTAATTTCCAAGGCTTTTCCCTTTGTAGTTTCTTACGATACCTATTTAGTTTGTAATTAGTGGTCTCTAATGTGGTGATTAGGATATTAAATATTACCACGTTGAAGTGGCAATGGGCCGGCCTTATCGCTGGTAGAACGGACAACCGTTGGAGAAAAAAATTCTCGAGTGGCATCCCCGTTCTGGCAAGCGCAGTGTGTAGGACGTCCCCCCACAAGATGGAGTGACGACCTGCACAACATTGCAGGAAGTCGATGGATGCTCGTGGCTCGGGATTTATCTTTGTGAAAATCTTTGGGGGAGTCATATGTTCAACAGTGGACTTCGTTATTATGTACGATAGGCGAGTGGCAGAGACCCGTGTTCGATCCGCAGGTGGCAGGCTCATACTGATGGGTCTTTTCAAAAACTTAAGTACGAATTATATTGTTGGCTTGGAAATTAAGACGGCAGCGGGCTCAACACCTGTCACGTTGTTCCACAAATGTCTTCGGTGGAGGGTGGGTCAAAAGGGCTTAATTGTCTAGACCTCTGTCTACCCCTGTATGGCGTGAAGATATTTTTTATATTTTTATATAAGTCTGAAAAAAGGTCTGAATCGATCTGCGTATACGTACTAATTATTGTCAAATATTTGGGATTTATTTATAGAAGTCCATTTTTATTAGCAAAATTATAAAAGTTTTTAGTCGAATTATCTTCTCGTAATTTTGTTGTCCAATTTTCGAACATTGGATCAAAATATTCATAGGCTTTTCAAGTAGAAAAAAAGCCAGTCGAGAAAAATCTGTTACGGCTAAAGTTTAGGTATTTATTTCATTCCGCATTCTGATATAATTGTTTTTTTTACAGACAATTGTCCTACCTCTAGAAAAAAAATTATGTACAGTGGGAAGGGCGACATACGAGTATAGTTTGAGAGCAGCGTGAGATACTGCTATATGAGTATATTTCTAACTAATATTACAAATTCGAAAGTGAGTTTTGTTTGTTAAGCTTTCACGTCAACACTAGTCAGTCGATTTTAATCAATCTTGGTATAAACATGACACTCAGGAGAAGATTATAGCTTATTTTCCTCGAGATGAACTTAAAATCTCCTTTAAAGTAGGCGAAGTTTCCTTTAAAGTAGAAAAGCAATAACCGCTAGAAATAATGACAAAGATCGATTGGAATGGCGACCTGGTAATGTATGTTTTGAAATAAAATATATCTTCACGCAATTCCCAATACAAGGGTAGACAGAGGTCTAGTCTAGTTAATTAACTCCCTTTGACAACGTGACAGGTGGTGAGCCCGTCGCCGTCTTTATGTCCAAGCCAACGATATAATTCGTAC
Source organism: Sericinus montela (assembly GCA_029286605.1). Lineage (NCBI taxonomy): Eukaryota > Metazoa > Arthropoda > Insecta > Lepidoptera > Papilionidae > Sericinus > Sericinus montela. The sequence continues at coordinate 2,155,167 of JAGSMR010000070.1, read as the reverse complement.
ATAAGTTTTTGAAAAACCCATTGGTACAAGCTTGCCACCTGGGGATCGAACTCGGGTCTTTTGACTCGAAATTCCGACCACACAACCACTCGGCTATCGTAACTTTTTATGTTTTGAAGCCCAGTGAAAAATTGAAGAAGCTAACAGCAGCCGAGTGATAAATTTAATCAGGAAACTCGAGTTCGATCTCTAGAAGGGAGGCTAGTATAAATGAGTTTTTAGAAACTAAAATACGATTTGTATCGTAGCTTTGATGATCGTGACGGCGGTTGGTATACCCGTCACATTCTCCCAAAAAACGCTCCAGTATAATTTTACTAACGTATTTTTCTTCTTTATTTTATACTTAATTTTTTTTTGTTTTTATTTAAGGCACTTATGTTATTGTTCTTCATTTGAATTTGAGTTGTTTTTGAAGATTTGTGATTTAAATACTTTTCTTTGTTTCGGTAAAATAAGCAATCAAATAAATCTTATTTGATTGCTTCTTTCTTGCTTTTCTTTTTTCTATATATTTGTAGGAAAAACATTACTTTGGTGATCTAATGTCTAGATGAATCAGTCTTTTGAGACTAATCTAAAAAGACTAAAAAAGTCTAAAAAGGCTCATCTATCTAGACCTCTGACAACCCCAGTATTATTAAATATGCATGTTTGTCCTTAATATTCTAAATTTAATTCCAAAACATAACAATCGGCTTTAAAATTTATTAACGAGCTACAGGTTTACTGCGGCGTTTGTTAAGAGCTTTGTCACAATTCCGATAATGAGGCTTACTGACGTTAAGCTTTATAATTTAGTAGCTTTATATAACAGTAAAGCCGCCAGTGGAAGTAAATTGACGTTAAGTAAAACAATGCAATGCCAGTTTGAATAAAGTTTTAGCATAGTATTAGAACCATGTTCTAAATAATGATTTTTAACGGAGGAGGGAGAAAATGAGTTAACGGTTGATTATATGATTATATAATACTTTCTTTCAGGCTTTTCCGAGGGTCTAATGTTGTCCAGTGATTTAGTGATGTACCAATGTCAATAATTTATTTCAATAGGAAGTAGTAGTACAGTAGACCAGAGATCCCATTTACTTAAATAAAACAATAAATACTTATATACATGGGGACAGCATCACATACATTACTCTGATCCCAAAACAAGTAGCTAAAGCATTTGGGTTATGTTAATAGAAACAGCGAAAGTGCCATAAACAGCCAGAGCCGAGAATTTAGAAAGAGTGCTGTCTACATTGACCCGACCGGAAATCGAACCCGGAATCTTAGAGCAGGTGACACCATGAAGACCGGTGTGTACGCTACTCGTCCACAAAATTCGTCCATTATACATAATGTTATGTTCGTTGCGCTGCAACACTGCAGCTCATAGGCTACTCCCGTACGGAAGGTTTGCCATAATCGTGACGCTTGGCAAGCGGATTGGCGATCGCAGACTTAGACGAAGCTGCCCGTCGCTGTTCTGCTTTATTTTGTTCTTGTATTTTGTCGAGATGGTACTCCGCTATACGAGAAGCAATAATATTTTTAAGGCTTTTCCTATTAGTCTGCTATTGCCGCCCACAGAAAGAAATGGAGATGAATACACATCTCTATTTTATTACGCTGTAACCACACAGTAAACTACACCACATTCACTTAACTTCTTGTTGGGTTAAAAAATCTAATGCACATGATTTGCCTTTGCCTTGCACATACTTTTCTCTTAAGAAAGAATCGCTATAATTCCCAGTTATGAATCCGTTTGGAAAGCGAATTTTCTAAAATTCTCAATCATGAATCCGCTTGACAAGCGGATAGACGATCACTATAATAAATGTGTCGCTTCGTTGATGCCGCAGTCCGTCACGGTTCAATTGTTAATTTTACGAGATGGTTACTGGTCCCAATTAAAAATTGCAATTTAAAAAATCTTTCCTCCACCACCCATGATAAGAAAGGGGATGGTATATATACCAATGCGGACATACGGCAACATTTCAAGGTAGTACTGGTTAATTATACAATAAAACTTACATTACGAAGTCAACTAAAACAGAGTAACAAATTATTTAAGTAATCAAAACATTCGGCTTTGGCTAACAATACCGAATAACATTAAAAGAATGTTAAATGTAAGTTAATTTTTGTTTTTATTTAAGGCACTTATGTTATTGTTCTTCATTTGAATTTGAGTTGTTTTTGAAGATTTGTGATTTAAATACTTTTCTTTGTTTCGGTAAAATAAGCAATCAAATAAATCTTATTTGATTGCTTCTTTCTTGCTTTTCTTTTTTCTATATATTTGTAGGAAAAACATTACTTTGGTGATCTAATGTCTAGATGAATCAGTCTTTTGAGACTAATCTAAAAAGACTAAAAAAGTCTAAAAAGGCTCATCTATCTAGACCTCTGACAACCCCAGTATTATTAAATATGCATGTTTGTCCTTAATATTCTAAATTTAATTCCAAAACATAACAATCGGCTTTAAAATTTATTAACGAGCTACAGGTTTACTGCGGCGTTTGTTAAGAGCTTTGTCACAATTCCGATAATGAGGCTTACTGACGTTAAGCTTTATAATTTAGTAGCTTTATATAACAGTAAAGCCGCCAGTGGAAGTAAATTGACGTTAAGTAAAACAATGCAATGCCAGTTTGAATAAAGTTTTAGCATAGTATTAGAACCATGTTCTAAATAATGATTTTTAACGGAGGAGGGAGAAAATGAGTTAACGGTTGATTATATGATTATATAATACTTTCTTTCAGGCTTTTCCGAGGGTCTAATGTTGTCCAGTGATTTAGTGATGTACCAATGTCAATAATTTATTTCAATAGGAAGTAGTAGTACAGTAGACCAGAGATCCCATTTACTTAAATAAAACAATAAATACTTATATACATGGGGACAGCATCACATACATTACTCTGATCCCAAAACAAGTAGCTAAAGCATTTGGGTTATGTTAATAGAAACAGCGAAAGTGCCATAAACAGCCAGAGCCCGAGAATTTAGAAAGAGTGCTGTCTACATTGACCCGACCGGAAATCGAACCCGGAATCTTAGAGCAGGTGACACCATGAAGACCGGTGTGTACGCTACTCGTCCACAAAATTCGTCCATTATACATAATGTTATGTTCGTTGCGCTGCAACACTGCAGCTCATAGGCTACTCCCGTACGGAAGGTTTGCCATAATCGTGACGCTTGGCAAGCGGATTGGCGATCGCAGACTTAGACGAAGCTGCCCGTCGCTGTTCTGCTTTATTTTGTTCTTGTATTTTGTCGAGATGGTACTCCGCTATACGAGAAGCAATAATATTTTTAAGGCTTTTCCTATTAGTCTGCTATTGCCGCCCACAGAAAGAAATGGAGATGAATACACATCTCTATTTTATTACGCTGTAACCACACAGTAAACTACACCACATTCACTTAACTTCTTGTTGGGTTAAAAAATCTAATGCACATGATTTGCCTTTGCCTTGCACATACTTTTCTCTTAAGAAAGAATCGCTATAATTCCCAGTTATGAATCCGTTTGGAAAGCGAATTTTCTAAAATTCTCAATCATGAATCCGCTTGACAAGCGGATAGACGATCACTATAATAAATGTGTCGCTTCGTTGATGCCGCAGTCCGTCACGGTTCAATTGTTAATTTTACGAGATGGTTACTGGTCCCAATTAAAAATTGCAATTTAAAAATCTTTCCTCCACCACCCATGATAAGAAAGGGGATGGTATATATACCAATGCGGACATACGGCAACATTTCAAGGTAGTACTGGTTAATTATACAATAAAACTTACATTACGAAGTCAACTAAAACAGAGTAACAAATTATTTTAAGTAATCAAAACATTCGGCTTTGGCTAACAATACCGAATAACATTAAAAAGAATGTTAAATGTAAGTTAATTTTTGTTTTATTAAGAAAAAAAATACAAAGAGAAAATGAACGAGCATCGAGAAAACTTATAAAACGCAAGCATCTCATTAAAAGCGTTAACATTACTGAACAAAATAGGGATCGTTAACGAGATTATTAAAATTCTCACAGGTTTTCATTTTTACTTTAAGTAAAAATAGATTACTACGTTTTAAGAAAAATAAAGGGAATTTTGTTTAAAATTCCGACAGCATTTTTGAGCACGGGCCTGTTATTAGCAAATCTTCGTGATAATGATTCAAACAAATAAAAACAAGGCCACGACCTCAACACTACTTCTGCCCACCCTCAGATGTAAATAGCTTAGTCTTTGTAAATCACATTTCAGCTTAATTGGGATAGCGTGCCACGTGGTGAGGCTGTCACCATCAACAGTTTAGTAAGAGCCTTCTGCAGCGGGATCGTACTTGAAGTTTCTGCTTCGAAATTCGGAACCCAATTACTCAGCTTACGTGAATCTGTCTTACATGTGATATTCAAAAAATATGTAGTGACCGATTTCTAAATTTCCACCACGACTGCGACAAAAAATTATCAGGAAATGTGAACCATGCGAGATATTAATATGTGTGTGAGAAACACGATAGAACGATAGCCAAGTGGTTGGGTGGTCGAAATTTCGAGTCAAGAGACCCGAGTTCGATCCCTAGGTGGCAGGCTCGTACCAATGGAGTTTTCAAAAAACTTTTGTAAGAATTATATCGTTACCTTGGATATAAAGAAGGCGACGGGCTCTACACCTGTCACGTTATACCGAAAATATCTTCGGTGGAAGGTGGGTCGAAGGGATTTAATTGTCCAGACCTAGACCTCTGTCTGCCCCTGTATTGGGAATTGCGTGAAGATAATTTAAACACAATAGCTTAAGAATATTCCGACATCTTTCTTCCCGTGGTGATCATGTGTTTAATATTTGATCACACAAACATTGAGCACGTGATGACAATCATAAAACTAAAAGATAAAACATGTTTCGTCGATAACATTTACATTAAAATTGCTGGCAATTTTTTTATTGATTTTAAAGCATATAAGTTATGCTGCACTTTTTGTTATTAAATTTAAGGCCATGGCACCGCAAAGGTCGCAGGTTATTTTTTTCTATTTCTTGTGTAGAAAACGGAAATATTCGAATACGTAATGTATGCGATAATACTTTGGAAGGCCTGTGCTTAGCAGAAGTTGAACCGGTGGTCTTAATGATGAGTACAATAAGCGTAAATATTCAAATCAGTCCGACGAAACTATTACATAATTAGTCTCTTGTTATCCAATACTTATTTACCGATCAGTATCGTCGTTGTTTTCAATTTTTTTCACATTAATACGTGTATTGTTTTCCATTTTCAATACAGGGGTAGACATAAGTCTAGATAGAATTATGTCTATTCGACTCACCTTCCACCGAAGACATTTTGTTGGGACAACATACAAATATAGGAGTTTATTTCTTAATGAGAAAACTACACTAATATATCTCTACGTATTAATCCATCAAGTCCTTATAAGAATATAAGTGACAATTTTCTCCTGTCTTAATCTATCTCTCGAAGCGTAGCGAAGTGCCCATTAAATGAGAAATTGCTCAATGGAAAGCTTTCTAAGATAACACAATAATTACTACTCGGTAATGTCGCCAGGAACGGTGGCATTTCCTTTTTGAAACTATATCGTGTCGCTTTGAATGAAGTTATCGCAAGCAACAATTATAAGTTTAAAGTGTATTGAATGAAAATAGCTATTCAAAAATGTTACAGATGAAGATCGAATGATACATAAAATACTTGTAGCTTGTACTTCATTTTTGAACAGCGTAACGCCGTATGGTTCTAACTAAATAACAATGACCCTACCATGAAGTTATACAGCGTATTTTGACACTAATAAATCGAAATAGTCATAACAACTTCAATAATTGTATTATTGATTTATAAAGAGATACGATAGAGTCACGATAGCCGAGTTGTTGGGTGGTCGGACTTTCGAGTCGAGAGACCCGAGTTCGATCCCCAGGTGGCAGTACCAATGAGTTTTTCAAAAACATATGTACGAACTTCATTGTTGGCTTGGACATAAAGGCGGCGACGGGCTCACCACCTGTCACGTTGTCCCGAAAATATCTTCGGTGGAAGGTGGGTCAAAGGGACTTAATTGTCTCGACTTGACCTCTGTCTACCCCTGTATTGGGAATTGCGTGAAGTTATTTATTATTTATTGATTTATAAACATCAATCTCAGTAGAATATTCTTATTTACTTATTTATTTAAACTACATCATATAAAAAAATCTTCAAGTTTATTCCCAATACGGGGATAGACTGAGATCTGACTAAGAAAAATAAGTTTTTAAAAAAAAAAAACTTATGTACGATGACACGAGGACACGTGAATTCTTCTTTATTAACATAACTGATTCGATGTTACTACGTACATTAAATGTTAATAAATAAACGTAGTGTGACGTTAGTATTTATCAAAAATTTCATATAGTTCAATATAATTTCAAAATAATAAATATTAAATATTCATTAATCACGTGTAAGTCCTATGCAGGAAACCCGTACGTACCTTCCGTATTTTTCCGTATTACCATATAGGTTTGTCATAATTGCCCTGATTGCCGGTCGTAGTACCAGAGACGTAGCACCGTAGGCGCTGCTGCCCATCATCGGTCTGCTGAATAGTTTTCTGGTATGCTCCGCGATGTTTATTCCGTCATACATGGGAAGCTAATTCTATTTAAGGTTCCTCCGTTACCTCTTAAGACACCCACGGTAAGACAAACCGAGGTATATTCTAACACCGTAACTAGACGGTATATAGAGTAATTTAAAAATAGAAATCATCCACGTGGCAGCTACTCGTATATATAAATCACATCTTTCGTTACAGATATTAAAGAATTTTATGACGCCTTTATTGATTTTCAAACACAATTTTATTAGTAGTAGTCCCGTCTAATATATCGTCCCTGTAAGATGGAAATTGATTTAGGCACAATAATTTTTGGTTTTAGTAGAAAATGTTTCAAACTAGCAATGGCAAGTAACCTTCGACGCCCATATACATAAAAACAACGCACAATAAAGAAGGGGAGCCAGAAAAAGCGATAAGGGTATCGCACCAACAAAACGCGAAATCACGTCATTTTGTCGGTATTGTTACTGATGATATTCTCAGAGGCTAGGGTTACAAAACAAATTGTAGTGAAATATGGTACATACTCGTAGATACATAGACAGATAGGGAAAATATCACAAGCTCTGATAATAAAGTAACTAGCATTTGTGTTATGGAATTAGAAACTACGAAGGTACCACAAATACTCAGGCCCAAGGCAATGTAGAAAAAGTAGTTTTCTACGTTTACCTCTCCGGGAATTCGATTCGATTTATAATGTTACCAGTTCTGAGATTCGGGAATCTCAGAACTGGTAACATTATAAAATCCGGTGTGTACGCCAGTCATCTTTGAGGGACGTTAAAAAGGCGGTCGGCGAAGATTTAAAAAAATCTACATTTAATCCTATTTTCTACCTGATTTAAAAATAAAAATGATTATTTTTATACCAGACCGGTTTCATCTTTACGGCTTTTTCTACACATTTAATTAAATACTAAACTATATGTAATTGATAAGGTTAACTTTACATTGCCATTAAAAAAGGTGATGATAATTAAGTTTAAAAAGTATTTTTTTTAATATTTATCTGTCTTGATCCCTGCTGAAACTCTGCTTTAGGCAAAGATTATTTTGTTACATCTTTACACATTTACATTCGAAGTTGTATCCCTTAGCTTCCAACTCGGCTATTTGGTCGTAGAGACTATTCTATTATCACAAAAAGCAATACAAATCATTTAAGAAATAATTGCCGGCGTGTTTCTGATTATTTAGATTTATCGCAGTACTTTCGTCGTCCTGGAAGCAATAAAATGTATTTACGACGAACTATACCGAAGCACCTTTGTACAATAATTTCAATGACCTATATCCACAAGTATGAACTGACGAGGCTCTGTAATAGAATGTTAATAACGAATAAATGTCCCCGGTTTATTATAGTAAAATAAAAATGCCTTCATTTGCCCTTACTAATCTATATATTCTAAAATCGTTCTTAAGGAATAAACTCCATTGGTGTGTCGGAGCTGACACATATAATTCTTTGATTGTAAAATCAAGAAAACGTAACATGTCCGAACCTATTTACATTGCTGCATTACTCATATAATAATAATAAATAGGTAAATATAGTACTAAATATACACACTAGTAGGGCCAACATCACATATATTGTGTTATCCAATCTTAAATAATGAAGGTACAACAAACACCGAGACCCGAAAACATGTAGAAAAAGTTAATTTAACAACGATCCGTTCGGGAATCGAACCAAGGATCTTGGAGCTGGTGACACGATGAAAACCGATGTGTACACCCCTCGTCCACGGAGGTCGTCAAAAATTTTTGCGCATAAAGTTTCTTCTTTCGTAGATTTATTGGACTCTCTTGTTAGAATTCTGCTAGAGACAATTCAGCAATACGCATACTGATGGTAACGTGAAGTTTGAAGTTCTATTATTAAAAGCATTTTATTTTTTACAGATTTAGTTCGATTGTCGATTGTACTAAAACGGTTGGAAGGGTAATTCGCACATATTTACATATGAATTGTCGTTAGATATAGATAGATATAGTGTTTCTTCTAAGCTTTACATACCTACATTATTTATGCGTGTGTAAGAACATTGACCTTTAATATCTTGAATTTATTTCTTATTTTTAGTTTCGAATTTTAAAACAACACACAAAGAACTCTAAAATAAGAAAATAAAACTGAAAAAAGCTTTTATTGAAATACGATACTAGCAATAAATTTTATAAACGGAAAAGTAGTAATGTTTTTTCGTTTCTAGAATGAAATAAAATTCAACCAATATTTTTTTATAGAAGCCAGTTCTTATAACTTGGCTTAAAATATATAGACGACCTCCGTGGTAGAGTGGCATATACACCAATTTTCATACCGTACGGGATGTAGAAAACCACTTTTTCAATATTGTCTCAGATCTAAATGTTTGTAGCACCTTCGTTGTTACTGATTCCGTAACGCAAGTACATAAGATAATTATTTTATGGTCCAGGAGCCACATAAAAAAATGGACAATTATTTTTTCTCGGGCGATAATTGGTGAGACATATAAAGGCATGATTAATAGCATGATGAAGCCTTGGAACGTGAGATTCCTTTCCGTGGCACTCCACGTCTCAATTTATTATAAGAAAGTGAATAAAATGTAATTTAATCCTATTCGTTTCCGCTATGGCTTATGTCACTCTCATCTCTAATTCACTGTCAGAGTGATGATGTTTTTATCATCATCATCATCTTTACAAAAAAATATAAATAATATAATACTAGTAAATCTCAAATATATTATGCAATATACATCTTTATTAAATATAAGAGAGTGAAGTCGATTCGATCAATTTGCATTCGAGTTAAGATACCCCAGTTCGATAACCAAGCCTTGTACCAATGGTTTCTTTTAAAAAATTATTTACGATTTATATAGTTGCCGTGGACATAAAACCGGCAAGCGGGTCACCACCTGTCACGTTGTCAAAAAAATGTCTTTCGTAAGTCATAAATAAATATAAATAAATGACTTCACGCTATTCCCAATACAGGGGTAGACAGACGGGGGTAGAGCCACGCATCAGCTTTTGTTGTTGCATGAGTGGGCCGGCTCGACCGGGGAAGTTTTTTTTTTTTATAGATGAGGGAAGCAAACGTGCCGGTGGCACACGTGATGGTAAGTGATTACCGCCGCCCATGAACATCTGCAATACCGGAGGAATAGCGGATGCGTTGCCGGGCTATATATATAGTACCCCGACCTCACAGAATACCGGCGTGAAGTAGAAGTCTAACAAACTTCTGCGTTTCGTCTGGTGAGCGCAGGTAACCGGAGGTCCACACTCCCCCAATTTGCGCGAGCCACCTGCTCGTTTGCCTCCTTTTTCTATAAAAAAATAATAAAAAAACAGAGATCTAGTCTAGACAATTAAGTCCCTTTGACCCACCTTCCACCGAAGATATTTTCGGGACAACGTGACAGGTGGTGAGCCCGTCGTCGTCTTTATGTCCAAGCCAACGATATAATTCGTACATAAGTTTTTGAAAAATCCTCGGGTCTCTCGGCTCTCGAGTCTCGTGACTGATTTTTTTAAATTAATTATCGAAACGTGAGACGTGAGGTAAACGCTCAAATTATTAATAGTTTTACACGTTGTAAGTGAATGTCAATCATAGGGTTGTTCAGTTACTAAGTTGTTCATAAGTTTTAGTTATTGCGTCTGAAGTTAGACGTTTAGGAGGCAACTTGGCGAATTAAGCTGCTGCCGCAGGAACCGCAGGATACATTAACGTCTTCCGGCTGACAGAGACGTATTGAACACGCGGTGGAACCTATGAGAGCCATTGCCATATACATTTACATCATAGACAAAAACGTTTACTCATTGACGTAAGGTCTTTATGGTCTGGTCAATAAAAGATAATTATTATGACATCATATCAAACCATTTTAACACAGCTTTCAAACAAAAAACATATATTAAATGTATAACGAATGGAACAATTTCAATTTATATATGTATATATATGTATGTATATAGTATTTTTCCCGTGAGTGTGATAAGAGGCGAATAAGGGAAAAATCTTTGAAAATACCACGAGATAAAGATTATTGAATAAATCTCGAAAAATACTAAACAAGAATTAAGGTGATGGGCGATGGGCTGAAGTGTTTTTGTCTGGTACGGCTGTCTTCAATCTGCTTGCCAAGCGCATCGATTATATCAAACCCTCTTTATAGCAATGGCCTATGTCCTGTAATGGACTTGTAGAGGCATTTATGTATGTTTTTATGTAGATAACAAAATGGCATACACATATGTTAGATCAAGTGACTCTTCTAAGCAGAAGAACAAAAAATAGAACTTTAAATAATAAAAAAAGAACCATCCATTTCTATTTTGTTTAAGCATGAAGATTTTGCACAAGAAGATATTAATCCCAACCCTGAAACGTGCCATTAATCTCGTACGCACTAAAACTGGGTCGCCCTATATCCGCTTGAAGCAAAGACTCTTAAATCTAGTGAAGAGTTGTACTCTGTTTGTTACGCAAGGGGAGGAAAGTCATGAATATGCCAAGCGTCAAGAACAATATCTGCTTTCGATGGAAATATCTTCACGCAATTTCCTAACGCAGGGGTAGACAGAGGTCTTGACAATGAAGTATTGATCCACATACCATTGAAGCTTGTTTAGGTCGTGTCACGTCGACCTAAACAAGCTTCAATGATATGTGGGTGGATGGTGAGTATGAGATCAATGAAGCATTAAATAATGTGCTGATAATAGTTAATATTGGCATAGCTTGGCGGTAAGTTGTGGTTTAATCTGTAATGGTTACGATAAAAGTGCGACTCCTGTAATTAATTAGTACTAAACTTTCTAGTATATATGTCTTGCCAAACAGTTACCCTTTATTAAAACAAAATCACAAAATGCATAATATGTAATCACTTAATAGTATAAATGTATAATGTTCAGTTAATAGTATAAATGTAATATGTAATCACTTTTCTCCACATAGGCCAGATGAAAAGTTAATATTTAGTTAATAATATAGTAGCTAATAAATAAAAAGTTAATATTTCAGCAACACGCAAATAATTCAGCTGGAACACGGAAGTCGGTCGTTAAAATTTTTCTTTCTTTTTAAATCGAGACTCGAGTTCGATCCCCAACTCGGGTCTCTTGACTCGAATTCCGATCACCCAACCAACGCCTCGTCTATCGTGACATATCTGTGTAAATATATATGTATATATGTAAATAAATAAATAAAATAAATATCTTCACCCAATTCCCAATACAGGTGTAGACAGAGATCTAGTCTAGACAATTAAGTTCCTTCGACCCACCTTGCACCGAAGATATTTTCGGGACAAAGTGACAGGTGGTGAGCCCGTCGCCGTCTTTATGTCCAAGCCAACGATGTAATTCGTACATAAGTTTTTGAAAAACCCATTGGTACGAGCCTGCCACCTGGGGATCGAACTCTCGACTCAAAATTCCCACCCAACCACTCGGCTATATAAGTAATTTGTACAATTAAGACATTATTATTGTCATTAAGCCGAATAGGCTCACCACCTACCGTTATCTCGAGTTACTCCGAATCGGCTTCGGTGAAAAATGAGTCGAAAAGATTTTTATAATACACTGCTCTTTTTTTTTGAAAAAGAAAGTGATTACTTTCTTTTTCAAAAAAAAAGTCACGAAAGCCGAGTGGTTGGGTGGTCGGAATTTCGAGTCAATAGACCCGAGTTCGATCCCCAGCTGGTAGGCTCGTACCAATGAGTTTTTCAAAAACTTATATACGAATATCGTTGGCTTGGACATAAAGACGGCGACGGGCTCACCACCTATAACGTTGTCCCGAAAATATCTTCGGTGGAAGGTGGGTCGAAGGGACTTAATTGTCTAGACTCGACCTCTGGAAAATATCTTCGGTGGAAGGTGGGTCGAAGGGACTTAATTGTCTAGACTCGACCCCGTCTACCCCTGTATTGGGAATTGCGTGAAGATATTTTTTTTTATTTTTACTGCTCTTTAATAACCTTTAATTTATAACTCTGCCTTACTGTATGTATGTAACAGTTGCGTGTAAAAATAAAAAAATGGCAGATGAAATAGTGAACGATTTCATGCTATTATCTTGCTGAGATAAAATTAATTATATTTTAAGTCAGTCCTTTACTTCTTTATGTTAAGCTACGGTCGAGACAACAAAAAGATCCTCATTTCGCTTTCGGGACATTAATTGGGAAAGTTTTATTTACGCGTTCAGGCGCCCGCTTCAATCGCAGCCGTTTATGACCGCGCCCTGATTTAGGTACCTTATTGTGGACTGCCTCAACATAGATCTCTGTACTAATTAGTGTACTCTTAGCTTCTTGTTGTCTCACTTCCTCCCAATATACATACATAAAAACAAAAATAGGGACAACATTACATACTTCACAGAGCACGCAATCACACTTAAACAGTTTTTGAGTAAGCTTTAAACAGAATTAAATAAAAAACGAGAAGTAAGAAAAAACTTATTTTCACCATTGTACATTGCAACCAAATAAAAAATAATTATTATAATTAAGGATTACAGCAGTTAAGTTCCAATGGTTAGTACATTTGACAATTCGCTAAGTCGTATGAAGGAGCGCCATAAAAAAGACATATTATTTCTTCACGCAATTCCCAATACAGGGGTAGACAGAGGCCGAGTCTAGACAATTAAGTCCCTTCGACCCACCTTTCACCGAAAATATTTTCGGGACAATGTGACAGGTGGTGAGCCCGTCGCCGCCTTTATGTCCAAGCCAACGATATTCGTACATAAGTTTTTGAAAAACCCATTGGTACGAGCCTACCAACTGGGGATCGAACTCGGGTCTATTGACTCGAAATTCCGACCACCCAACCACTCGGCTATCGTGACTTTTTTATTTCGAAAGATATATACTACATATATATACTAACATCTTTAAAATGTTAAAAATTTTGATTTTACTCCACGCCGTGGGAATTATGAGCGCAGTGCCAGACTTTTCACAGCAGCCCATCAGCGCTTTATATTATTGAAAACTATTGAGTTTACTTTTATTCCTACTATTATTGTAATTTTCAAAACATTTTCCTAATGCACCTTAAACAATATTATACAAGAAAAGAAAGTGGGTGACATTTGTTTACTTTTAAATTATTACGTCATTTGGGCAAGGACGGAAAGATTCATTACTTGATTTAGTTAATTGGCTTTCTCTAACAGTAAGAAAGTACTTCGACCTATGATGAATGAGAGATATTTGTTATAGCTCCTGTGACTGTTAAAACGTACCATTATTTATCATTTTATTCCGGCCTTAAGAAAATTATGACAAAGCTTTTGTTGTGACGTGACCTAAAAAAATAAGTAAAAAAATATTTTAAATGACATGGACTACCAATAGCCTAGTTTGTAGTCTGGGGTCACTCACTAAACACATTGAATTATCATTAATTATTCGCGCTACACAACAATAATTGCGAGTATCCTAAGTAATTCATATGTCTTTTACGAAACGTTAAAAGTCTTTGCATAAATTGAAGCATAATGCTGTCATAAAATTCCATACAAAAAAGAACAATACGCCGACGGAAAAAAAAAACGACAAGAAGTCTGTTGATAACGCCAGATCGGGACGCCCAAACAAAGCCAAAGAAAACATTCAAAATTTTAAAACTCGTTCTCGATAATCAGGACGACATGTTGTGTTTCTCCTCGTGGATTTCGTAAAAGGCGACTACGACAAAATAAAAAATATAAACATACAAAGAAACAACATCCCATATATCGCTCTTAACCTAATACACAAGTATAAGCACGTGTATAATGAAATCAGAAACAATGAAGGTAACACAAACACCCACTCGTGAAAATGTAGAAAAGTTGTTTACTACATTGACCCGCCCGGGAATCGAACCCAGAGATGGCGTCACCCTGAAAATTGGTTTATACGCCACTCGTCCACAGAGGTCGAAAAGCCCTGAAATTTACGTCACAGGAAAATATTTTTTTATTAATGAAATGTCCACGAGAAATTCCACTATCATCAATATACCAGTCAGTAGTCAGTACATTTTAGAATACAAAATATTGGAAATGTTTTAACTTACTCATATAAAACTTTACGGTTCTGGCAACAAAGTTTAGCGGGGTCAGGAGAGGTTAGATGTCTCTTGGGACGTATCACGTGCGTATAAAAAATAATGTCCGTTGGGGGACCGCACAAACTTGCACTTTGATCTAAAGTTTGCCGTCGGTATGATAATAAAAGTGCAACTTGCATTTATATCATTTCTTCTCTTTTATTCATCATCATAATGTCTTTTACAGACAAAATGCCGACACAAGGACGACAATTCAAGAAAAGATTATTGCAAGTGTGTTGTCGATCGCTCTTCCAGATTAATTTAGACCATAATGCCCGTAACCGGTCCGCGGAATTCTGGTCTGATATTTTCCATCGCCATCTGTCGGTAGCCCATTGCATTTTTAAAGCTTTTCCCTGAAACGCCTCTTATGCTACCCAGGGGTAGAAAGGGGGGGGGGGTATAATCAGCTGTAACCTCAAATCTGTAAAATCAAAAGCTGTAACCTCACGGCGAATTACTAATAATTGTTATACATAATTGTTGCTTTTAATATTAATATAAATTTAAAATTTTAAAAATAAAATATTCCAGTCTCTTCGAGCCACATTTCACCGAAGAGATTTTTTGGGACTACAGAACTGACAGGTGGTAAGCCTGCCGGCGTCTTTATGTCCTAGCCGACGATATAAATCGTACATAAGTTTATGAAAAAGCTCATTGGTATGAGCCAACCATCTCGGGTGTCTTGACTCGAATTCTGATCACCTAACCACTCGGCTATCGCGACTTCATTCTTAGTTATGTTCACAATTTGCAATAGAAAAAGCCTAATGGCAGTGATATGTTTTGGACGGCCAAATATTCTTTTAACAATCTTGCCAAAATAATTTACCTTCAATTATCGTTTATGAAAAAAAAAATTAGATGTCATTCGCATTATGTCAAAGCTTTTCAATTCTAGCCACAGTATTTATATTGATACGCCTTGGGTCAACAATTCTTGGCTTTGTCTTACAAAGCTTTGTGTCCAGTCATCTAAAGATTTGTAATTAAGACGAGTGCAGACGTACTCATCTGCTTGTTTCTAGAAAATATTGGCAGTCGTGCTACACAGAGCTCGCAATCACACTAAAGCATTTCCTAAGACAGACATTAAAAAGAACTATATAAAAAAGGAACTAGAAGTAAAAAAAAATACATATATTCAACATCTTACACTGAGATCAAATATGATTTTAATAAATAATAATAAATAAACAATGAAGACCGAAGAAAATAAATGGCGCGAAAGTAAGCATTGAAAGTTAAGTTCTCTCTGGCGACCCCGACAGGGAGTGTGCGTGAGGGTAAATTATTTATACTATTAATTACTGCTAAGTCTCTGGTGGAAGATGGGTTGAAATGACTTAATTGTGTAGACCTCTATATAACCCCGTATTGGGAATGGCGTTGATATTTGTATATTTATTATTTATTGTAAGTAATTTCATTATATATACATATTTCATTACATTATTTTGAACATTATTTACATAATATTCAAGTCCGAAATTGATTTGGTATCTTTAGTAACTAAATTCATGAATAATAAAGTTCGGATTTTATATACATTTAACCTACTTTTTTATCTATCATACCGATATAGAAATAAATTAGGGCTCGTGTCGAACCGAAGCGCTTTGTGTAAAAAGGTTAGACCGAACCGACCGCGAACTTAACCGTGTATATTTGACTATGAAATTTGTTCACCATGTACATATTTACTTACTTAGTAAAAGGCCTGTAAAAGTCCTTTGCGGGATAAAAGATTTCTCCCTAAACAGAATTAATAAAAATATCTTCGCGCCATACCCAATACTGTGGTAGACAGAGGCACAGATAATGAAATCCTTTGGAGCCGCGTGCTCGGTTTTAAAGAAAGTTCTAAAATCGCTCACGCGGGTTGTCTGACTTCTGTCTAAGACATTATTGGGAAAGATATATTTTTATCATTGTATCAATTATCGGAGAGATATGTTATAACCATGCGACCCAGCTTTCACCGAATACATTTTTGAGACAACCAGACAGGATGTAAGCTTGCCGCATTCTTTATGCCTAAACCTACGATATAAGACGTACACGATATGATTTTTGAACATTGAATTTTTTCAGAAACTTATACAAGATTTATACATAAATTTTTAATAAAATTCATTGGCACAGCCTACCTCCTAGGGATCGAATTAGGATCTCTTGACTCGAATTCCGATTATCAAATCATTCAGTCACTTTTTCCCCTAAAAAGAGTTTGCTATAATCGCCACTCCCACCAAGAGGGTTACCGATTGCAGTACCACACATCTCTTAACCTTAACGTTGCTGCGCATTACCAGTCTATTTGATTGGGATCTGTTACGCAGATTACTAATAAGTTACTAGGCAATCTGTTATCTTTCCAAGGTTACCCAACCATCTGTCGGTAGTCTTTGCTATTTTAAAGTCTTTTACCCATTGTCGCTGCTGTAAATACACACGAAAAGACAGCGTGTGGCAAATTCTTATGCCGATACGGCGGAACTTTAATATAAAATTGGAATGATACGCGGAGAGTCACGACAGCCGAGTGGTTGGGTGGTCGGGATTTCTAGTCAAGAGACCCGAGTTCAATTCCCAGGTGGCAGCCTCGTACCAATGGGTTTTTCAAAAACTTATCTACGTATAACAACGTTGGTTTGGACATAAAGACGGCGACGGGCTCACAACCTGTCCCGTTGTATCTAAAATATCTTCGGTGGAAGGTAGGTCAAAGAGACTTAATTGTCTAGACTAGACCTCTGTCTACCCCTTTATATATTTTTTTTTATTATAGGTACGAGACCAATTACTTTTACCAAAATTATAGGCATGTTTAACAATTAATAGAAACTATACTATTGGGTTAGGTGAGAAAGAAAACTATAGTTTAAGAGTAACAGTATAATTTATTGAATTTCCAAATATAAATATCGAGACAAAAATACATACTGAATTTGAAATTGTTCAAGTGGTAAACGACCTCCACGGCCCAAGAGACGACCATACAATACACAAAAATCATCGCAAATTCTCAAACACTATTTTTTATTTCAAAACAAACAAAGAATAAAATAACACTTTATTTCGCACTTATGGAGGTTTTACAATATAAATTGGCTTCTGGGAACTTATTTACTGACAGCTACTTTCGTTAGTTGCGAGTTAGTTGACTTTGGTAATTTTATATGAAAAAAAAAAATTGTCCCGACAATATGAACAGTTCAATAGATGTAATAAACTTTTTTTTTATTTATACATCGCAGATACTGTGAAAATAATACAATAATTTAACGCGGCTTTTAAACGTCAAAAATTTTATTGTTGTAAAACCTCCATTACATACATCGTGCCTCCTTTACATTCCAAATTATATCGTTTAAGTTCAATTTATTACAGTAACAATGTCCTGCCATCAATTTTAGACAGTCAAGTGCTACATAGTAATTATTGCCTTTGTTTGTTACTTACACAATAAAACAATGAATTAACACGTAATTAATATCAGATTGTAATATATTAAAACGAATTTATGGAAAAATTGTATACATAATTTGGCTTCATGTAAATAGCATACATACAAAGTTCCAATCACTACTGCTAATTTTATTTATATTAAATTACTTAAACTAAGATAAGTTAGATTGAGCAAAAATAACAATTAAAGATAAAATAAAATTCGGTGCAGTTTTTCACAACACAATATCTACCAATAATGCTAGTCTATTTAAATTAAAAGAAAAGTCAGTGTTGTCATTAAATCAACAAAGTTTTACAATCAATTGTAGTCACTTATTTATTTTAAAGGAAATTCAGAAAAATAACATAGTATAATTTGGTAATACGAGAATTACTTATTTTAAATTTGAAGCGCACTAAATATATTAAAAGTTTATTAACATCATTTAAAAATATCAAGGTAATTGCTAATTGAACTCAATATAAATAGTTATTGTATTATTGAATTAGATGATATTATATCATTTAATGAAAAATAAAATGGATACATGAATATTACTTGCATAGTAGGACTTAAATATGTGACAATATATATATTCAGTCTTAAAGAAAATATTCGTGCAGTTCACATTCAGTGGAAATGACACCTTCCGAAGAAGAAGTTAACGAATCATTTCCAGAGGAGCGACAAAATATTATTTCTTGTTGTACCATATCGAAACCCTTCCTCTCATTATGACGTATTGATTTTGGTTTCTTTTTAATGTTTCCTTTTTCGTTTAGTTACAAGATTTCTAACGGAATATTGAATTCAAAAGAGAATTAAACGAAAAAAAAAATGGTGAAAGATTCAAGTAGTCGTAGAGAGATTGCCATCACTAAACAGTAGCCTGAAAATGTCTATACTTAAAAAAAGGTTCCTAAATAAATGTTTAATAATGTTTTAAAACGAAAAAAAAAAACCACAATGGGATATGTTTGTTAAAACTGGTAACAATTATAACGAGTTCAAAATAATTTAGTTTAATTTTGAATAATTATTTTAGTTTAAAATGTCCACAATTACAAAATGTTACATTTTTTCTTATATATTCCAATATTATACACATGGCCAGTTAATGATAGGTGGGAATTAAAAAAAGATAACATTGCTCTAACTTTGAATGTTAACAACATTGATACTTTTACCTAAGATGCAAGGAATAACGGGCGCGAGTGTGTGAAAGAGATAACCAGATAATTGTTCATATAAATTAGAAAAAATAAGGTATTTCCATAAGAAATAGCATAAATTTTAAACTACATAATTTTACTACACATTAATATTGCTTCTGTGTTTATCGGATTTTCTTTCCATTGAAGTGTTTTTTTTTAATATAACTATTTAAAAAAAAATATGAGACAAACAATTAAGTAACACTTAAAAAAATAATTGTGCATGTTGTCAAATTAAAAAAAGTCTTTTGAAATGCTTAGTATTTTTATTAGATAATGCAAGTTTGAATAATGTGAATAAATAAAATGTCATCCATTTCTTTTATCTAATAAAAATTTAAGAATCAAGATACATAAAAACCTCCACACTTATCACATACATCTCACATACAATTTAGTATAGTTACGTCATTTGCACATTTAGAGTATGCCTTTGATTTATAAATAGTTTTAACCAATCTAAGGCGTTACCTACCGCGGCTACGGTAGGGTATAGATGTAAATATTACAATATTATACACCAAACCACTCAAAGTTTACATGACTAGTATAAATATTTATATAAATATAAGTTTAGACACGACTTAGTAGAAACGACCCGTTAGAGATACATTTATAAAAACACCTATAAGGCAGATCCTTTAAGGAGGAAAGACTGCATTGGAAAGACGAATTTGTATTTAACAAAATACTATTTGTATCCTATCTGAAACTATTTCTTTACTTTTTTTCATTTATTCATGCACTGGAGGAAATTAGCTCATAATACAAAAAAATATTATTGTACGATAGTATGTTCAAAACGTTCTCGTATTATGAGGGTTAGATATCCAAAAAAGTTTTTACATCGAAAACAAGGTTTAAAAAGATTTCATTTTACCATTGCAGTCAAATTACGTTCTACAGATTAAAACACGAGAGATCACATTGTTTTTTTTTTTTTATATAAAAAGAGCAACTTACATTAAATTGCGTCGAACACGCATCAAGTAGACAAGAACGTGATGAAATTGCTTGTTATCATTTAGAATATGGATAATAAGACACCTACCACAAAATGGCTGTCTAGATGCTGCTAAAAATGTCAACTTTTATAAACTACCGTTCATCAGGTTCAAGGTGGTTGTATCTACAACAATATAACCTCTATTATATAAATACACTAATGCGATAATATCCTATCTTTCGTCATAAGTTGATTTTGCAAAAATTTTCAAAGTTCTTCTGTAGGAAAAAATTGGTTGAGGTACGTTCTTGGGTACCCTAGTATGCACAGGGATGTTATACATTTAACGTGTTCTCTGTCAGTTTGTGACATCGTAGATTCCAAATGGACTGATTTTTAATGCGGTTTTTACTCTTTATATCTAAAGTTATCGGGATGGTTATTATCTGTAATTTATGGAGACCCGTTTAGGCGTTTAAAGATCGGGGCTAACAAATACAATTGTCAATTTATTACTTTCATTATTTATTATAAATTCAAGCGCTTAATGTAACGCTTTTTGTATAGGCAAAACTAAAAATATTTCACATTACGCGCATAATTTTGCGATGTTTTTTTAAGGTTATGAATAATGTTATCACGTACAAGTATTAATTGGTTTATAATTATAGTATATATATATATAAAGCATTAATTTCAATTATAGATAAACGCTTTACAGTTTTAATACTATTTGAAAACTTTTGCAAAATATATATTATTGATATATTTTATTGTGTTGTATTTGTTTTATGTGTGTGAATTAATGACTGATAAATACATTATTTCTATAAAAAAAGCTATTATTTTAATTTTACATCACTGAATATATTGTGCACTAATACATATACAATTATATAATATAAATATACGTATAATATGTGAGTATCGGTTACAAGCTATTTCCTATATAATATGACACTTTATATAAGGATTTAGTTTGAGCTGAAAGTTTCCATTTAGCCTGATATAATTTGAAATATCTTTGTGTTTCGTATCAATGTACATTCTCCTACTAAAATAATAACAACAAGGAAAAAAGTTTTTTTTTATATTTTTGACAAATAAATAAGCTATGAAATGACGTTATATTACGTAAGACGTACTAATGATGACGATTAAAATACTATTTCTTTTATTGATGCATGGGTGTCTGTTCTTCTTTATAGTGATAACATATTCGGAATATACTAGAGAACACATTCACCTTTGTTTAAGACTAGTTAAAATCATTTTATAATGTTTCGTTTTATCTTTTCCTTAACATGCAAATTCATTTACGAGTAAACTACACATTACACTTTCTACACCATTTATGTTTGTTTTAATGTTTTGATTACTGGTTGTCCTTAATAAATGAAAACTAAATATAATTATAAATAAATAACTAATTATAATTTCTAATTAATAAGTTGATTAGACACTTAATTATATGATAATGAATGCCACAACAATGATAAAATCGTGATTTTCAAATGCGGAAAATTTACAAGGACGATGTACGTCCAAAACATTGAAAACCCCGTGCGCAAAATTTTCCCATACCTATATAAAATTTATCCCAAATGTCCAATTAATCTCATATATCCCATTTGTGTACAAGATATTTGCCAGCAATACCAATTTAATATTGTATATAATTCTATCATTAAATAAATATTTATTAATATTTTACCCATTATGTGCCTTTTTTAATATTTAATTAATTATTATTATTGTTTCTTAATTTTAGTTTGAACAACTTTACTAACGGATTTTATTCTTGTGCTTCAAGGTTGACCCCTCCATGATAATGGGAGCGACTATGTACCCAAAAGGGCGGGAATTAGGAAAACGTTTCTCAGCCCTAAGAAATCGTATTAATGTGTTGGATACAAGAAAGAATTCATTATCAATCTGTTTTTCTATTAATTAATTTGATTATGTTTTTATAATTTAAAAAATATGCGAAGATTCTCAGCTCTAAGAAATAGTATTAATATGTTGGATACAAGAAAGAATTCATTATCAATCTGTTTTTCTATTAATTAATTTGATTATGTTTTTATAATTTAAAAAAAGTGCGAATTTTATTATGGTGCAAGTGTATAACGCCTTATTAATTTAATATTAGCAATTAACTTCTTTGATAAAGAATTTTTTTCCAAAACTACTATATTGCTTATTCTATGATTAGATCATTGCGTCTATGTTAAATGCGTTAAGAATAAGATGACAATCTCGGCGCCATAATGTGACGTCACACCTGGAAATTTAAATCGAATCGGATTTTTGGGTAATAGTATTATTGAACATTATTTAATATATTTTTTATTTAATAGTTTAATGTTAAAGATGTAGTATAAAAAGTATTTATATAGCTTTTTTTGTTTCCTTGTCTTTAATAATACATAATATTACAGTGTTCATTAAATGGATATAAGTCTGTTTTTAGTGAAGGGCAAGTTTTAAGTTAATTCTACTTTCTTTGCGTAATTAAGTTAGACAATGTGACGAAGACAATGTTTTCATTAATATATAGTAACATTTATTTTAAATCTCCCTGTTCTTAAGTAAAACTGTAATTTATACCATGATTTTATTTTTTTTACAATTCGACAATAAAACTCAAAATGAGCTAAAGCTAATCCTATGCAATACAGGTAAAATCTATGAAACTCTTGATGTAATTCGATATTCGGGTTTATGTGAATCATAAAATACGTATTCATATTTGCTAAAAATTGGACAATATAATATTCAATTCGGGAAAAGTTAAATGTAATGTAAAACTGTCGTGTAATGTAAAATTTCGCTAGTAAATTCGGCGTTCTGTTCCCTCTTGCATTGAAATAATTCAATGTTCTTGAAAATGTCGATATTAAGGTCAAGGACTTGAGAGCGCATCACTATTACTTACTAAGTTATCTATCAATGATAACTTTCTCGTTTTTTATAATTTTATCTGTGTAAACTTAGCGTGAGTAATCAAAGAAAATGTCTATCTTTTTTTAACGAGAGCAGTTATAAGTTTTTCTTTTAATAAAGTCATTTATTATTATATTTTTTTTAATAAAGTTAGTAGCAGCATTATTATTTTTTATTTTTTTACACAAGGAATGATCATTATTTACTATTTTTATAAAAAGATTAATTCCAAAGTTTTTAATTCGAAAAAAATTTATAAGTACATATAATACATTGCATATCAATTTTGACAGCGATGATTTGAAATGACAGGCACTAATAGTTTAAAGTTACTTTAAAATATAAACACGAATAGATCTATGTTTTGTGCTCAAGATTTACATACAATATTTCGTTGAAAAAATCAGGGACTTGGTAAAAGTTTTTTTTTCTAAATCTACCGTTCGTTATAGAGGAACATAGTTTTGAAGAGGTAGAGATTTCGATGTTATTTTATGGTTGAAATGTTGAGCTCAAGTGTTATGTGATTTGGGATTTGTTTATGTATGTGAATATTAAACACGCAGAAATTTAGACTAATGTGTTAGTTTTAAAAAGTATAAACAACAATTAATTTCGGCCAGTAATTTCGGTGGGAATATTGATGCCTTAAATAAAAATCACATGTCTTAATTACCCTTTGAACGCCTTTGTTATACCTATTACACAACAATAGATAAAATCAATAAGAAGTTTAATATCATTAAACGACTCTACTTTAAAATGGTCCTAGAAATTCGACATGGCTTCGTGGCGTTTTCGCCATTCATGATATAAGAAACGAGACGATGGCGTTCGAAGGGTCCGTAGATGTCTATCCTAGGCCATTCCCTTCAGAACGGCCTCGACGTCGTCACTGCAAGTCTTTAACGCCCTGCAGTATCCTCTTGACGTGGCCTACCTTCGTGATGCCCAGGTCGCGAAGATCGCGTCTAGCCAGCGAGAGCAGTTCCCTCCCAGTGACGTCATGCTTCGCGAAAGCCTCTGAGTATTCGCCCAGCTGCAGCGACTCCAGCCATGCCTGCACTTCCTTGACGCCCCAGTTTCGAACCTGCGCCGCGGTGTACGTTGTCCCGCTTCCTTCGGACACGCTCCTGCGGCCGCGCAGCCAGCGGCCGGCGCTCTTCTTCGGCACCTAGTGCGGGGTCAGACAGGGATTGGGTGAAATGAGAGGACATGGTTCCGATCATCATATCACTTGTGCAATTAGAATCGGTAGTGCAAATAGAAATGGCTTAGAAATAAATTCTGACACCGTCCAAGGACATAGTGCGGTACACTTTAGGGATTCTAACTGGTGACTGGGTGATGGAGTGATGAAAAATAAAACATAATTTAAAAGTCACGAAAGCCGAGTGGTTAGGAGAACGGAATTCGATCTCCAGCAGGTATCAGTGAGGTTTTTCAAAACTTATGACCCGAGAGACCCGAGTTCGATCTCTAGCAGGTATCAGTGAGGTTTTTCAAAACTTATGTACGATTTATACTTGGGTTGGATATAAAGTCAGCGACAGTTTCATCACCTGTTGTTCCAAAATAAGTTTTGGTGAAACGTGGGTCGAAAAGACTAGACCTCTGGCTACCCCTGGAGTGGGAAGTTTGTTAAATTTCATAGTGTTTATTTTTTAAAGCTTTACTAAGTCATTTATTTTTTTTATAGAAGAGGGAAGCAAACGAGCAGGTGGCTCACGTGATGGTAAGTGATTACCGCCGCCCATGAACACCCGCTAAACCAGAGTCATAGCAGATGCGTTTCCGGCCTTAGATTGAAGAATTTTGGGAGGGGTGTGTGAGGGCCTCCGGTTACCTGCACTCACCAGACGCAACGCAGAAGTTTATTAGACTTCTACTTCACGCCGGTATTCTGTGAGGTCGTGGTACTTCCCCGGTCGAGCCGGCCCATTCATGCAACAACAAAAGCTGATGCGTGGCTCTACCACTGTTGTTTATTAATGTGTTATTAATTTATTTTTCAACTACGTCACGACACGTCGTAGCACCATCTCATCCGGATGTGTGCGTGAGCGAGCGTTAGTGTTAGAATACTTACACACTATCGTAACGGTCTATGCAGGAGGTTTGGTCATAATCGCAACACTTGGTGCAGATTGGCGATAGCAGTACTAGTCACTAATATTTATTATCAGACTGCTTTTTAGTTCCGGTATTATTCAAGATAGTTGTCCCGCCGGTCGGTACCCATTTATGTTTCGAAATCTTTTCCTCAGTCGCCACGGACGATGACTACGAAGACGAAAACGGTTTTTTTATTTATATATTTAAAAACAAATAAATAATCGATGATTATTTTATACAAGGCGTTCTTTTATGTTATTTACTAGCTGCCTCCGCCCGCTTCGCGTGTCATAAAACAAATACGCTGTGCAACCTCTCTTCGGATGCAATTTCCTAAAATTCAATGAAAGGATGACCTCTGATGTTTCTAGGCCTTATGATTCCCGAGATATCGTGATGTATGAGTCGTTAAATTTCATTTATATGTATATATTCTGGAAATTGTGGTACATCCGGAGAGAAATACAAATCACTAAATATGGTTATAGTCTTGCAATTACTAATTGAGATAAATAATTTTAAGAAAACCGAAATTAATTTAAATGTATCGGGTTACAGTTCCTAAGAGACTGTAGCAGTAAAATCTACACTGACTCGATGCATACGGACTCAAGATACCTAAAGCAGCTGTAGTCATGATATAATATAAATAAAAAAATCCTTCCGGCGTCAGCACACGGCACTCTAATACGTGAGTGAGTCGGGGAGGTACCTCGTCCGCGTGCAGGTAGGCGAGTCCGTCGCGCAGCTCGACGCGCGCGAGGTGTGCGCGCACGCCGGCCGCCGCGCCCGCGCCGCCGCAGCCGCTCGCCACCAGCTCGTGGCAGCTCTCCACCTGTCCGCGCGCCCACGTACACACATATACATAGATATACATACATGGGGACAGCATCACATGCATTTTCGATTAGTTTACACGTGCTGGTTTCCGCAACTCCACGACTGAGTGACTATTTTGTGTGTGGACAGGAATGTATAAATATTTGGAGGCAAACCTGACACCTAAGGAAACCCAGCAGCCCCTTAAAGTTACTGATGACTTCGGGCAGAGAACTTAGGAAGCCGAGGTGCTTAGCCCGGTATACCACGACTAATGGACGTTTCAGCAGGACGTTGGTCGCCGTTTCCTCGTCCTGCATGCATGCTCGGCACAGAGGCCTGTCGGTAACACCTATACCAAATATACTTTGTTCTCATTGCAAAGTAAATTAGATAGGTACTTCTGAAAATCAGCGTGCGGTTAATCCCTCAACATTATGCTGAGGTAGTACCGTTTCATTTGGAACGACTCGGGTATAAGGTATTATTACTCAGCATATGACTTTATTCAGTTTCTTTTTTTAAGATTTCTGTATACTTTATTTAAAGCCTTTGGCTGTGTTAATTAATAAACCATTAATTCATTCAAAGTTAGTTAGTAAAACACATGTATTATGGAATCTGAATAATCAAGGTACCTTCACTCATTAATTTTGAGCTATGATAGTGATTTCTTTGAATGGAAACTAAAAACGTGCCACCTAAGGAAAATTCCTCCTCTGAAAAGTAACTACGAAGAAGGATTGGGAGATTCGCTTCTTTTCTCTATCATTCATCTAGAGGAGTTCCTTAACCAAAAATTATTCATTTCTAACGCGTTGAGCTCCACGCACCCGTTTTCTTTTTATCTATTATCGTAGTAGATAATAGATAAAAAAGATTTCGTAATAAGGTTCCTTTGACGAAGAAGAAATCGGCGAAATATCTCCCGTAGTTATCTTTTTTAAAACAAATTCATACAATTTTTATACAACTGCAACTATTATTAGTTTATGGAGGTAGCAGAGTCCCACAGACGATCAAAGCATATTTCAAAATAAAATGACAAAAGGGAGAGATAAAACATACGTCAATAATTGCAGACTTGATATGACTAATTTGAAAGAAAAACACACAGCACACTGAGAAACACAAGCCGCTTCGTTTCCTCAGTATCGTCTTTGTCGATATTTCACGACTCGCACGAAATTTTCTCATTGACGTAGCCGTTATTTGTTTGCCTGTTTTTTTTGTCCGCCATTAATTTCACTCGAACATGTTTCCTTTAAGTAACTGACGCCCTCCAATCGCATGGCCCCTCCCCCATGGCGTTTATAGGGGGCGCAGCAACAGCCATCGCTGTTATAGAATTTCTAGCTCGTTATCGAATTTAGAGCCTCTGTCCTCGCAAGTCTCTATAGATGAAGCTGCTAAGGCCCCGGGCCTACAGCAACCCATGGATGGGTTTTAATCAGTAATTTTCCTTCTGAGATTCGAATTCAGTACAACTTTCGGTGGCCTCCCGGTAAAAAATAAAGTGTGTTTCTTACTATAATATTAATTGTACTTTCTTAAGGCTAAACGTAACACTATGTTATATACAATGATTTCTTGCATTTCCGCGAATTCTACACATTTTAAATAAAACGATTTTCGGATTTTATCGCGACCCCCGTGACCACGGATACGTCGGGAAGTGAAAATCGTTTTATTTAAAACTATGTTATATAATCATGTAAGAGTGGATACACACTACAATGTTTAAGTGCGTGCGTGCGGGCGTGCATGCGTGAGTGTGTGTGTGTGTGTGTGTGTGTGTGTGTGTGTGTGTGTGTGTGTGTGTGTGTGTGTGCATGTGTGAGTGTGTGTGTGTGTTACTGACCAGCGACGCCAGCAGACGGCGCAGCTGCGGCGGCGGCAGCAGGCGGCCCTCGGGGTCCTGCAGCGCGTCGGCTCGGGCCGCCGCTCGCCGAGCCGCGCTCAGCGCGTTCCCGCCCGACCCCGCCTCGCTTATACAAGCAAGCTTCACCTGAACAAATACATACTAATATTACAAATGTGATAGTAACTCGGTCTGTCAGTGTTACTGAGTCAGCGCCTAAACCGCTAAAGTGATTTTGAGTATGAAGTGAAGCTTGAAAGACATACGTAGCATAATATATTTTTTTTTCACATTATTTTGGTGATAAAGGCTATAAATAAAAAATATAAATATCTTCACGCAATTCTAATATAGGGGTAGACAGAGGTCTAGTCTAAATAATTAAGTCTCTTCGACCCACCTTCCACCGAAGATGTTTTCGAGACAATGTGACAGGTGGTGAGCCTGTCGCCGAATAGCTGTAATAAGCTATAGTATAATATACCACTCTTATTACTCTTTACGGAAAAATATTAAAGTAAATTAGATAGGTACTTCTGAAAATCAGCGTGCGGTTAATCCCTCAACATTATGCTGAGGTAGTACCGTTTCATTTGGAACGACTCGGGTATAAGGTATTATTACTCAGCATATGACTTTATTCAGTTTCTTTTTTAAGATTTCTGTATACTTTATTCTCATTGCAAAGTAAATTAGATAGGTACTTCTGAAAATCAGCGTGCGGTTAATCCCTCAACATTATGCTGAGGTAGTACCGTTTCATTTGGAACGACTCGGGTATAAGGTATTATTACTCAGCATATGACTTTATTCAGTTTCTTTTTTAAGATTTCTGTATACTTTATTCTCATTGCAAAGTAAATTAGATAGGTACTTCTGAAAATCAGCGTGCGGTTAATCCCTCAACATTATGCTGAGGTAGTACCGTTTCATTTGGAACGACTCGGGTATAAGGTATTATTACTCAGCATATGACTTTATTCAGTTTCTTTTTTAAGATTTCTGTATACTTTATTCTCATTGCAAAGTAAATTAGATAGGTACTTCTGAAAATCAGCGTGCGGTTAATCCCTCAACATTATGCTGAGGTAGTACCGTTTCATTTGGAACGACTCGGGTATAAGGTATTATTACTCAGCATATGACTTTATTCAGTTTCTTTTTTTAAGATTTCTGTATACTTTATTTAAAGCCTTTGGCTGTGTTAATTAATAAACCATTAATTCATTCAAAGTTAGTTAGTAAAACACATGTATTATGGAATCTGAATAATCAAGGTACCTTCACTCATTAATTTTGAGCTATGATAGTGATTTCTTTGAATGGAAACTAAAAAACGTGCCACCTAAGGAAAATTCCCTCTCCTCTGAAAAGTAACTACGAAGAAGGATTGGGAGATTCGCTTCTTTTCTCTATCATTCATCTAGAGGGAGTTCCTTAACCAAAAAATTATTCATTTCTAACGCGTTGAGCTCCACGCACCCGTTTTCTTTTTTTATTATTTATATCTCTATTATATTTATTCTCTTCGATCTATTATCGTAGTAGATAATAGATAAAAAAGATTTCGTAATAAGGTTCCTTTGACGAAGAAGAAATCGGCGAAATATCTCCCGTAGTTATCTTTTTTAAAACAAATTCATACAATTTTTATACAACTGCAACTATTATTAGTTTATGGAGGTAGCAGAGTCCCACAGACGATCAAAGCATATTTCAAAATAAAATGACAAAAGGGAGAGATAAAACATACGTCAATAATTGCAGACTTGATATGACTAATTTGAAAGAAAAACACACAGCACACTGAGAAACACAAGCCGCTTCGTTTCCTCAGTATCGTCTTTGTCGATATTTCACGACTCGCACGAAATTTTCTCATTGACGTAGCCGTTATTTGTTTGCCTGTTTTTTTTGTCCGCCATTAATTTCACTCGAACATGTTTCCTTTAAGTAACTGACGCCCTCCAATCGCATGGCCCCTCCCCCATGGCGTTTATAGGGGGCGCAGCAACAGCCATCGCTGTTATAGAATTTCTAGCTCGTTATCGAATTTAGAGCCTCTGTCCTCGCAAGTCTCTATAGATGAAGCTGCTAAGGCCCTGGCTCACAGCAACCCATGGATGGGTTTTAATCAGTAATTTTCCTTCTGAGATTCGAATTCAGTACAACTTTCGGTGGCCTCCCGGTAAAAATAAAGTGTGTTTCTTACTATAATATTAATTGTACTTTCTTAAGGCTAAACGTAACACTATGTTATATACAATGATTTCTTGCATTTCCGCGACTTTATGACATTTTAAATAAAACGATTTTCGGATTTTATCGCGACCCCGTGACCACGGATACGTCGGGAAGTGAAAATCGTTTTATTTAAAACTATGTTATATAATCATGTAAGAGTGGATACACACTACAATGTTTAAGTGCGTGCGGGCGTGCATGCGTGTGTGTGTGTGTGTGTGTGTGTGTGTGTGTGTGTGTGTGTGTGTGTGTGTGTGTGTGTGTGTGTGTGTGTGTGTGTGTGTGTGTGTGTGTGCATGTGAGTGTGTGTGTGTTACTGACCAGCGACGCCAGCAGACGCCGCAGCTGCGGCGGCGGCAGCAGGCGGCCCTCGGGCCTGGGTAGCGCGTCGGCTCGGGCCGCAGCTCGCCGAGCCGCGCTTAGCGCGTTCCCGCCCGACCCCGCCTCGCTTATACAAGCAAGCTTCACCTGAACAAATACATACTAATATTACAAATGTGATAGTAACTCGGTCTGTCAGTGTTACTGAGTCAGCGCCTAAACCGCTAAAGTGATTTTGAGTATGAAGTGAAGCTTGTAAGACATACGTAGCATAATATATTTTTTTTTCACATTATTTTGGTGATAAAGGCTATAAATAAAAAATATAAATATCTTCACGCAATTCCCAATATAGGGGTAGACAGAGGTCTAGTCTAAATAATTAAGTCTCTTCGACCCACCTTCCACCGAAGATGTTTTCGAGACAATGTGACAGGTGGTGAGCCCGTCGCCGAATAGCTGTAATAAGCTATAGTATAATATACCACTCTTATTACTCTTTACGGAAAAAATATTAAAGTAATTTTTTACGATGCGTTTACACACTGAATCTAAATCGTATCTATATTTAAGGTAGATATTTCAATATTTCCGAATTTACAACTAGTGTCTGATGTCAGTAGGCTTAAAATATATTTACATATAAATTTCTTAATTTACATATGGTGAAGTTGAAACTTTTACATCTCTCTTTCGCACGCCTGTAACCCCTTACAGGCGTTGCCGAAATTATGACAGAAATTATTCTAACATGGAGTTAATAAAGTTAACAGAAATTATTACGTCTAACTCCACGTCCATAACTTTACAGTTATTAAGACTTTAATACGATAACGCTATCTACATCTTTGTGACGTATTTTATTGAATTTATAAAGTTTTCTTAATAAGAAGTTTAATTTTTTAATTTTGCAAACTTTTAATTGGCCTTCTGTGCAT
The DNA here is from genome assembly GCA_029286605.1 of Sericinus montela. Lineage (NCBI taxonomy): Eukaryota > Metazoa > Arthropoda > Insecta > Lepidoptera > Papilionidae > Sericinus > Sericinus montela. Next base: position 2,123,527 of record JAGSMR010000070.1, on the reverse strand, counting down.
GTAAAATAAATTATATTGAATTGAGTTAGCTGTAAGTTTTACAAAAATTGTAAATTAAAATACAATAGATAGGGATAAAATTACATACATTTCTCTGTTCCCTAAGTAGGTATTTAAAGCACATGTATTACGGAATCGGAGAAAACAAAACGACCCGAGACAATAAAGAAAATTGATTTTCTACATCGACCCGCCCGGGTACCCGACCCGACTGAGCTGGCGACACATCATCAAATCGGTGCGTGCGACACTCGTTCATGGAGGTCCGTATTCCGCGCTGTGAAAATTCCTCAAATAAGTCGTATGAAACATGACGCACGTGTTTGACGAGTGTGTTGACGTCATCGAGGAGGGCCAGCAATTGCGCCCCTTCCGACACCGACAGAGAGCTGCCCAGCTGCGCCTTCTGCTGCTGCTTCTCGTCCCAGGCTCTGTCAAATAAATTTGAATTTAGAAAGAAAGAAAAAATAATCAAGAATTTACAGACATTTTTTTATCTTTCTGCATTTTCTTATACAGAGGTACCCAGTGATCAAGAGAATATATTTGAAGACAACTTGACAGGTGATGAGCCTGTCGCCATCTTTATGTCCAAGCCTACGATATGAAATCGAACATAAGTTTTGAAAAAACCCAATCACTCCCTTGACTGACATAACTTTGGCGTATATCTGAAGAGAGGTTACAAAATTTAAGAGAAGATGAAGTAATTTTTACGATGCGTTTACACACTGAATCTAAATCGTATCTATATTTAAGGTAGATATTTCAATATTTCCGAATTTACAACTAGTGTCTGATGTCAGTAGGCTTAAAATATATTTACATATAAATTTCTTAATTTACATATGGTGAAGTTGAAACTTTACATCTCTCTCTTTCGCACGCCTGTAACCCCTTACAGGCGTTGCCCAAATTATGACAGAAATTATTCTAACATGGAGTTAATAAAGTTAACAGAAATTATTACGTCTAACTCCACGTCCATAACTTTACAGTTATTAAGACTTTAATACGATAACGCTATCTACATCTTTGTGACGTATTTTATTGAATTTATAAAGTTTTCTTAATAAGAAGTTTAATTTTTTAATTTTGCAAACTTTTAATTGGCCTTCTGTGCATGTAAAAATAAATTATATTGAATTGAGTTAGCTGTAAGTTTTACAAAAATTGTAAATTAAAATACAATAGATAGGGATAAAATTACATACATTTCTCTGTTCCCTAAGTAGGTATTTAAAGCACATGTATTACGGAATCGGAGAAAACAAAAAACGACCCGAGACAATAAAGAAAAATTGATTTTCTACATCGACCCGCCCGGGTACCCGACCCGACTGAGCTGGCGACACATCATCAAATCGGTGCGTGCGACACTCGTTCATGGAGGTCCGTATTCCGCGCTGTGAAAATTCCTCAAATAAGTCGTATGAAACATGACGCACGTGTTTGACGAGTGTGTTGACGTCATCGAGGAGGGCCAGCAATTGCGCCCCTTCCGACACCGACAGAGAGCTGCCCAGCTGCGCCTTCTGCTGCTGCTTCTCGTCCCAGGCTCTGTCAAATAAATTTGAATTTAGAAAGAAAGAAAAAATAATCAAGAATTTACAGACATTTTTTTATCTTTCCGCATTTTCTTATACAGAGGTACCCAGTGATCAAGAGAATATATTTGAAGACAACTTGACAGGTGATGAGCCTGTCGCCATCTTTATGTCCAAGCCTACGATATGAAATCGAACATAAGTTTTGAAAAAACCCAATCACTCCCTTGACTGACATAACTTTGGCGTATATCTGAAGAGAGGTTACAAAATTTAAGAGAAGATGAAGTAATTTTTACTTGTATTAGGATATGATGGGGTAGATTTATCCAAATAGGACAAAAACCTCCAAATACCATAAAGAGAAAAACAGTAAATAAATAATTAAATAAATAAATTAAGTAACTTAAGCACTCGTGATACGAAATCAGAAACAACGAAGGTACCACAAACATACAGACACGTGACAACGTTGAAAATCAATTTTTCCTTCGTAGACCCAAAATTTGTTTTATACGAACGTAAGTACTAACCTGAGGCTGGTCTCGAGCGCCCTGGAGCGGCAGAGCATCTGAGCTCTGTTCTTGTGTATGATGCGCACGCAGCCGGGCGGCTGGAGCCAGGCCTCGCCGTCCACTTGCACCGGCACGCACTCCTCGCCCAGGATGTTGATCTGCACGGCGCGGCACTGCGCGATGCGGTGCTTCTGCAGGTTGATTAGACGCGACGCAGCCATCTGCGCGGAGCCGAACACCGCAACCACCTGGCCCGAGCCACAGACTAACTCACTGAGCACTATGTGGCGTGCACAACATGGCGACCGCACCATAGACTAACTCACTGACCACTACGGCGCATGCACAACATGGTGACCGCACCACGGACTAACTCACTGACCCCTACGGTACATACACAGCGTGGTGCTTTGCTAAATGTAACTGCCTCTACGGGATATTTTATAAGGATCTTTCCAAGCTATGCAGGGCAATAGACGAACTCCCACACATTTAAAAGTGGTTCACGTAATCTCTGCCTAGAAGTCTAGGTGAGTGCCATACTCTGGGTACGAACCTAAAAAAAATTTTTACGGCATTCCCAATATTGGATTAGACAAAGTTCTAGACAATTAAGTCCTTTAGACCCACTTTTCACCGAAGACTTTTTTTTTTTGAGACAACGTGACAGATGGTTAACCTCTCACCATCTTATGTGTTCAAGCCGACAATATAAATCTTGATACATATACATTTTAACATAATACTTTTTGAAAAAACTCATTTGTACGAGCCTTCCACCGATCGAACTTGGGTCTCTTGACTCGATATCCGAGCACTCAACCACTGGGGTACTATATATTTCTGAGAAGTTACGCATTGATTCATAAATGTGTTTCTAAGAATAGCATTATAAATTATAAGACAAGATTTGAAGACATTCAAACGACTATGATTTTTCTCTATACTAATACACACATACCTCAAGAATTCTATCATCAAATGAGGGAGCGAGGAATATGTCGTCCGCTCTGGTCCCGCCCCAGAAGTTGGTGCCGCCCATGAACGATGGTATGTTGAGGACCACGATGCCCTGCAGTTCCGGCAATGGTATCCTCTGCCCGTCGCATTCTAATTGAACCCGTTGTCCAAGATGTCTAAAGATACACACAGTGCAAATTATTCTTTAATATTATTCTTTAAATTATAATTATCTATATATATATATATATATATATATATATATATATATATATATATATATATATATATATATATATATATATATATATATATATATATATATATATATATATATATATATATATATATATATATATATATATATATATATATATATATATATATATATATATATATATATATATATAGAATTACGAAGAGAGCAAAATTATGTACTACTTCAATACAAAATTATTTATAATTCATTGGAGCCCACAAACATCCTAAGTTATATTTATTTTGGAATCGCGCACAATAATGTTTATGCTATACCAATATGTAAAACAAATTATGCCAAAAACAGATTTGTTATCAGTGATATTTTATAAATTTTTAGTGGATATTATGTTGGCTTTATGTATTTATAAAATGTTTCAAAATTTTTATGTTGTTAAATTTATGTAGTAAGTTTTCTTTATATAATAAAATAAAATAAAACGTATAATGTTTTTAAACGTGTGGCTTAACATTTCACAGGCAAGTGTCTATAGCCTAATGGTTTAGGGTTCGAAACATGGCGTCGTAGGATCGGGCCCGCCATTCGACTATTGTCATGAACTGCTCCAGACACTAGCGTTGCAGCTTAGTTGGAGTGGTTAACAGGGATATTAGTAATGTTACCACTACTGCCACTATTACCACTATTACTATTATTATTAGAAGGCACTATATTCGAGAGTTTATGTTAACGGAGTTAAATTTTATTTGGTAGGTTGATGGACTAGTGATGTCGAAAAAAACCAACCCCTTTCCAACATAATGTCATGTATACTTTTCCAACATAATATCATATATACTTCTCCAACATTATGTGCCTCACGTAAAAGAGACGTGCGTTTTGTCTTTACCTCAATCGGACCAATAAGCAATCAATTTCCCCGCGCTCCAAAACCTGACTGAATTGATTTCGCCGTAAATAAAGATGTATTACGCGTCTATAGGGTCTATAGTCGATCTGTAGACGCATTTTGATTTTCTGTGCTTCGGTTGGTGAGAAAGGTAGGTAATCAGTGATTTAATCCTCTTTCCGTCCCTCACTTACTTTCTCCAATCTCTTTCCTACTCTTAATCTTTATCATACAGCGAGCTACTAGTCATTTCACCTCATTTACCTTAAAAGAATGGACTGAAAAATATGACGTTGAGGACTGTTCGCAACGTGACGATATGAGATTTAGCAATTAAGTGCGCTGATTTTAAGGTAAGGTTGTCGGAATTTCGAGTCGAGAGACCCGAGTTCGATCCCCAGATGGCAGGCTCGTACCAATGGGTTTTTCAAAAACTTATGTACGAATTCCATCGTCGGCTTGGACATAAAGGCGGCGACGGGCACACCACCTTTCACGTTGTCCTGAAAATATCTTCGGTGGAAGGTGGATCGAAGGGATTTAATTGTCTAGACTAGACCTCTGTCTACCCCTGTATTGGGAATTGCGTGAAGATATTTAATTTATTTTTCGAAACAACTAAAGTACTACAAACACCCAGACCCGAGAAAATGTAGAAAATTGTCTACTAAATTGTACGCTCTCGTCTACGGAGGTCGTCAAAAACATATTATTCCGTTTAACATTATTAATTTAAACATATTCTTTAATAACACAAATTGATTAAGTTATTACTCTTAATTTCAAAAGATAACTCACCTATAGGTCCTGTTCACCCATTCCTTGGAACCGAGAACGCCGTACCACATATAATTTCTGGCCCGCGATCTACATTTCTCGGGATGCTCCTCTCTCTTATTATGAAAGTCCAACGTTATCTTCGCGTCAATGCCAATTCCGAAGTAGTTGTTCATTACGGCTCTCTCATAGAAACCCTCGAGGAGTGTTTCGTCTGGATCCATCAATGGACTAACAGCAGCGCAAAGGGCATCCGCGTTGGCCAGGAGACATTGGCTTATAAATCCCTGTGTGACATGTGGCCAAGCTGGCAGCTGGACAAGGGGATTGATGATTGGCAGTTTTTTTGCCCTTTCACTTGTATCTGATTTCGTAGATCCCGTCCCACCAATGTTGCCGCTCTCTCCCCATATTGATGACACTGATGTTGATAATCTGCTTTAAGGGAAAATTCTGGATAAATAAATGACTAGCAGCATTAACAAAGATCTTAATAATAACAATGATTCACGAGAGCCGAGTGGTTGGATGATCGGAGTTCGAGTCAAGAGATCAGAGTTCAGTCCCCAATGAGTTATTTAAAAAATTTATGTACGATTTGTATCGCTGGCTTGGACATAAAGAAGGCGACGGGATCACCACCAGTCACGTTGTCCCAAAAATGTCTTCGATGGAACTCGGCACGAAGGGGCATAATTGTCTGGACCTCTGTCTACCCCTGTATTGGGAATTGCGTGAAGATATTTAATTTATTTTTCGAAACAACTAAAGTACTACAAACACCCAGACCCGAGAAAATGTAGAAAATTGTCTACTAAATTGTACGCTCTCGTCTACGGAGGTCGTCAAAAACATATTATTCCGTTTAACATTATTAATTTAAACATATTCTTTAATAACACAAATTGATTAAGTTATTACTCTTAATTTCAAAAGATAACTCACCTATAGGTCCTGTTCACCCATTCCTTGGAACCGAGAACGCCGTACCACATATAATTTCTGGCCCGCGATCTACATTTCTCGGGATGCTCCTCTCTCTTATTATGAAAGTCCAACGTTATCTTCGCGTCAATGCCAATTCCGAAGTAGTTGTTCATTACGGCTCTCTCATAGAAACCCTCGAGGAGTGTTTCGTCTGGATCCATCAATGGACTAACAGCAGCGCAAAGGGCATCCGCGTTGGCCAGGAGACATTGGCTTATAAATCCCTGTGTGACATGTGGCCAAGCTGGCAGCTGGACAAGGGGATTGATGATTGGCAGTTTTTTTGCCCTTTCACTTGTATCTGATTTCGTAGATCCCGTCCCACCAATGTTGCCGCTCTCTCCCCATATTGATGACACTGATGTTGATAATCTGCTTTAAGGAAAATTCTGGATAAATAAATGACTAGCAGCATTAACAAAGATCTTAATAATAACAATGATTCACGAGAGCCGAGTGGTTGGATGATCGGAGTTCGAGTCAAGAGATCAGAGTTCAGTCCCCAATGAGTTATTTAAAAATTTATGTACGATTTGTATCGCTGGCTTTGACATAAAGAAGGCGACGGGATCACCACCAGTCACGTTGTCCCAAAAATGTCTTCGATGGAACTCGGCACGAAGGGGCATAATTGTCTGGACCTCTGTCTACCCCTGTATTGGTAATGGCGTGAATATTTTCTTTTAATTTAATCCCCATAACTTGATAAATGAATTTATCAAGTTATGGGGGCACCACCAGTGAGTACATGTAATGGAGTTAGCTCCATTCATCCAAACCGATACGATCTATAGATGGCTAAAAAGTTACTTTACCTTTGTCTTACTCTAATTCTTGAAACGTAATTATATATGTACATATTATACATACAACTAATCAAATCAAAATAAGCAGAACCGGTGTCGGGCAGCAGTGACTATGGTGCGAGGTGCCTGATAGTGCGATCGCAAATCAAGCTCGTAAGCTCGTAGCGTAAACTAATGATAAGTTTATTCGCAAAAAGTTAGTAAAGATAACTTACTTGTCTGCTTCCCCCGGTTTGAAAAGGCTCCCACATGATATTCTTCTGGTCGCCGCGGGCGAACAACTTAGAAATTTTCCATATTCAGGATCCGAAGAGCCGAGGAGCTTCGGATTATCCGATTGCCTCCTTTCTCTACTGTTCGCTATACTTGGCTCCGGTGAATGCACACTCAATGTGTCTGTACCGTGATCGAATATATCATTGAGGACTGAAGCCATACGACTTCCGCAATTCTTTAGGCTTTTCTTTTCCTCGCTGTGTGACGGTGACGGCGGTTCAACCACAACGCTAACTTGAGGGAACATCGGCATTTGTCCAGTAACTTTTGCAGATTCATCGTGGAGAAGCGTGTTTGGTTTGGTCTTTATCGGAGATTCTTCTTTCTGAGTATGTTCTTCTGTTGTCTTTGGTAAAAGATGCTTAACAGATGTATCATCACCTATACGCTTTTTAACACTTTTCCTGAGTTGCTTTCGGAAAGACTTTCGTGCTATATCGCTTCCCTCCTCAAATTGTGCTAAACTACAATATTTTACTTGTTCATCGGGTTTTGGCGCATTCTCAATATAGAAGACTCTGTTCTCAAAACCAAATTTTTCAACCTCGGTCTCTTTTCGCTTCTTTATTTTCGATATATGTTTCAATTTTCCATCGGTATTTTTTTCCAAACTTGGATTCCTGCTATCCATTGGAATGTCTGACACCGTATCAGATGTGAACAGTGTGGTATCGTCTGTGTAAGTTTCATTATCACCGTTCTTGCCCATCATAGCTAAGAGCACTTCTTGTCCAAGCATAGAACTAATGTCGTCCATGATCGACTCACCATGAATTGTTTCAGAGTTTACATACGTCGTCTCCGAGATCTCCGGCGAATCTATATGACCGATACCGCCTTCATCAATATTCTCTGGCTTTGTGTCCATTATCTCTGACATTAAACTAAAATCTTCACTAATATTGGACCCTTCTGAACTAGTCGCATCTATTTCCAAATCTACACTAGAAAGTTTCCTTTCCGGCGTGCACTCGCCACTCGCCGGCGGAACTCTCTCATTTAACTCTCGGAAGTGAACTTCATCAGTATACGGTTTGTCGATGTCTATAATAGTCAATTGGTCCGATTCATAAGTTTCTCCCTGTACTAACGAATCTCTCTTATCACTATCTTCTGATATAATTAAGTTTGGTATTGTTAAGCTGCTGCTATTGTAAGTGCCACGGTCCGTGTCCGGCCTAAATAGATTTCTACAGGAGCTGGTATCACAGGAGGACAGATTGGACAATGAAAGGCGGTCCTGTGGTGAAGCTGGGCTCAATTTACTACGGTCTGGCTTCTCTACGTCTAATGTTTGTCCACTTGGTTGTGAACTTATTAATTTAGCTATGTCTTCGTCTACATCTGGAATGCTGTTAAAAAGCGAAATAAGTCTTTCAATTAAGTCAATTTAATATTTATTAATAAATATAAACACGTAATTGACTATTGATATTGATTAAGAGACTGGTGAGTTAAATTGACAAATGATCGCAAAATTTTTAAGCAATTTGTCTACAATTTTTTGACAGAGTAGTTGCGTGATTAGAATGTGAGTGAAAAAACCCGTGTTCGATATCCACGAAGTAGACTCGTACCAATGCATTTTTTTTCTCCTATGAAATTTGGGTCGAAAAACTACATTGATTAGACCTCTGGCTACCTCTGTACAGGGAAATGCGTGAAGGTAAAATATAAATGGTTGTTAAACATAAATTCACTTTAGTTTTCGTGTGATTTGTTCTGTACGAGTTGTTATAAGTACAAAAATGTTACTTTTCAGGCTGCAACGAAGCGGCTGAAACGGCGGAAGCGGCTGACGAGCGGCGGCTGTCGGCGAATGCTCGTGGCACGGGCAGCGTGGCGGTGTCCTCGCTCGAGGTTACCCCCGCGCCTCCATTTCTTGCACCCTCCTCACACCTCTCAACCCCCTCGCCCCCCGCGCCCGCTATTTCGCTCCAGCCACCCACCTCTTGAGGGACCACCTGTGACCAGGACGGAATGTTTATGCTTATATAAATTTTCTGTTTTGTTTTTGCATTAATGTATACCTCGATTTGATGTATATATGAAGATAAAGTGTCAATGTAATAGCCATGCTTGTATGTATACATGAATGTGTGTATGATTGTATAAATGTTTGTATGTATATTGAGTACAAACATAAGTAACGGTAGCAGAGTGCTTGGGTGATCGGAATTCTAGTCCTGAGTTCGATCCCCGGTGGGAGGCTGGTATCAATCGGTTTTTCAAAACTTTTGGAAGATTTATATCGTTGGCTTGAACAATTTCTTCGGTGAATTGTGGGTCGAAAGGACTTAATCAGTATTGGGAATGTCATGAAGATATTTTTTGTATCGTATTTTTTAAAAAAAGTTGTTTTCTTTATTACATCGGTAAAATTACAATTTATATTAACGTAGTTCAAATTTGTTTGAAACAAAAAAAGAAAACCAACCCTTTCTACCACGCCACGCGTACTTTTCCAACATAATGTGGCACATGTTACAGAGTACTGTCTGCCCACTAGTATTGGAAATGGCGTAAAGATATTTTTACGTACCTGCGGGTAGAGGTGCGCGAGCGTGCGCACCAGCGAGCGCAGCGCACGGCGCACGCTGTCCGCGCGGCCGGCCAGCGAGCAGCCGCGCGCCGCCCAGTTCAGCTGCTCCTGCCCATACACGCACACCGTCACTTGTGCATCACGGGACAGACAAACAATAGTGCGATGCACGGATCGGTGCCATATCAATAAATAAATACAGGCATAAATAGGGACAATATCACATAAGTTGCTCTGATTACAAAGTAAGTACGCTAAAGGACCACCTCCATAGACGAGGTCTGGGATTCGATTCGCAAAATTCTTACTTTGGGATCAGAGTAGAGATAACTTATCTGATGTTTCCCTAGCTATGTATTTATGTATGTATTATCATCATCAATCATTTCTTTTCGGATTTCGGTTTTTCTGTGATTTTGAACCAACGTTTATATAACGTGAGTTTTTAATTTGCGGTATCTTTAAGAGACAAAAATTTTATTATTTGTTCTTATTCTCTAGAATCTCTACAGACATCTTATTCTCTAGAATAAAATATAAAATAAAATGTTATTCTAAGGTACCTTTTCAGTCTTTTCAATGCTGCCTTTTTCAGCAACTGTTTGAGCTTCGGGCTCACTATCGCTGGTGGTCGTATCTATCGGCTCCCAAGTTCTGCAACAAGCTTTATTGTTAGTGCTAATTTACACAATTATTCACTGATTTCTATTGATCATAATTAACGCAGTAATTTTTTATGTAATTAGTATACTTTAACTTTCATACTTTTAGAATGCATTGATATCTAACTAAAAATGGATTGGGTTATGACATAGTGTGATGACGTATTTATCTTCGTGTATCTAAGCTGACATTTTGGTAGCTTTTTTACGTGGTTTGCTAGTAGGTGGGTTCATATTTTAAATACAATTTAGATGTCGATTTGTATTTGAAGCGTTACATAAATTTTATGAAATCAATTTCAAAAATTAAAAATTAACTACCTTGTCGGTTCTGTTTCTCGTGTACAGAAATTTGTGTATTGATGGGAATAGAGACTGAGAAACTGTTTTAGGCACGTATTAAAAACAGTTCTTAAACTTCTCATCGCTTGCCTTAATGTTAAATTTGAATTTTCTGTTAAATTTATTAAAAACTGGTATCAAAGATTCAACAGGAAAATTAATATTAAAAATGCTGTAGACTTAGTTATAATCACTAAAAATAAACTTTTCATTATTGAATTTACTTATTTAAAAAAGAGCGATAAACTTCAAAGAAAATTCTCATCAATTAGCCTCACTGCCTGACTATCGATGTCATTTTCTGATGTGGACCAATAATTGGTATGCCTAACCCTGTTCCACTAAGTACAGGAGACAATTATATTTGATATTTGACTTTGTCCACTTTTGTTTACACACCACGGGACCAGACAATTTTTTTGGGATGTAATTCTAAGTACTCATTCTCTACTGTGTCATGAGATGAAAGGACAGTGCTATCTATGGGTGGGGAGTAGAAGCTTAGTGATTGTACTGTGTTTCAGATGAAAATTTGATGACCGCTTGTGGCCCTAACCTGCATTCCACCTGATCGCATTCGGAATCGGAACTGCTGTCCCTGTGTAAAGGAAAATCCAATCGCGGAAAGCAGCCGAAAACAACAAACAATATATGCATTTGTGTTTAAACGTTATTTTGATGCGCGGTGTCTGCTTTACTAAGCATTTACTGCCTCATTTTTCCCCGTTAGCTTGTTGCGGTGATTTGTCGTTATCATCACAAACGGCAATCGGATTAGCGATCGCAGTACCAGACGATGCTTCTCGTCACCGCGCTGTATAATTGTATAATTTTTTGTATAATCGTATTATTTTTTCCCGCCGCCAAAAAAACGAGTATGGCTGAAGTAAAAGTTATTTAATATATTATTATTATATTTATGTATAAATTAAAAACTTAATATTTTTAAAATATACGAAACGTAAGCTAGAGAGACCCTCTCTTTTCATTTTCTCCAACTTATGTCCTACTCTAAACTTCCGATTACACTTCGTAACGCCCTCGTTACGTTTTCACCAGATTAGTCCCTAAGTTAAGCATGTGTAAAGAAGTTTCCCTTCAAAATATTAAATTGTATAATGACATCTCGACCTCACCGCTCTATTCATCGCCGTATAGCACCAGCGTGAAATTCAACCACCACCTTTCCTCCCTTGTTGATTCTAAGAGGCGCCGCAAAGAAATGAATACCAAAACAAAAGAGATGGATCAATTTTAAACAGAACTGTGACTGGTGGAAGAGTCTAAAGTGCGCGGAGTACATCAATCTCCAAATGAAACGCGATTATGGCGAACTCTCCTTTAGGAGAAACCTGTCCCTGCAATGGATTTTTATAAAAGGAATCTTGTGAATTTTAAATTTCAGATTTGAATATGGAAACTGTAAGATACCTTTTTGACAGTATTTATGATACGGTTTCGGCTACGTTTACAGATAAGACATTAAAGGTGAGGAACAGAGAGTATATTATACATGGTTTTGGTTTTGCGTTGATTCGGCTTAGCGAAAACTGTCATAATGTTATTATGACAGTTTTCGCTTTACTCCTTTTTTAAAAAATCGAAACTTTTTATATCAGATTCGACTAAGGCTTCGGTAATCTAATAATTTCGGATAAAGTCACGGAGCTATTAAACATCAACGGGATACAGGCCGTTTATAAGCAATATTTTCTTTGTTTTTTTTTGATCTACAATAAATTATGTTCATTGATTCACGTCCGCGCGGCACTGACCTGCAGCGTGCGTGATCGTGTGCGAGATGTGCGCGCGCGTGTAGCAGAAGGGACAGCGCACGCCGCAGCCGGTGAGCCGCACGTGCCGCACCGCCGCCGGCGTGCTCGCCGGCTGCCGCCAGCCGCGAGCAACCCTCCCGCAGTGACGAGCTCGCCGCGCTGCTCACCTCGCCCGCCTGCATGTATCGACTTCAATCGTGTAGCGTGAAATATCACTTGCATATTGTAAAACGTTGTTGTTGCGATAATATATGTAAATACATTTGAGAAAGACGGGATGTAAAGCCGTGGCTTCCGCCGTACAGTTGCTATGCTCTTTCCACACTCTTATCATATTCATCTGATATCTGTCATACATCTGAATTCCAGTCATCCCAGATCCCACCAAGCAGACATCCCCGATCCCAGTGAGTTTGTGAGGTTTTGTTCGATAAATTTTATGTATTTTTTGACATGATTACTTTGCTAGACGATCGTATATTCTCTTTCAAAGTTCAAGCAAGTGCCGGTAAGGTTAAAATTTGTAGAGTCACGTATCTTTCTGACCTTATACTCTTATAAACATATGTATCAAAGGCAACAGAAAAGGACGAATGGAAAAAAAATTAGAAAATGGAGAAAAGAGAAAGTACCTGCATAACGTCCTGCAAGTTCTTAAGCAGCGTGGACTCCTCCAGCAGGTCAGGAGGAACGGGAGGCGGCGGTGGAGCCGTGAGGGCCCGCTCGAATGTCATTATCGACCACCTTTTAGTTTGGAGCAAAACATAGTGAACTGTTATATGTGAAGCATCTAAATGTCTCATCACATATCTATTATCCTATCTTTATGTGACGTCAACGATAGACGAGTGGTTGGGTGATCGGTATTCGAGACAACAGACCTGAGTTCGAATTGTAGATGGTGAGTTTGATTATTTTAAAAACGATTTATATAGACTGGGACATAAAGGCGGCGACAGTCACACCGCCTGCCAGGTTGTCCCTAAATATGTATTCGATGAAAGGTGGGTCGAAAAGAATTAATTGTCTAGACCTCTGTCTTGTATTTTTCTCAGTATTGGGAATGTCGTGAGACTATACCTGGTGATCGAAATTGGATCTCTTGACGCAAAGTCAGATTACCCAAACACTCGGTTATCGTAATAAATAAAAAGATTGAATATCAATTTAATTATTTAAAACTAATAACATTGTTTGGCCATAAAGAGAGAAAGGGCCTTTCAAAAACAAATATCAATGAATGCTAAGGTTTTGTTGTCCCGATGATAATGATTTTCTCTGAACGTATAGAGTAAGAAGAGTTTAGAAAAATAGGGAATCATCAATAGAATAGAGGAGCAAGAAATATCCTCGTTACGACAAATAAACATGCCACCTCCGTTGACAAGTGGCGCACAAATTGTTTTCTATGGTGTCGCCAGCTATAAGGTCCCGGGTTCGATTCCTCAACGGCTCATTAAGAAAACATTTTTGCTAGGTTTAGGTCTGGGTGTTTGTGGTACCTTCGTTGTTTCTGACAGCACAACAGGCGTGCTATAGCTACATACTTTGGGATAAAAGAAACTTGTGCAATGTTGACCCTATCCTACTCTATTTTTGACTTTTTAATTTTATTTTTGTAAGAAAGCTTACAGCTAACACAGGAATAATAAATTACAGTTAACGCCATTTAAAAGCTTCCAAATTTATTCAAAAAGAGTGCACCGATACTTGACAAATGTATGTATTTATTTATTCATCCTCACCGGTCCAGCATCTTCGTAGACGCCCTCTCGTACCTCTCCAGCAACTGCTGCAAGTTCGCCGCGTCGTCACAGGAGGCGCCCCAGCCGAGCACGCGGGCCAAGTCGTTGCCCGTCCCTAGAGGCAGCACAGCCGTCTGCACTAGACGCTGCATTTTCAAACAAGTGCGCACATTTAAAGTCATAGTCATTAAGAATCAACAGACCAGAGTTCGATCACCAGAAGCTAGGCTCGTATCACTATAGCCGAGTGTTTAAGTGATCGGAATTCGAGTCAAGCAACCCGAGTTCGATCCCCAGAATCTCGGCTCGTATCAATGAATTTTCAAAGCTTACGTACGATTTATATCGTTGGCGTGGACATAGACGCCATCTGCCACGTTGTTCTATAATAAGCTCTGGTGAAATGAGAGTCGTAACGACTAAATTGTCTACATCTCTGGCTACCCGTGAATTAGGAAAAGTAAAGATGTCATCTTTCACTTCTGACCGTTTGGGAACGCACATTGTTGCTCGGCGGGTTATGCTCGGCCTGTGCTGTAACGACATCATCAGTAACACCATACATAATAACATCAAACATCTACAGTAGAACTAGGGTAACAGACATGATAATAAACTTACATATACACATATAAAAATTGTAACAAGGACGCTTATGAAAGGAAAAAGGAAACTACCGTTAGCGAGATACGACAAAACGTACTAAGTCCAAAGGTCATTTAGACTTAGTACCTCCGCGGCGCGTGGAATGGAAACGACTGTCCAGTTACCGCCGCTACTTTCTGTGCTTTGGCCGGGCGCTGATGAGTCGACTCGACGACATTCAAATAAATGTTTGACATTTATTTGAATCGGTTTAGGCATAGTTTCCCCGTCGATTTTGATTAGTGCATTCTTTTTTTTATTTATTTCTGTTAGAATGTTAAAGACGGCGACGGGCTCACCACCTGTCACGTTGTCCCGAAATTATCTTCGGTGGAAGGTGAGTCAAAGGGACTTACTTGTCTAGACTTGACGTCTGTCTAACCCTGTATATCGAATTGCGTGAAGATATTTTTTTCCGCACAATGAATCCGCACAAGCAACTTAGTAAGAAGGTTCACTACCAACTGGGCTGTTGGGTCGTCAGTCTGTTGGGCCGATGCGTAGGTAAATAAATTATTTAATTCAAATCACCAATTATTTGAGTCGAAAATTTTTCGAGATCTGTCGCCTTAATATTTTACCCTACAAACAAAATTTCGTTTCATACGCTTGATTAAAAATTATAAGCTTTATATGCGTTCCATTTTCGGGCGCTCGACTTCAAAGCATGTCAAATCAGAATTTATACATGTAGTTGATTTCCCGTGTTCCAGTTTCATTTTAATTCGTCGGAGACGTTTTCGTATTTACATTTATCAGATCTTTTTTTTCTTTTGCGACTAAGGTTATGGTAAACACTTAAAAAAATTATTTTTCAACATAGACACATAAATATTTCTTGTTATAAGTCATACACACAGATCTAAAAAATTAAGTTCTTTCGACCCACCTTTCTTCGAAGACATTATTTGAGATAGTTTTTTAAACTTATGTAAAATTTTAGTATTTGTAAGACTTGGAAACGTCGATTGGCTCACAATCGACTAATTGTGAGCCTATGGTGGGATAATGTATCTTAAACAGAAAGGAAAAAGAGGGAGATAGAGTTGTGGCTCTCTCCGGTTATCACGTTCGGTGGACGAAATGAAGATCAATGAAGAAGGGAATCAGAAAAAAACAACGATATAGGATATTGACAGGCGATTGTTTGTCGAGACATGTAGTATTTTTATTATTTTAAACTCACATGCATATCCAGCTTATCAATCTCCTGCAGCACCCATCCTACGGAACCGTCGCCGCTGCATACTAAGACCCGAAGTGGAGCAAAATGCCTGAACAACCGCAACCCGAGCCGTGGACCGGCGCCGCTCAATTCGAACACTTGAGCAGGATTCAAAAGCTGCTTGAAACGCCTGAGGAATTTCACGCCCTGATTATCACCTGAAAAAGAAATGTGTGTAAATGCTTGATCTTTCCTTGCGTGCTAGATTCAACAATGAGGACTCGCGCAACGGAACTACTATAAAAGACACTGCAGACTGTATCAGCAATTTAAAGTGGCAATGCCACGACCACATAGCTTACAATATTGAAAATTGGATAAGAAAGTTTCATAACTTCGTACAAGAGTACATAGTATAACTCACCCGATCTAGAGTTAACGAAAACTATAAGCGGTGAAGCATTAGGTGGTCTATCTGGTAGCCATCCGTCGTCCGGACCGACAGAGTGCAGCCTGGTGGGGGGCACGACGGACGCGCGCGCCGGCCCCAGCGAGCAGACCGCCCTCCAGCCCGGACGGCAGTTGGCGTGAACGCACTTACGGCACCACACGCAACGGAAGTCTTGTAGCCTGCAGATGACAAATTAATGTTAATAATATTCCCAATAATGGGAGAAGTCAGACAATGAAGTCCTTTCGAACTACCTTTTACCGAAGCCTTTTTATAATAATATGACAGGTGGTGAGCCAATAGTCATCTTACTATCCAAGCTATCGGTACAAGAAACTTACATAGATATATACATAAATAAATATTCATATACATGTCGAAACCTTATCAAACCATATCCTAATCAGTTCAGCAGTTTGCTTCTTCCAATGCAGCGTACCAATACACCATATATATATATATATATATATATATATATATATATGTATATATATATATGTATATATATATATATACATATATATATATATATATATATATATATATATATATGTATATATATATATATATATATATATATATATATATATATATATATATATATATATATGTATATATATATATGTATATATATATATATATATATATATATATATATATATATATATATATATATATATATATATATATATATATATATATATATATATATATATATATATATATATATATATATAAAAATACGCCACGCTTGGCGATTGCGTTTGTCGATCGCAGTACCACGATACCATACACTTTAGTCGTTGCTGCCAGGTCGGTCTAGTACGAGTGGCGTACACACCGACTTTCATGGTGTCGCCAGTGTGCCTTTTACGAAAACGACGGTACGAGAGTGGGAGGTAATATTCCAATGACACCTCTTAACGATCTTGACGACCTCCTTGGACGAGTGGTGTAAACACCGGTATTCAAGGGGTCGCCATCTCGAGGTCCCGGGTTCGATTCCCGGTCGGGTCAATATATATATATATATATATATATACATATACATATTCCCAATACAGGGGTAGACAGAGGTCTAGTCTAGACAATTAAGTCCCTTCGACCCACCTTCCACCGAAGATATTTTCGGGACAACGTGACAGGTGGTGAGCCCGTCGCCGTCTTTATGTCCAAGCCAACGATGTAATTCGTACATAAATTTTTGAAAAACTCATTGGTACGAGCCTGCCACCTGGGGATCGAACTCGGGTCTCTCGACTCGAAATTCTGACTACCCAACCACTCGACTATCGTGACTTTTTAATATTTTAGAATTGATAATTTAGAACTAAAAAATAAAATTAACAGACTAAAATTAAGCAGATTGCATTAAGTGCCTGGTACTGCGATTGTAACATTTTATGCCATGATTGCCATGTCTGACAATAAAAGAAACGGGGTGGTCACCCCGTTTCTTTCCGTGGGTGTCCTAAGAAAGATTTTGCAGTAGCAAGCAATTTAAAAATTTTCTGGCAACCAATGTGGCAAATAGGTCCCTCGCGTAAGGAGGTACGCGAGGGACCTATGTCCCGTTAGAGGCATAACACATTGTTAATTTTTTTTTAACTTAGTGCCGAAAATAACTGTATCTATTAAGTTGCTAATATCGCGTCGAATTAATTTGTTGTTATGAAAAACAAAGCTGACGCCGGGAGCCAACTGATTGCTTTGTGCGCGCCCGACGTCCCCCAAGAGTCTTAATCAGGTTGAAAACAAATTACGTTCTAAGCTAGATTCATAAATTTGTAAGTCGTATACACTCTTAATGCACTAATAAACACCCCCGCGTAAATTTAAAAGTAGAAGCAATATTTGTTTTCACCTTAATTTAGCACCGTTGTGTATAAAAGCAACCGTAAAAAGAGACAAAACTAAATTAAGCTACAACGTGACAATAAAATGGCGTATTTATTTATTAATAAAAAGTCACGATAGCCGAGTGGTTGGGTGGTCGTTCGTTCCCCAGGTGGCAGGCTCGTACCATTGGGTTTTTCAACAACTTATGTACGAATTATATTGTTGGTTTGGACATAAAGACGGCGACGGGCTCACCACCTGTCACGTTGTCCCGAAAATATCTTCGGTGGAAGATGGGTAAAAGAGACTTAATTGTCTAGACTAGACTTCTGTTTACCCTTGTATTGGGAATTGCGTGAAGATATTTATTTATTTTATTTTTATTTATTTATTTATTAATAAAGATTTATTTTCTGAAGAATTTCACTTCAGATGTGTGTAAATTACACATTGTTTATATAATGCAAAACTAAGGTCAACAAGGCTTATATGATTAAAATTCACACTTGTATATATAAAATGTATAGATTCATAGCTGTAAAATTGTTAAGTTGTCGGAAGTTGTTTAGATTCTGGTAGATATCGACATCGTACCTAACAGACGTACGAAAAAGACCTTCTTGTTACTGATGCAGGAACTCTTTTCCCTCTAAATTCTTTTCACCCTTTCCCTCCGCCGATTCCTTTCTAAAGTTCCACCACACATGCAGTTCCACACTTGCCGGTACTCTGGCGGATGTTTATGAGCGATAACAATAATTTACTATTCGATTTATCTTTTACGCTTTATGTCATTTTTCTTTGAAAAAATAATGAAATAAATTGGAAGATGCATATCTATCAAACTCTAAGTGATCAATCGACGACACATACGCGTCGATCATTGCTGGAGCTTTTCAGGGCCGCTGGGATTTCGGAAGCAAGATACGAAAAAGTTTATTACATAGAATACAAAATCCGTTAAAGCAAACATTTCCGATTATAATGAAAAGAGAAATAATGTAGGAATACAAAAATTTACAATGTTAATGTGTGATCTTATCACTAACATGGATAAGGGCGTGCTTCGATGGTTAAGGCGCGATAAACGAATCAGTGAAGACCGAATAGTGAAGTACAGTGCGAAAGTTTAAAGTGGCAGAGGTAGGCCGAAACTACCTCTCGAAGACCATGTGAGAAAACTGTTAGATGTTTATATGATTTTATATGTATGTAATATATAATGTTATATATGTTATATACATTAATATAAGAATATATCGTAGGATTGGACACTAAGACCGCTATAGGTTTTCCATTTGTCACTCTATTCCAAATAAGTTTAATATAGGTAATTTTTAAAACACATACAGCCATTAGGCATTAAGTCCGTCGTTTGTAAATTATGTTGTGTGTGCAATAAGGTTTTCAAATAATAAATATTAATTTAACACATCGGTCCATTGCACAATTTTTATTGATTTTTAAAGCATATAATTTATGCTGAATTTTATGTTATTAAATTAAAGAGAAAAAATGTTTTTAAAATTTCAATTGACACAGGCGGGATTCGAACCTGCGACATTTGCCGAACAGTGTCAACGCTCTTACCTCTGAGCAACCGTGTTTCATACACATCAGCTGAAATTTTAAATCTCTATTCTCTTTCTTTATTTATGCCACTTTGGCATAAATAAAAAAGAGAATATATTTTTTTCTATTTAATTTTATTTTCCCGGACCCCTATTTTTATTTTCCGGGGTCCGGGAAAATAAAAATAGTTTGTAAAAACTAATTAAAAACGCGATAAAATCCGAAAATCGTTTTATTTTAAATGTGCAGTATTCGCGTAAATACAAGAAATAATTTTTTTCTCTTTAATTTAATAACAATAGTCCATGCTGATAAAACAGTCAGAATAATTTAAATGGCAGTGGAGTAAAAGGTCTTTATTATATTTCCCCGTTTGATTCAGTAGGGTTCAGTTGCGGCCTGCCGCCTGTTGGCGATTGCCCTACCCACCTTAGATGTTTTTACCTGATACCGATCTTATAAAAAAGGGGGGTGATATATTCTAACGCCTATACCGTACAGCATGTGATATTTGGTAAAAGTAAATCTTATTCCAAAAAGATTAGAATATACTTTATCGGAACATTAATAAGTCACGTTGTGCTAAATAGTCTTTAGTAAATAGTGGGTCTAGAATATTTAACTGTCTAGACCTACGCCAGTAATGCGAACGGGGTGAAGATTTTTTTTATATCAAAACATCGATCGTGTGTGCCTGTGTGTCCGTCCATCCAGCTATTCAGCTATAATGGATGTTTCATCGACAAATCGAATATGAGTGATGTACTCAATATTCTTATTAGTTACACGTATCTTTTCCGGTTCAGTAGCTTGCATACATTTTCCAATAAATCAGTGAGGAGTTTCGTCGAGTTAATATTATTCTGTTCTACGAATGAACCAGTTTTATTTACTTAATGAGAGAAAATAGTATATATTTCATTCAAGTGGTTGGGTGATCGGAATTCGAGTCAAGATAACCGAAGTTGACTGTTTGATCCCCAAGTGGCAGGATTGGAAAAAAGTAATGGGTTTTTTAAAAAATTCGAGTACGAATTATATACTTGGCTTGGACATAAAGACGGCGACAGCCTCACCATCTGTCACGTTGTCTCTAAACAATGTTTATGAATGAACCAATGATTTGATTTGATATAACAATGTCTACCGCTATAACCATTAGGCGCTACAATTATCTCGAAAATTACTAAATCGAAAAGTCCGTCCACCAGTGTGGGTGACGGAAGAATGACGGATCGGATTTGCGTCTCTTAACTCGAATTCCGATCATCCTACCGCTCGGCTATCGTTACTAGTTATTTATAGAGATAATTATAACCCTCCATGAAAATTCGTAATATATTAATTACAAATATTGCCCGCGTTTTCGCTTACTCATTTCAACTCTTACGAGTTTTTCGAGAGAAAAAAAATAGCCAACAACAATCCTAAATTCGGCCTACAGTTCTAGGTGTGAGGAGGGCATAGCAAACAAAAAACTCTTTTTCCCATTAATAATATTAAAATTTTGAGTTATCCCTAACTCTAGGTTCGTTATTATGATAATTTAACGAACCAACCCTTTATAAATTTAATGTACTCGTCAGTTCGAGAACAATGTAAATATTTTTCAAGTCGATTCGAAAACGTTAGAAATTGAAGCCGGAGCCGTTCTCGTGCAAAGTGCACTTAAGTCTCGCATAGCAGTGGCTAAGAAATCCATCCGTCTACGGTCAACAAACTTACGCCTAGGTAGTAGACAGTTTTCCTAGGTAGTAGTAGAATTTATTGTACTCAAGTAACAGGGAGAAGTATTCTTGGCCGTTACCACACGTAACAGCGCAGGAATATTTTTTTTTTATAGAAAAGGGAGGCAAACGAGCAGGTGGCTCACGTGATGGTAAGTGATTACTGCCGCCCATGAACACCATTGCGGGTGTACACCAGAGGCTTAGCAGATGCGTTGCCTCCCTTAGAGTGCCCCTTTCCCCCAGAATCGGGGGAAGGGGGTGTGTGGGCCACCGGTTACTTGCACTCACCAGACGAAACGCAGAAGTTTATTAGACTTCTACTTCACGCCGGTATTCTGTGAGGTCGTGGTACTTCCCCTGTCGAGCCGGCCCATTCATGCATCAACAAAAGCTGATGCGTGGCTCTACCACTGTTAAAAATAAACTTATATTATATACTTATAAAATAAACTTATATTATATACTTATGAAATAAACTTATATTATATACTTATAAAATAAACTTTTATTATATACTTATGAAATAAACTTATATTATATAAATATACTTATATTCACGCAGAGTCCCTGACGGGGTATACAGAGAGTACGGGACGCCAAGTGTCACGATCTTTACATACCTCTTTTGCTTCTTTTAAATTCATTATTTGCTTCATACATGATCATATATGCACTAGGTGCACCCTCCTCTCTTCGAGCAATTGTTTACATGGCCTTCAAAACTTAGTCTCGGCCTGCGTCGACAACTTTTAACAATAAATTTCGTGCTGTATATTTTCTTCGCCATTCAGTATTCACTCATTCGCTCAACGAGCCCAAACCATAGAAGTACCCCTTTTTTTAGTAATAAGATCAACTTATAAATCTGCCATATTGCTAGTCTCCTTGTTTCGTCTTCGGTCGGCGAAGGTACGACGCACATTTTACGAAGAGATCGCATCTCCACTACATTCAACTTACTTTTATGCTCCTTCTGACATACCCAGGTTTCGCTGCCATATAACAATGTCTGTAACAGCACTGCGATATGTATCGCAAGGCGTTTTTCACTACACCATAAGAATATGCCACCCCATTAATTCCCCTGGGTTTTGTATTACGGATTCAGGTTAACATAAAAAATAATGCCTTCTAGAAAATAGTTTTTAGTTTTTTTAATGTAGCGTAATGTATTGAGACAGCTGAAGTATTTAAATGTGATAGATCTCCACTTAGAATGGATTGAAATTCAGTTCGAAAGAGTTGCGATCACGACCTTGCAGAATATTTCTCATGCTTCTGCTTTTCTTCCCTTTCTTAATTTCCTTCTAAAAGTTAAGGAACGCATCTATCACTTCCGGTGTTTCGAGAATACGTGGGCTTAGCTTAGCCACGTATAAAGTTGATAGGGGAAAATATAGCACAGCATAGGAATGAAATTTAAAGCGCTCTCGCAATATAGCTAATCTATTGCCTTTTGAATGTAAATTAAAAAGAAAACTTATTGCAATTTAAGTTTTCTTTTTAATTTACATTCAAAAGGCAATAGATTAGCTATATTGCGGTTAGGTAATATCGTTTAAAGAACCTTGTAACTACATAGAGAGATTTCTAATGCATGATAAAAAGATATTAAAAGAAAAATAAAATATAGGACACAGCTTACGACTCCCAGTACTCTTTTGCAGCGTTTATTTTCACACTGCCTTTATGTTAGAATGTACGTATGTTACATTGTTAAATACATCGTTTGCGCTTTGATATAAAACTGTTAAAGTTCTATTTTATTTCAAACGAAAATAGCTTTGTTACACCAACAGAAATTATATTGCGGATTCACGACTTATATTTTAAAAGCGACAAAAGTGATTCTTGAAATATATTTATTTATCTAGCTGCTGACAATAAGTTAGCGTCAGGGAAAACCGGCACAATTTTTACAAATATTTTTATGATCAAAGACGTGTAAAGATGTCAGAATCATTAAGGTGGTCGGAATTTCGAGTCAAGAGACCCGAGTTCGGCCCCCAGGTGGCATGCTTCTACCAATGGGTTTTTCAAAAACTTATGTACGAATTATATCATTGGCTTGGACATAAAGACGGCGACGGGCTCACCACCTGTCACGTTGTCCCGAAAATATCTTCGGTGGAAGGTGTTTCGAAGGGACTTAATTGTCTAGACTAGACCTCTGTCTACCTCTGTATTGGGAATTGCGTGAAGATGTTTATTTATGAAGAGAAGGTTTATCTTCAATTGTATATGTATAAATGGCATTTGACATTTTTTTGCCATCAATTAATTTATCCAATGAAGGTTCGATTACGTATTAGGTAAGGTTACTTCGCATCAAATACCGCATTTTAGACAGCGTTCTAAATTCAAACTAGGTGACCGACATGCGAGTAAGTGCTTCATTTTAAATTCAATCTCGTTTCAGAAAATGTCGCCCGTACCAATATTCTCGCTCTTTCGAACCAATATCAAAGATTCATTTTCGGTATCGTACTATTTCTCCAATTATTTCTTTATGGTTACGATTACATCGATGATTACGTGTTCCGTCTGGTAACGGCGTAAGAATATTGCCACTTCCTTTCTTCCCGTGGATGTCGTTAGAGGCGACTAAGGGTAACAGCGATGAATGTCGTTATGGCAATCGATAGGTGGCGGGATAACCATACCTAAAAATATAAGACCAAAAATTATTTGACCGAAGAAGGGCAGCAGCGTCGATTCTTGTCGACTCACCTTTGACAGAAGACATTTTTTGAGAAAACGTGGAAAGTGGTGAACTCGTCGCCGTCTTTATGTTCAAACCGGCGATATTAATCGTACAAAACTTATGAAAACACTTATTGGTACGAGCCCATCACCTGCGAATCGAACTCGGGACTTTGGGCTCGAATTCCGAACACCCAACCACTGGGCTATTGTGACTTAAAATATCGTGATTTGTGGTCAAAAAAAGTCATACAATTGAACACGGAGTATTATAATTCATTAACGCTTATTCAGAAACGGTGCAAGATTATTCTAGATTATTCTAAATGTTTCGATGAAGTGTGCATCGTGCGCCCGAATAGTTTACTATTTGCAGCTCCATTCAAACTAGAACCGAATGCACTTGGAATATTGTGCCTGTAGGCATAATTGTAGCTTCATGTGGAATTTCGAGTTTTCTATCGAAGGAATAATTATTTGCTTAAATATGTTCAAACTGAACAACTTTGTTTTTGTAATCTAAATTTGCGATAGCCAAGTGATTGGGTGATCGGAATTCGAGTCAAGTGACTTGAGTTCGATTCCCAGGTGGCAGTTTCGTACTAATGGATTTTTTTTTTAATTTGTTTATAATTTATATCGTTCGTTTGTACATAAGACGGCGACAGGCTCACCACCTGTCACGTTGTCTCAAAAGTGAATCTATTGCTTAGATCTCTGTCTATTCTTGTGTTGGGAATGGCGTGAAGATATTATTATTTATTTATTTGAACACCAACATAGTTAACACTTATACAACCGTAAAAAAACATTTTACAGTTATGTAATACCATTGAAATTAAATGTTACTATACTTATAGGTGATGACGGCGTGCAAAAAAGTAGTCGCGTAAGAAATTAAACTTAAATCTAGAAATAATTATTTCGAAAATATACTAAAAAGAACCAATAAATAACAAATTAAAAGTTAACACTGCAAGCTTAAAAGTTGGTTAAACATAATTTTATATAAAACATGTTATATGATATGAACATGTATGTGAGCACAAAGCAAAAACGTATTTACGTAGACAAAATAAAAAGTGTTGAAATTAAAATTATACATTTGACATAAAATGAACTCTGATGAGACTTTTAAGCACAGCTATCTTATCTGCATAGATGTTTATGGGAAGTTCTCTGGATAAAGTGTTATGATTCTGTTAACACACGTGAAATGACCAAGGTTAGATTAGGTTAGAGTACGCAAGGTTAGAGTACGCAAATAAATTAAATCTACTCCTCCGTGGCAGTTTATTCGGCGCAGGTATATCCAATGGACTGAGCAATTCAGGGCAGTCTAGAGTACCGTTTGCAATTTTATGTAAAAACACGTTGTCCAGCAGTCGTCTTCGATCAGAGAGAGAGAGAGAGAGAGAGAGAGAGAGAGAGAGAGAGAGAGAGAGATTAATTAAAGTATTGAAGTCTATCTGCATAGCTTTTAAGTTTTTTTCCAAAATTACAGTTATAAGAATTACAATTACTATGAAAGCAACAACGACCTCCATGTTCGAGTAGCGTACAGCGTACGGTTTTCAAGTCCTGTGTTTTTTCGTCCGACGGGTCAATGTAGAAAACAACATTAATTATACTGTCTTGGTGTATTTAGTAACTCCGTTGTATCTGATTCCGTAACATAATTACTTTAGCGATTTACTTTGGGATCACAGTAAGGAATGTAATGTAGCCGGTTCCTTTTTCAATTTATTTACATAAAAAAAAATTTCAACAAATATTATGTGTTGAAATTTAATCTATCGTAAATTGTTACATCTTTGGTTTTTAATTAATATTTAAAAGATTGCAAAAACTCACCTCAGCACCGACCCGCATGTCTTGTCGCAGATGTCGCATTTTGCTGCCACCGGCAGATTGCCCTCCAGCCACTGATGCGGCATTATTATATTCTGAAACAATGCTTATTTCAAAAGTCACGATAGCCGAGTTGTTGGGCGGTCGGAATTTCGAGTCGAGAGACCCGAGTTCGATCCCCAGATGGCAGTACCAATGAGTTTTTCAAAAACTTATGTACGAATTTCATCGTTGGCTTGGACATAAAGACGGCGACGGGCTCACCACCTGTCACGTTGTCCCGAAAATATCTTCGGTGGAAGGTGGGTCATAGGGACTTAATTGTCTAGACTTGACCTCTGTCTACCCCTGTATTGGGAATTGCGTGAAGATATTTATTATTTAATATTTATGCTTATTTCACTTTGTTGTTACAAAAGCTTGCTTTCCAATAACTTGTATAATAAGTTAGGTGAACGTATATTTTTAGATATTCTCAGGAAAATAAACAAAATCTTTAAAAGCAAAAACCGACGAAGTCTTTGTTTAGAAGACTTTGCGTAGAACTGTGCTTAGACAGGATTCGAATGGGAAAAAAGAATCTTTCTTTTAGTGTTATCACTCTTTTTATTATTACTATTGTTATATTTACAGGCATAAACCAAGATGAGGTGGCCAGAGAAAACTTATGATTTAATAATTCTCTATTCAGGCCTACACTAATAATTCTTCCAGTAGCGTATAACATTATAAATGCGAAAGTTGTGAGCATGGATGTTTGTTACTTTTTCGCGCAAAAACTACAGCACGGATTTTGATAAAACTTTATATTAATACAACTTATAGATCAGAATAACACACAGGCTAATATTAATAAAGATGTTTTTATTACTTACTTGATACTTATCGTAATATTTGACCACAATATTACGATAAGTATCAAGTAAGTCCGATAAATTATAATGGCGCAAACGAAGATGCGCGGATCAGATGAAACAAACATAATAAAATCACTCCAAGGGCAAAGCCGTATTTATACACAAATATAAAATATTTAGACAGTTAAATTCAACAAAAGTTAAAATCAGCAGCGCGCTTGGGACGCAGAAGCATTATAACAACATCCTTCCTAACTCCGCAATCCCTCTCAGGAATATTCATTAATTTCGTAAAGCTTTCAACAAAGAGATGTATTTGCATGTTACGTCCGCCCTAACCCGAGAACCTTATCTTTATAACATTTCGACGGATTTTTTTGCACAAAACGGTACTAATAAATGAAACCCTTCACGGTTAAATCCGGATCTTAAATGAAAAATCGAGACCTGATATCCGTTGAATGAAATATAAAATGATTTTTTTATTTATATGCCTTTGTAAAGGGATATGACGACTTGATAGTTTAGTTGAACTTTGGTAGAGACAGAGGGAGAGAGAGAGAGAGAGAGATAGAGAGAGAGAGAGAGAGAGAGTTGTGGGTCCCGTGGAGGAAAACATATAAATATTAATCGATGGAAGTACATAGATGGCTTTGACACTTATGGATAGGCTCACCAACAGTCACGTTGTTTTTATCTCGACCTATGTCGATTCCAGTTTTATGTTTATTATATAATAATAATAATAATAAAAATCTTTATTTATTTACTTCTCACATATAACTTAAATGTCCACATTTAGTTTTAACAGTTATAAAACATTTATTGTAATGTGAGGGACTGTTGCCCGTTGTAGGTTTTACAAAACCTGAGTTACAAGTCAACAGGCTCCCACTTCTCTGTAAGGATATAATATGATCTGAGGTGACTTGACATTTTGTGTCTAGCCCTACGACAAGGTCTTGGGATCGGTTTAACCACTAGAATACAAGTATATGAGAGTGCAAAATGCGAATGTGAGAAAATATATAGATATATATCATGTACATCTATACATATAAATAAAATTGGAGTGATTGTTTGTAATATTGAAATAGCCTCTTTTACTACATTTATATGAATATGTAAGGTATCTACACCACAGTAACATTTTACAATTTTTGTCAGTCTGTCTGTCTGTTTGCCTATTTGTTTCGGCTCATCTCTGATACGGCTGGACCGATTTTAATGGAACTTTCATTGACAGACAGTTAATGTTATAAGGAGTAACATAGGCTACTTTTATTTTAGAAACATAATTACGGTTCCGCGTTAAGTGATAAACTGCGGGCAAAGCTGTGGGGGGCAGCTAGTTTTTCATATAATTATTATATTATAAGGAAATGCATGTAGAAAAAATAAATATAGAATAAGTAAACGGAAATCAAAACATCAGATGATCCAAGATAATCAAGATAATCATGATAATCAAGTAACATGATGTACCTCTGAGTCAAAATAATGAATTGCATTTATTTTATTTCAATGTTTCTTTTAAATCTCATATTTTGTAATAAATAATATAAAATTAAATTAAAGAGAAAAAACGTTTTTAAAATTTTAATTGACACGGGCGGGATTCGAATCCGCGACCTCTGCCGATCCGTGGCACATATTCCACCGTGTAGGACACGGTGGCTCGGAGGTAAGAGCTTTGCCCACCCGTGTCAGTTGAAATTTTAAAAATATTTCTTCTCTTATCACATAAGAGTTCAGCATAATAAATATGCTTTAAAAATCAAAAAAAAAAATGCGTAGCAAATAATATGTAAGAAGATTTTTCTTCACGAGGTTATTTCTATTTATAATGATGACGGAAAGATATTTCTTTATCATGTAGCTTGAATTCAACGTTATTTATAGGTATTTTATTATTAGAGTGCACCTGATTTTATAAACCCTTCGCTTTTGAGATAAAACATTTAAAAACATCTATATAATAATAATAATATCGTCACGCAATTCCCAATACAGGGGTAGATAGAGGTCTAGTCTAGACAATTAAGTCCCTTTGCCCCACTTTCTACCAAAGATATTTTTGGGATAACGTGACAGGTGGTGAGCCCATAGCCGTCTTTATGTCTGTCCGTTTGTATGCAAACATTTTGGATTTATTCACTACATTTAATAGGTTTAAATGATGAATAACCTAGTCTCAAGTACAAGAGACGTATCTATGAGAAATACATAACAAACGATGGGCATTTCAAAAGGCATCGGTACATAACATGAGTCTGGTCACTCACCCCCTCAGTGTCTTCAACCACGTGCGGTCCCAGCGAAGCGAGCGTACTCCATTTGCAGGATGGCGGTGCACGCGCCGCGCACCTCTTGTGCGCTTTGTACTTGCACAGTTCGCAGGCGAGCGCGTGCGCGGTGCCCAGCGCACCGAGAGGCTCCCGGCACACGTTGCAGAATGTCGGCCGCGCGTGTGTTGCAGCATACCTGCATTCATATTTATTCTTCTACACCGGTATTACATACATAAAAAGAGAAAAACATTATTATAAACAGATTTTAGATTAGGTCTATGGACAGTATGATGTACGTTTATAGACGTATACAGTATTACGATTTCACCAGAAGAAAATAAATTTGATCTCAGTAAATAACTTCAAGATAAATACACCTGAATGAACAAATAACTGAATGAAAATAAAGACAGCACATAAACAAAAAGGGACAATGAACTTTAACATCTTTAAACCATAAAACAACTAATTAAACTATCACCTTATTAACATTAATTTTCATAAACATTTAGAGTAATCATGGAGGATAGCAATATTGTCATTTATTCATATTATTAAGAGAAATTTTGTATGCTTATTAAATAAAAAAATCTTGTCGCTATTCCCACTACTAGGGTAAATAAAAGTCTAGAAAATTAAGTCCTTTCGAACCACCTTTAACCGAAGCTAATTAATATGTTTTTTATAAAGATCGATAAGCGATAAGACCACCTTTTTGTATTTACACCATAGGTTTCGTCTTTTATTTTATAACCTATCTTTTGTATTTCGTTTTTCTGTGGTGTACATCTACGCATAAAAAATAAATCAAGATTTATCAAAAACGAGAATATCTTTTCTGCTGTACTGGAGTGCACAGGCTTATCGGAAGACCTATCGCAAAACACCCAGACAACTCGGATTTGGTCTGCGATGTCGTGAGGTTCTGTCTCGCAGAGAAACACCAAGTATAGCCCCTTTCCTAACAACTTTGAGCTACTTCATCAACTTCATACGGCCTTTAGAAGGAGGTTTATGTTCAGCAGTAGACTTTTTATAATCTGTTAAGGGACAATGAAAAAGACTCATTCATTCGAAGATCACACATCATAAAAATGTAATAATATTATTTTAATACATATTAACATTATTTTATATTTACATGTGTATATGCTCCTATTTCACTACACTAAAACGAATGTTACCAAAGGACGACCTGATAGCCTATTTGTTAGTGACCCTGCCTTCGAAGCTAAGGGACGGGGGTTTGAATCCCGCTAGGGCAAAATATTTGTGTGATAATGTATAAATGTTTGTACTTGAGTAACTAATGCTTATGTTTATATATAAATTATTATACAATATAAACTAACATATATTAAATGAATCCACATTGTAATGAATTTGTATTTATTTAAAGATGAAATTCCACCAAGAGACCACAATCGTG
The DNA here is from genome assembly GCA_029286605.1 of Sericinus montela. Taxonomy (NCBI): domain Eukaryota; kingdom Metazoa; phylum Arthropoda; class Insecta; order Lepidoptera; family Papilionidae; genus Sericinus; species Sericinus montela. The sequence goes on along the minus strand of JAGSMR010000070.1, from coordinate 2,092,951 downwards.
AGTGTTCAAGATATTTTATCTATTTTACCAATGGTGGTCGCCCGAGGACAGCCGTGCAACCAGATCGGCTACTTCGGCGCCACGATGCAGGGCGCCCCGGATCGCACCAGCCCAGGATTCCATCTCACCACGGCTGTCCGCGCACAGCACCACACAGCGGTTGGGCGTGATAACCTGAAACAAATGGATACTTGTAAAGAGCTGTATGGTATACGTCACGATAGCCGAGTGGTTGGGTGGTCGGAATTTCGAGTAAAGAGACCCGAGTTCGATCTGCAGTTGGCAGGCTCGTACTAATTGGATTTTTCAAAAACTTATGTACGAATCATATCGTTGGCTTGAACATTAAGACTGCGACGAGGTCACCGCCTGTTACGCTGTCCCAAAAATATCTTCAGTGGAAGATGGGTCGAAAAGACTTGATTTTCTAGACATCTGCTCACTTTTTGTATTTACACCATAGGTTTCGTCTTTTATTTTATAACCTATCTTTTGTATTTCGTTTTTCTGTGGTGTACATCTACGCATAAAAAATAAATCAAGATTTATCAAAAACGAGAATATCTTTTCTGCTGTACTGGAGTGCACAGGCTTATCGGAAGACCTATCGCAAAACACCCAAACAACTCGGATTTGGTCTGCGATGTCGTGAGGTTCTGTCTCGCAGAGAAACACCAAGTATAGCCCCTTTCCTAACAACTTTGAGCTACTTCATCAACTTCATACGGCCTTTAGAAGGAGGTTTATGTTCAGCAGTAGACTTTTTATAATCTGTTAAGGGACAATGAACTTTAACATCTTTAAACCATAAAACAACTAATTAAACTATCACCTTATTAACATTAATTTTCATAAACATTTAGAGTAATCATGGAGGATAGCAATATTGTCATTTATTCATATTATTAAGAGAAATTTTGTATGCTTATTAAATAAAAAAATCTTGTTGCTATTCCCTCTACTAGGGTAAATAAAAGTCTAGAAAATTAAGTCCTTTCGAACCACTTTTAACCGAAGCTAATTAATATGTTTTTTATAAAGATCGATAAGCGATAAGACCACCTTTTTGTATTTACACCATAGGTTTCGTCTTTTATTTTATAACCTATCTTTTGTATTTCGTTTTTCTGTGGTGTACATCTACGCATAAAAAATAAATCAAGATTTATCAAAAACGAGAATATCTTTTCTGCTGTACTGGAGTGCACAGGCTTATCGGAAGACCTATCGCAAAACACCCAGACAACTCGGATTTGGTCTGCGATGTCGTGAGGTTCTGTCTCGCAGAGAAACACCAAGTATAGCCCCTTTCCTAACAACTTTGAGCTACTTCATCAACTTCATACGGCCTTTAGAAGGAGGTTTATGTTCAGCAGTAGACTTTTTATAATCTGTTAAGGGACAATGAAAAAGACTCATTCATTCGAAGATCACACATCATAAAAATGTAATAATATTATTTTAATACATATTAACATTATTTTATATTTACATGTGTATATGCTCCTATTTCACTACACTAAAACGAATGTTACCAAAGGACGACCTGATAGCCTATTTGTTAGTGACCCTGCCTTCGAAGCTAAGGGACGGGGGTTTGAATCCCGCTAGGGGAAAATATTTGTGTGATAATGTATAAATGTTTGTACTTGAGTAACTAATGCTTATGTTTATATATAAATTATTATACAATATAAACTAACATATATTAAATGAATCCACATTGTAATGAATTTGTATTTATTTAAAGATGAAATTCCACCAAGAGACCACAATCGTGAGTGTTCAAGATATTTTATCTACTTTACCAATGGTGGTCGCCCGAGGACAGCCGTGCAACCAGATCGGCTACTTCGGCGCCACGATGCAGGGCGCCCCGGATCGCACCAGCCCAGGATTCCATCTCACCACGGCTGTCCGCGCACAGCACCACACAGCGGTTGGGCGTGATCACCTGAAACAAATGGATACTTGTAAAGAGCTGTATGGTATACGTCACGATAGCCGAGTGGTTGGGTGGTCGGAATTTCGAGTAAAGAGACCCGAGTTCGATCTGCAGTTGGCAGGCTCGTACTAATTGGATTTTTCAAAAACTTATGTACGAATCATATCGTTGGCTTGAACATTAAGACTGCGACGAGGTCACCGCCTGTTACGCTGTCCCAAAAATATCTTCAGTGGAAGATGGGTCGAAAAGACTTGATTTTCTAGACATCTGTCTACTTTTGTATTGTGAATGGCGTGAAGATATTTTTTTTACTTTTAAGCTGTTGGGGGTTGCTACCACAGTCCAGAGACAAATTTCAAAGTAGCTTAAATAAAATTAACATAAGTGTGGCGACATTTATGTCTTCGCAGAAGAATAAATTTGCATTACGTTTGCATATGCGAGATTACCATGACCAATGAATGTTAACTGATATGAATATTAGATCTCCATACTTGTATAAATTTTTTTAAAATAGTGCAATATGTGTGGCGACATCTATATCTCCAAATAAGAAACTCCCTAGTAGCGGATCAAGGAAACATATCGACATCCTACATCGCGCTATAGAAGTTCTTACGTTTACCCGAGTATACACGATTACCGATAGCGCACACTGGTGGAGGAGACGTCCTCCTGAGGTCACGAACACCAGACCTGGCGAGTAGCTACCCTTTTTCTGATGCACATCGTCCGCGACATAAGCATGTAAGCTTATATAGAAACATAAATAATAATAAATAAATATTTTCACGCAATTCCCAATACAGGGGTAGACAGAGGTCTAGTCTAGACGATTAAGTCTCTTCGACCCACCTTCCACCGAAGATATTTTCGGGACAACGTGACAGTTGGTGAACCCGTCGCCGCCTTTATGTCCAAGCCAACGATATTCGTACAAAAATTTTTGAAAACTCATTGGTACGTGCCTGCCACCTGGGGATCGAACTCGGGTCTCTCGACTCGAAATTCCAAACACCCAACCACTCGGCTATCGTGACTCGGAAACATACTTACATATATACATATTGCTCTGATCCCAAAGCAAGTTGCTATGTAAAGTAGTGTGTAAAGTGTTATGGAATCAGAATCAACGAAGGCACCACAAACACTCAGAGTCAAGACAATGTAGAAAAAGTGCGGAATATGAATGAAATGGCTAAGGGCAAGCGTAAACAAGGTGGTCAGCATCTGCGCTACAAGGACGTATTGAAGCGACATCTCAACGCCTGCGGTATGGACCCTGCAAGTTGGGAGGAACAAGCCACAATAAGATCATCTTGGCGTTCTTATATTTTTAAAAGAATTAAAGCTTTTGAGGAAACTCGGCTCAAAACGCTTGACACGCAACGTCAAGTTCTGAAAGAGAAGCCCAAGCTCTCTTATACTTACACTTATAACTTGCAGGGTCAGCTCTACTGCCACACATGCGATAGGGTTTTTAAAACTAAATTTGGTCTTGCTAGCCATATCAGGGCTCATAAAAGAAAATAGTTAATATATTTCCAATACAAATATTAAAAAAAAATGTTTAGGTTGATGTTTATAGTTTAGGGTCGCCGTCGTCGAAATCGACGAGGTGGACTATAAAGTAGTGTGTAAAGTAAGTGTTATGGAATCAGAATCAACGAAGGCACCACAAACACTGAGTCAAGACAATGTAGAAAAAGTGTTTTCTACAGTAACCTACATTTTAAATTAGATTTTCAACGTTACACTAACTAATCCGTGACATTACATCAGTATAGAAACTCATGTCATTAGGAAAATTATGTCATTAGATGTCAATGTAAGACTAGATGCGTAGATAATTGAATCCGCAACAAACATTAAACTTTACAAAAATACGCGAAAAAAGCGTTAAGACAGGCACTTTGGAGATATTCCGTTCAAAAGAGTTTAAATGGTGAACAATAACCAAGAAATTTGAAAATAATCACGGACACAAACACACAAGAAGAGAAAGTTAAAATCTGTATCCATAACTCCTGTCCTTGTAGTGCAGCCCTAAACGTAGTGTTGGTTGGATCTAGTTGCTGACCGTAAACACCAGTGGTCTCATCACCTATCACATTGACCCAAAAATCTTTTGAGTAAAAAGGGTCAAAAATACTTCACTGTTCAGAACTCTGCCTACGCCAGTATGGAAAAATGCGTTAACCTATAAAAATAAATTGCGCTAAGCTCAAATTTATATTCCAAAGGTTGGGTTGAAACTACATTCTCCAGGTCATTTGAGTCGTGTGCACATTTTAATAATAATAATAAATATTTTCACGCAATTCCCAATACAGGGGTAGACAGAGGTCTAGTCTAGACGATTAAGTCTCTTCGACCCACCTTCCACCGAAGATATTTTCGGGACAACGTGACAGTTGGTGAACCCGTCGCCGCCTTTATGTCCAAGCCAACGATATTCGTACAAAAATTTTTGAAAACTCATTGGTACGTGCCTGCCACCTGGGGATCGAACTCGGGTCTCTCGACTCGAAATTCCAAACACCCAACCACTCGGCTATCGTGACTCGGAAACATACTTACATATATACATATTGCTCTGATCCCAAAGCAAGTTGCTATGTAAAGTAGTGTGTAAAGTGTTATGGAATCAGAATCAACGAAGGCACCACAAACACTCAGAGTCAAGACAATGTAGAAAAAGTGCGGAATATGAATGAAATGGCTAAGGGCAAGCGTAAACAAGGTGGTCAGCATCTGCGCTACAAGGACGTATTGAAGCGACATCTCAACGCCTGCGGTATGGACCCTGCAAGTTGGGAGGAACAAGCCACAATAAGATCATCTTGGCGTTCTTATATTTTTAAAAGAATTAAAGCTTTTGAGGAAACTCGGCTCAAAACGCTTGACACGCAACGTCAAGTTCTGAAAGAGAAGCCCAAGCTCTCTTATACTTACACTTATAACTTGCAGGGTCAGCTCTACTGCCACACATGCGATAGGGTTTTTAAAACTAAATTTGGTCTTGCTAGCCATATCAGGGCTCATAAAAGAAAATAGTTAATATATTTCCAATACAAATATTAAAAAAAAATGTTTAGGTTGATGTTTATAGTTTAGGGTCGCCGTCGTCGAAATCGACGAGGTGGACTATAAAGTAGTGTGTAAAGTAAGTGTTATGGAATCAGAATCAACGAAGGCACCACAAACACTGAGTCAAGACAATGTAGAAAAAGTGTTTTCTACAGTAACCTACATTTTAAATTAGATTTTCAACGTTACACTAACTAATCCGTGACATTACATCAGTATAGAAACTCATGTCATTAGGAAAATTATGTCATTAGATGTCAATGTAAGACTAGATGCGTAGATAATTGAATCCGCAACAAACATTAAACTTTACAAAAATACGCGAAAAAAGCGTTAAGACAGGCACTTTGGAGATATTCCGTTCAAAAGAGTTTAAATGGTGAACAATAACCAAGAAATTTGAAAATAATCACGGACACAAACACACAAGAAGAGAAAGTTAAAATCTGTATCCATAACTCCCGTCCTTGTAGTGCAGCCCTAAACGTAGTGTTGGTTGGATCTAGTTGCTGACCGTAAACACCAGTGGTCTCATCACCTATCACATTGACCCAAAAAATCTTTTGAGTAAAAAGGGTCAAAAATACTTCACTGTCTAGAACTCTGCCTACGCCAGTATGGAAAAATGCGTTAACCTATAAAAATAAATTGCGCTAAGCTCAAATTTATATTCCAAAGGTTGGGTTGAAACTACATTCTCCAGGTCATTTGAGTCGTGTGCACATTTTAATAATAATAAATAATAAAACGATTTTCCGATTTTATCGCGTTTTGAATTAGTTTTTACAAACTATTTTTTTCCCGACATTTCGGATGCTGTAAAGCAGTTTGTAAAAACTAATTAAAAACGCGATAAAATTCAAAAATCGTTTTATTTGAAATGTGTAGTATTCGCGTAAATACAAGAAATCATTATAATAAATAATAGGTTAAAAAAACTAAAAAAAAAACACGCTTTTTATAGAAAACCGAACTAAAAAATAGCAAATAAATTTTAATAAATTTAAATTAAGAGTATTTTTTTAAAATTAAGAGTAGGGTTAAAAATTTCAATAAATATAAATTAATAAAAGTGTGAATAAAAATTGTTTTATTTAAAAAAAGCGTGGGGTGCTTTTTAAGACATTATCAAAATGATAATCACTCTACTCATATCTGTCAATAAAATATTTATAACTATTGACGCCATGCACCCCACGCTTTTTTAAATAAAACATTATACACTGTAATTAATTTATACTTATTGAAATTTTTAACACTATACATATTTTTAACATATTTACTATTTTTTAGTTCGGTTTTCTATAAAAAGAGTTTTTATTATTAAATTAAAGAGAAAAAAGTTAATATTTCTACTGACATGGGCGGGATTCGAACCCGCGACCTTCGCCGATCCGTGGCGACGCTCTTACCTCCGAGCCAACGTGTCTTACACGCATCAGTTGAAATTTTAATTTTGTTAATTTTTTCTGTATTCTCTTTATATTACTTGTGCCTTGTTTATTGGCATAGGCGCCATCTGTTATCCCTTTTGCAAGTGACAATTTGATAATCCTGACTTTTCAGTTAGGAATTATCAATACGATAACGCCAAATTTAATTTTTTATTATGCAATTTTATTGATTTTTAAAACATATTTATGCTGAATTTTTATGTTATTAAATTAAAGAGAAAGAGTGTTTAATAGTTTTTTAAACTATTATTTATTTTTACTTTTAAGTTTTTTCATCAAATTAGTGTATTATCATCGGCCCTCGATAAATCTACAAAGTTTGAACGAAATCTGGCCGTTTAAAGTGGATCAAAATCGCGCCCAAAGGAGTCGGTTACAAACATACAAACATACAGGTGAAGCTAATATAGAGCGTGTAAAAATGTAATATTAATTCTCAAAATAATTAATTAAATTAATAATATTTATAAAAAGTCACGATAGCCGAGTGGTTGGGTGGTCGGAATTTCGAGTCGAGAGACCCGAGTTCGATCCCCAGGTGGCTCGTACCAATAAGTTTTTCAAAAAAAAAAAACTTATGTACGAATTATATCGTTGGGTTGGACATAAAGGCGGCGACGGGCTCACCACCTGTCACGTCTTCCCGAAAATATCTTCGATGGGAGGTGGGTCGAAGGGACTTGTCTAGACTAGACCTCTGTCTACTCCTGTATTAGGAATTGCGTGAAGATTCATTTACTAACTGAAGAATCTTGTGGTATTTCCTTTGTATATACTTGTGGTATTTCCTTTGTATATATATAGTATAATACGGGCATTTTTTTTAGAAGGCCTTAAATAAGTAAGGCTCAACGCAAGTTTTGAAGAAATTGTGCCATTCTTCATCATTCTCATCGAGTATTAAATTTAACAAAGGCTTTTCTGATTATAAAACAATATTCGCCCCTGCGTCCATCTATTTATTTGTCTGAACACTCACCAACGGACGGAGTGATTTACGAGGAAGATAAAGTTGACTGAAGGAATGAATGAAATATGTTTTATTTGTATATTAGACATAAAAGGAAATAAAAAAAAATATTATCAACGAAGACATTTTTTGAGACAACCTGAGTTAGTGAAGCTTAGTGAAGAAGGCTTTATATCCAAGCCAAGGATCGTACATAAGTTTTATTAAGGAATAAAAACTCATTGGTACGAGCTTACAACCTGGATATCGAACTATTCTATCCATCGTGACTGATCTAAAGTTTTTGGAAGTGGTTTGGAAGGTTTTTGTAATGCGATCGCCACTGTGGCAGATCATACTCAGGGTCTCAGGTCAATGTCCTGACGTAGGCGTTTACAGGCCGTTAAATATGTTAAGTTCATTTACCTCACAAATGCTATTTTGAAACCATTTTTTTAAGATTTCTTTTTACGATCTTCGTTCCAACAGTTACATAGAAGGAAATGGCATACATAAAAGTGAATGGAACGATGGGAACGGTCGACTGAAATGCGATAAACCGAGCTGAGGGTAGTTCAAAGTTGAAGCACGCCGTTAAAAATTACAAGTGTGTTAAGGCGTCGTCTTCACAAAATAACCTTTGAGATAAAATGAAAATCAAATGAATCATAAATTTATCGAAAAAGAAATGTTTATTTATCGATAGCAATTTTTTAAATCTACCTCCGTTTCGTAATAAGAAGGCATAAGAAACAGGCGTAAGAAATTTAGTTTAAAGTATCGACAATAAATATAATTGTTTTTCGTCAACAATAAATATTATTGTTGATACCTACCTAGTAATAGAATCTAATAAATAAAAAAAGTATTCATCTATTTAAATATACAGGTATAAATAAATAATCGGTACCGGTATTTTGGACATTGAGACGGCTCACCACCAATCACTTTGCCGAAATAAGCTGGTGAAACAAGCCTCTGCCTACACCAGTATAGAAAAATACGTGAAGATGGATAACAAAAGTAACCCAGACAAAGCTGGGTACAACAGCTAGTCTTTCTATAAATCAACACACCTGATTCCACCTTCTTCACTTCAGCACTTTGCTCTGCTTCACTGAAAGGGTTATTGTAGTGTCAGCTTTCGCGTCTAAGAATTCAATACCGTAAAATGTATATAGCACTTTAGTACATCTGAGAGAGGGCTTTGTAGTGAAAGAAGTTTGTATGAATGAAAGCTACAGGGAGTTGTTAGGGTCGAATTCTTGTAACCGGGCAGGCATTATTAGATTCATTTTACGGATTTTCCGTCTCGTGGAAACCTGCACAATTCCGTCTCGTGGAAACCTGCACAATTCTTATAATGATCGTTACCAATAATGATTTGTTATAACTGGGGAAATAAATCTGAATCACAATACTAAATAAATAAATCAATAATACGTAAATCGACAACTTTATATACATTGCTCAGATTCCTAAGTACATTCCACATGTTCCCATAAGATGACATCGAGGCTTGAATATTCAACAGATTCTCAAAGCTAATGCAGATTCCTGATCACCATAACGGTCTGTAAAAATCAATAGCAGAACATAGGCCCCTTCCGTACGGGAGACCTTGCCATATTCTCTGCGCTTTGCAAGCGGATTTAAATATTCTAAATAAAATTTTAATTATTCAGCATTTTAAATTATTTTAATTCATTTTAAATGAACGAAGACTGATTGGTGAAAAACATGTATAGCGCTAAAGTTAATATTAAAAGGTGTCAAGGTAGGCTGAGACTAACTTTCGAAGACCAGATCAACAAATTGCTCGAAGAGGGGAGAGTCCAGAGTACTCGGATACCTAGACGTAAATGTATGAAGTAAAAGATGAGTCTGCGCAAGACGTATGTAATGGATCATGAGACTTGGCGATCTGTTCTTTCTGGCTCAGGTCGGGGACTGTGAGTGATTTTCTTCACTCACAGTCCCCGACCTGAGCCAGAAAGATAAATAAATAAAATTTTTAGATATTTAAAGCTAGGGGTATGTACTAGTCACGAAAGCCGAGTGGTTGGTTGATCGGAATTCGAGTCAAGAGATCCGAGTTCGATCCCCACGTAGTAAGTAGACACGTACCAATGTTTTTTAAGGGGATGGAGAGATTAAATAAGTAAATGTTAAATATTACTGATTTCTGTAAGTCATTGGCTGGACACACTGAAAACGGCTTTATGGGGAATTGCCAGTTTCTCCAGTTACCAGGTGTCGCTTTGACACATACGAATTAAGACAGGTATGTTTTATGACCTTAATAATATTAAATGTATATTTAGTTAGTGATATTTTTGTTATGGTGTGTGCAATAAAGTGTATAAATAAATAAATATTAATAGAAATCTTATTTCTTAAATAATTGCTTTATTTATTTTTGATTAATATTTAACTTAATATTAAATTTTATATTCACATAGCACTAAAAAAGTTTCGAGATTTAAAAATAAATTACGGTTCCGTCACGTTTTGCGATGCGTGTCATGTTTGTCGGAATCTATTGATGCTTGCGTTAAATTATGATGGATGCTTCAATTATGCCAAGCGAATAAATCCCATTTCGTGGACGCGTTCTTTGATATATCAAAAAATTACGAAGGCGTCATTCGCTAATCTTACTTCTTACCAAAGTTATATCATTTATAAACACATATGCTGTGATTATCAATACTAAAGTTTGGCTGGATGGTTGTTTGTTACTTGTATGTATATTGTAGTCTGGAACTTTTAATCCCGAAAAAAGGTATCCCGAGGAAGAGATCTGAAGCAAGAAACTCGGTAGGTAATCGATACCTACGGAGTTTATTTCGCGTGCTTTTTTTCCGTTACAGGAACCTCATTACGAGACGGTGGTATATTAACGAAATGCGATCGATGAATGTAATGTATGTCACCTTTATCGTTGAAGAAATGATTTGATTTGATTAATGATTTTCGAAATGTTATGTTGTGAGTTCACTTATCATACCGTAAACCTCATTTATCACCTGTCAGAAAGTACAGTTGGATATTGAGGTGTATTATTATTGTATTTTTTATATTTTTCATATTCACGATAGCCGAGTGGTTGGGTGGTCGGAATTTCGAGTCAAGAGATCCGAGTTCGATCCCCACGTAGTAAGTAGACACGTACCAATGTTTTTAAGGGGATGGAGAGATTAAATAAGTAAATGTTAAATATTACTGATTTCTGTAAGTCATTGGCTGGACACACTGAAAACGGCTTTATGGGGAATTGCCAGTTTCTCCAGTTACCAGGTGTCGCTTTGACACATACGAATTAAGACAGGTATGTTTTATGACCTTAATAATATTAAATGTATATTTAGTTAAAGATATTTTTGTTATGGTGTGTACATTAAAGTGTATAAATAAATAAATAAATAAATAAATAAATAAATAAATAAATATTAATAGAAATCTTATTTCTTAAATAATTGCTTTATTTATTTTTGATTAATATTTAACTTAATATTAAATTTTATATTCACATAGCACTAAAAAAGTTTCGAGATTTAAAAATAAATTACGGTTCCGTCACGTTTTGCGATGCGTGTCATGTTTGTCGGAATCTATTGATGCTTGCGTTAAATTATGATGGATGCTTCAATTATGCCAAGCGAATAAATCCCATTTCGTGGACGCGTTCTTTGATATATCAAAAAATTACGAAGGCGTCATTCGCTAATCTTACTTCTTACCAAAGTTATATCATTTATAAACACATATGCTGTGATTATCAATACTAAAGTTTGGCTGGATGGTTGTTTGTTACTTGTATGTATATTGTAGTCTGGAACTTTTAATCCCGAAAAAAGGTATCCCGAGGAAGAGATCTGAAGCAAGAAACTCGGTAGGTAATCGATACCTACGGAGTTTATTTCGCGTGCTTTTTTTCCGTTACAGGAACCTCATTACGAGACGGTGGTATATTAACGAAATGCGATCGATGAATGTAATGTATGTCACCTTTATCGTTGAAGAAATGATTTGATTTGATTAATGATTTTCGAAATGTTATGTTGTGAGTTCACTTATCATACCGTAAACCTCATTTATCACCTGTCAGAAAGTACAGTTGGATATTGAGGTGTATTATTATTGTATTTTTTATATTTTTCATATTCACGATAGCCGAGTGGTTGGGTGGTCGGAATTTCGAGTCAAGACACCCCAGTTCGGTCCTCAGGTGGCAGGCTCGTACCAATGTTTTTAAGGATGGAGAGATTAAATAAGTAAATGTTAAATATTACTGATTTCTGTAAGTCATTGGCTGGACACACTGAAAACGGCTTTATGGGAATTGCCAGTTTCTCCAGTTACCAGGTGTCGCTTTGACACATACGAATTAAGACAGGTATGTTTTATGACCTTAATAATATTAAATGTATATTTAGTTAATGATATTTTGTTATGGTGTGTGCAATAAAGTGTATAAATAAATAAATTTTCTTTCTTTCTTCTTTCTAAATTTCTGTAAAAAGCTCATTGGTACGAGCGTACCTCCTGGGGATCGAACTTGCTATAGTGAATTTCAATAATTATTAACAATAATTAATATATTTTTAAATAGAATAGGTTTTCAAATATATCATGCCAGTCATTAACGATGCGTCATAGTGGGTATAATGTAAGTAACATACTAATGGCTATCCCCATGAAAAGATTCACCTTGACCTGACAAAACATAAGTTCTGAAGGGTCGTTACGGTCAAGTAGGTCGTATAAGAAATGAACCGGTTCACTTATCATACCGTAAACCCCATTTATCACCTGTCGCAAGGGATGGGTGGACCTTGAAGTATACATTTGGGTGAAGGGGTATAAATCATTCTGAGAATTAAAAGGTTTACTTGGCTGAAAATAGCTTAAATAAACATTAAGAACGCTTTTTCTCTCGATATCAAATTATATTAATTCTTTAGACCTGTCAAAGAATGTTGAGAAATGTCCAGCGGTGGCCAATTAAAGGCTTTTCAATTATAGGAATACTCGTGTCAATCTGCTGTCTGACAAAATTTAGGTTTCTCAGAATTTACTAGGTGAATACTTTGTATTTGATAAATAAAAATAAATTTCTTTACGCAATTTCCAATACAGGGGTAGACAGAGGTCTAGTCTAGACAATTAAATCTCTTCGACGTACTTTCCACCGAAGATATTTTCGGAACAAAGTGACAGGTGGTGAGCCTGTCGCCGTCTTTATGTCCAAGACAACGATATAATTCGTACATAAGCTATATGAAAATCCTTTGGTAATATCCTGCCACCTGGGGATCGAACTTGCTATAGTGAATTTCAATAATTATTAACAATAATTAATATATTTTTAAATAGAATAGGTTTTCAAATATATCATGCCAGTCATTAACGATGCGTCATAGTGGGTATAATGTAAGTAACATACTAATGGCTATCCCCATGAAAAGATTCACCTTGACCTGACAAAACATAAGTTCTGAAGGGTCGTTACGGTCAAGTAGGTCGTATAAGAAATGAACCGGTTCACTTATCATACCGTAAACCTCATTTATCACCTGTCAGAAAGTACAGTTGGATATTGAGGTGTATTATTATTGTATTTTTTATATTTTTCATATTCACGATAGCCGAGTGGTTGGGTGGTCGGAATTTCGAGTCAAGACACCCCAGTTCGGTCCTCAGGTGGCAGGCTCGTACCAATGGGTTTTTCGAAAACTTATGTACGAATTATATCGTTGGCATAGACGTAAAGACGGCGACGGGCTGACCACCTGTCACGTTGTTCCGAAAATATATTCGGTGGAAGGTGGGTTAAAGGGACTTAATTGTCTTGACTAAACCTCTGTCTACACCTGTATTGGGAAATGCGTGAAGATATTTTTTTTGTATTTTAAATATCTACATAGATATCTTCAGGCATTTCTTAAAACAGGGGCAGCCACAGGTCTAGATAAGTTAGTCCTTTCGATTAATATTTCATCAAGATTATTCGAGGACAGGTGGTGAGCCTGTCGCCGTTTTGATGTCCAAGCAAATAAAATAAATGGTACATAAATATACATAATGGTACATAATACCGCAACTTATACTGAGCGCCCGCAACTTATACTGAGCGTCCGCAACTTATACTGAGCGCAGACCCTTTTGTTGCTGTACTGGAATGTCGCTAATGTAATATTCTTTGTTTAAAAATTATTTTTTTTTCTTTAATTTTATTATAATTAATTTGTATGTTTTTTTTTTAGTTAAGGCACTCTTATTTTATTGTCACACTCATTTTGTTTTTTAATTGATTTTTTTTCTTTTTGTACATCTGTGATTTCAATAATGTTTTTTATGTTCCGGTAAAAGAGGCAACAAATAAATTTTCTTTCTTTCTTTCTTTCTTCTTTCTAAATTTCTGTAAAAAGCTCATTGGTACGAGCGTACCTCCTGGGGATCGAACTTGCTATAGTGAATTTCAATAATTATTAACAATAATTAATATATTTTTAAATAGAATAGGTTTTCAAATATATCATGCCAGTCATTAACGATGCGTCATAGTGGGTATAATGTAAGTAACATACTAATGGCTATCCCCATGAAAAGATTCACCTTGACCTGACAAAACATAAGTTCTGAAGGGTCGTTACGGTCAAGTAGGTCGTATAAGAAATGAACCGGTTCACTTATCATACCGTAAACCCCATTTATCACCTGTCGCAAGGGATGGGTGGACCTTGAAGTATACATTTGGGTGAAGGGGTATAAATCATTCTGAGAATTAAAAGGTTTACTTGGCTGAAAATAGCTTAAATAAACATTAAGAACGCTTTTTCTCTCGATATCAAATTATATTAATTCTTTAGACCTGTCAAAGAATGTTGAGAAATGTCCAGCGGTGGCCAATTAAAGGCTTTTCAATTATAGGAATACTCGTGTCAATCTGCTGTCTGAGTAAAATTTAGGTTTCTCAGAATTTACTCGGTCAAAACTTTGTATTTGATAAATAAAAAAATAAATTTCTTTACGCAATTTCCAATACAGGGGTAGACAGAAGTACATGTCTGCTATCGAGATCTTGTATTAATGCTTCGAGTCGTAGGAACTTTTAAAGCGCGATGTAGGGCGTTATTGTGTTTCCGCCACTTTGAATTTTCACCACTATCGAGACCAATGTGAGGACGCGTCAATCATTAATGATGTCGCCATTAAAACACATTAAAACAAAATGGATACCTTCGTTTATACCCGTCTCTTAAGCTATAATAAATAATAGAAAACAAGAAGGCAATTCTTTCAAAATTAATAGAACTGATAAATTAATAGACTGAATGATTGTAATTCAATTAATTGAAGTACGTTTGTTTATGTGAACAGAATTGCTAATTAATAAGCGTGAAGCCTCCGCTGACAGGTACTTGTATTATCGATTCGGTTATGAAGCATTCGATGATCATGCAGGCGACGAGCGTATCGTAAAGCTGAAGATGAATAAAGTACATATCGAGTAGGCTATGATTGAGATTGAAATATTAGCTGAGATTACTCGCGTAGGGCGGTGCCACTTTTTAAGCTCTATTGATTTTTTTTCTATCCTTAATTGATCAATATTCAATGTTTAATTTCATTTGAGTCACGATAGCCGTGCTGATTGGGTGATCGAAATTCGAGTCAAGGGGCCCGAGTTCGATCCCCAAGGTTAGTACCAATGCGTTTTTTCAAAAACGTACGTATGATTTATATCGGTGGCTTGGACATAAAGACGACGACAGTCATGCCACTTGTCACGTTGTCTTGAAATATGTCTTCGGTGGAAGGTGGGTTCTTAATAGACCTATGTCTACCCCTGTATTGGGAATGGCATGAAGACATTTATTTATTACCGCCTTTATTCGTTTACAGTCAAAGTTGACAAATGCTCGAGTTCGAATCTCACTAGGGACTAACATTCGTGTGATGAATATGAATAATTGTACTCGAGTCATGAACATGACTATGTTAAGCGAACTCACTCTCACGTATATATATATATATATATATATATATATATATATATATATATATATATATATATATATACATATATATATATATATATATATATATATATATATATATATATATATATCTATATATATATATATATATATATATATATATATATATATATATATATATATATATATATATATATATATATATATATATATATATATATATATATATATGTATTCTCATGATAATATAACTGAAAATAAATCGATATAATTATATAGTACCGTTACCCTGGACACTAATACAACGGTAGGCTCACCACCTTTCACGATTTCCCAAAAAATCTTCGGTGAAAATTGGGGCGAATGGATTTCGTTGCCCATACCTCTGCCTAGTATTGGGAGTATGCGTGAATATATTTATCATTTTATTTTTTAAAAACTTAAATGTGATATTGTCATTCTCTTGGTCAGTACCAAGATATAGAGAATCAGTATAATAAATATATATACCTACATAAGGGCCTGTAAAGTCCCTTTTTCAAACTGCGTCAAGATAAAATATTATATCAGCGCTTTGATTCCTTCTGTTACCTTAGTTGAAATAATAATGTTACAACAACAACTCACTTGAAAGCTGTTGTTCGCGTTGTTGATGCTGCTCTCGGCGAAGATGGCGTCTTCTAATTCGAACTCGTCCCACAGTTGACTCTGGAACAAGAGATACAATTTGATATCAGTCACGGCCATTGAGTGAAATGCTCTTCCAGAGTTTGTATTTCCGAACATTAGCAACCTTAACCTCACCAAGGTATGCGTATACAGGCTTCTCGTGAGTTAGCTTGCTCCACCGTAGGCCCCATGCTATCATGCTCGATAGAGGTCAGGAGTTGACCCATTTGGCAAATTTATATTAAAAAAAGTGAAAGAATATAAAGTCAGGTTGAGTAAGTAGCTCGTTTGTGTAAATGTAAGTACACCATAATGTCAGATGTTATCGGCATAACAATAAAACACCTTCTTTCTCCCAGTGGGTGTGGTAAGAGGCGACTATCGGTAAAGACTTGGAAATATCATTTGCTAACGGCATGGCGGGATAACCAAATCAAAAAATACCTGACAATTAAATTTCGCAGAATGCTGACTGAGATGCCTGATGCTGCGATATCCAGTTCGGTTAACAAGCGTGACGATTTTGGTAAACCTGTTTACACGTAAATCCTACTTCTATGTGTGTATGTGAATACGACATAGTAAATAATTTTTTTACGGTTTACTATCAATAAGGTTAACAATTCAACAGTGGTAGAGCCACGTATCAGCTTTTGTTGTTGCATAATTGGGCCGGCACGACCGGGGAAGTACCACGACCTCACAGAATACCGGCGTGAAGTAGAAGTCTAACAAACTTCTGCGTTTCGTCTGGTGAGTGCAGGTAACCGGAGGCCCACACACCCCCCTCCCCCAATTCTGCACCTCCGTCTACTCCAGTATAGAGAAATTGCGTGAAGATTAATTACACCCAACTGCTATTTGTGGGATATTTTAACACAAAGTAAATCTCTATATAAGTGATATACAGTAACGAAGAAATTTTTAAATCTACTAATACTATTTGCACATAACATTAAAAACATGTTGCATACATTTGACGTCATAACATACAGAGATAGCGCTCCGTTGCGAGTCCCAGATGAATATTGTAACGCTTTTTACGTTCAGTGGAGTACCTCGTATCGTTCGTTCATATAAAAGAGCCCTAGAGATAGAAGCGCTAGAGAAGTCTAAAAAGTTCTATTATGACTATTGTTACTATATACCACGATGTAAACTTTTTACGTATTCCTTTTACTTTTATGTTGACGTTGTAATTATTTTAGTGAAATGTATGTATTTTATTGTATTTATTTTAGTATTTATAACGAAAAGAATACTAACAATACCAAACTATAACGATAGCACTCTTGTTAATCATTCCAACTAAAATGTAATGCTTGTGTCTGGAGTTGGTTTACGACAGTAGTCGAATTGCGGGCCTGAACCTGCGACGTCATGTTTCGCAGCCCGCGCCCAAAACCATAAGGCTATATTATATTATATTATTGTCGCTATATCATATATTTTAAAACGTATAAATTTAGTTTGTTTTTTTTTAATGTATTTTAATTTTATATTAAACTATAATAAATAAATATCTTCACGCAATATTCAATACAGGGGTAGACAGAGGTCTAATCTAGACAATTAAGTCCATTTGACCCACCTTCCACCGAAGATATTTTCGGGACAACATGACAGGTGGTGAGCCCGTCGCCGTTTTTATGTCCAAGCCAACGATGTGATTCATACATAAGTTGGACGAAAGGAAGTTGAGAGGGATTTATAAGTATAAGTGAAGATAGAAAGAGGGAGAGTTATTTTTCGTATTTCACTGTAGGGGCATACATTTATAGTCACGATAACCGAGTTGTTGGGTGGTCGGAATTTCGAGTCGAGAGACCCGAGTTCGATCCCCAGGTACCAATGAGTACCAATGAGTTTTTCAAAAACTTATGAACAAATTTCATCGTTGGCTTGGACATAAAGGCGGCGGCGGCTCACCACCTGTCACATTGTCACGAAAATATCTTCGGTGGAAGGTGGGTCAAAGGGACTTAATTGTCTAGACTTGACCTCTGTCTACCCCTGTATTGGGAATTGCGTGAAGATATTTATATTTATTTATTTTACTGTAAGGGCAAGATAGGTGCCAGCACACAGTTTCTTCCTTTCCTAGCTAACTTACATATCCGATAATGAAAAGAACGTGGAAAAGTAAAAAGACTGTTCAAAATCATTACGGAACACCCTATTCTCCCGTAAAATGTTGGATTTGCTTGTTGGACTTTGTTGGTTTGATGACAGTTTTTTTTATATTTTCACGCATCTTCAATAGTAAGCCAAAGGTAGGCAGAGGTCGAGACAATTTTAGTCTTTTCGGCTCACATTTCAACGGATTATTTGAGACAACGTGACAGATGATAAGCCTGTTGCTATTTTGACCAAGCCACCGAAACAAATCAAACACGTCGAAACACTAGCCCCATTTTCGGTGGTGGGTACCCAGTAGAATAAGTGCATGGAGACGCGAGATATGCCTTCCATTTTATTTTTGCGTACGGAAGGGTGGTAGTAATAGTTTCCTAACAACTTTATAATAATGAATTTCCGCAAAGTACTGAGTCTATTTACATAAAATAATAGTGAACACAATTCTACGTTTAGAAATAACACGGTAATAAATTGCGATATAACTTCGATTCACATCTTTAAATTTTGAAACTCTCAACATTTATACTTCCAGGAATATAAATTTTCCTTGTATTTGATATCGCTCGCTGTCTAGATAACAGATGAGAAAAGGTATTAGAAACTACGCGGTAATATAATTAATGAAATTTCGTGACTCTTGGTGAAATTAATTTAGACACGCAAAAGCCTGAAATGCTATAAAATATGTCGAAATTGGTTTGATGTCTGTCATTTATTTAAGACTATTTATAGTACAAATAGTAATCAAATTAATTATAAACTTGACGACCTCCGTAGAAGAGTGGCACGTGCATCATTTTGTAGCGACATCTATGCCTTCACATAGCAGCTCGCTAGTGAATTCAGAAAACACATCGACATCCTACATCGCGCTATCGAAGTTCTCTCGATTACACGCATATATACGATTACCAATAGCGCTCGTACTCCCCAGGTCACGATCACCCGACCGCTTCACATGGTGCCTGCTCCAAGAAAATATTGAATATCGGACGCGTTAATATAAAAATCACTTTTTCTAGATTTTCTCGGGTCTGGGTGTTTGTGGAGCCTTCGTTGTTTCTGATTCCCATAACCTAAAATATTTAAAACTAGGTTTTTCTACATTGACCCGTCCGGGATTTGAACCCGAGACGTCGAGATGGCGACACCTTGAAAACCGGTGTTTACGCCATTCGTCGTGGTTGTCAGAATTCAATAAAAAACCAAGGAATAAAAATATAAATATAATAATAGGTTTCATGATACAATGTTCCATATATATTATACTCGTATATTGATTATATAAACGCATGTATTTACAAAATATAATACGAATCCGTCCGTACGTTCTATCCAATTGTTTTATGGAATTAAATGTATTGGTCCACGATTTGCCATCAAGCATTGAACATGGCCTAACTGTCGACTTTGTTAAGGTATATTTAAGATATTTTTTAAACACATTTCCTATACCTACGTGGCTAATCGAGGTACTTGATTGTTTTGGAGCACTAGCTGAAACGAGCTTTTCTATTTAAGCTTTTGCCCACATAAATTGTATGAGTTGGAGAGATTTTTTTTTATTCTCACGCTATTTCCTACACTGAGTTAGACACAGTTTAAGACAATTAAGTGACAAGTGGGGACAACGTGATAGGTGGTAATCCTGTCGGCCTCTTAGTGTCCAAGCTAATATGCTTACATACATAAATATTCATAAATACATATAAGAATCCATGACTCGAGTACAAACATTCATATTTATTACCCAAATATTGGCCCTTTGCGGAATTCGAACCTACAACCTTTAACTTCGAAGGCAAGTCTCTAGCAATTTGAATATCGGGTCGTCCATTTCGACCTTTAAGTACTTAGTTTTCAAAAACAAAACGTTGTATTTCATACTCGGTAGACGCAAGGCCTTCAGAAAAAAGATTTTATTCGTTATTTGTGGAACCATAAAATCTTATCGTTTTTTAATGCCTTGTGTCCAAAATTGTTCATTTATTGTAGCTTATTTCATTTCTACTCTTTTAAGTGTTGTTGTCACAGAGTATCTAAACAACGAATTTTATTAAGAAATCTCAATCTACAGAGTCGAGAGGTTGATATGGAATTCGAATCAGTCAATGTCACACGTGCCAATTTGTATTTTATAACGAAGTTTCTCAAATACAGACACCGCGCGTATAATCCCAGCGCTTAGGTAGTTCCCAGTGATTTAGAATATTGCGGTATATTATTTTTTGGATTACACGCAAATAAATGTACCATAATAATGTTGTAAATTTTCTTAACAATTGCGAAGAAACTTTTTCCCCAACCTATTATTATCCTGGGCGAAAAGTCAGGGATTTTAAGCTGTCATTTGCAAAAATGACAGTACATGGCGCCGATGCAAAAAACAGGCATAAATAAAGAAAGAGATCTTTTAACGAGATTGTTTGTTAATGCTTTGTCTTCTTCTGTCTTTCTTCTATTTCGAAATATTCTGTTTATTTCGAAATTGCCACGGTAACATACAATTTATTAAATAATATATTTTCTTAAAAATACAGCATTACAGCTGTGATCTTTGAAATTCATCACCAATACGCTTGAGTGGGGCGATGAAGGCAAATTCTTCATGTAGGATGACATGCCAGATGTCCTACGGCAGAGCCAAAATACATATCCGCTGCATGATTCCAGACGAGCTGGTGCTGGTTTTTTTTATAGAATAGCAAGGCAAACGAGCAAGTGGCTCACATGATGGTAAGTGATTATCGCCGCCCATGAACACCCGCAATACCAGAGGCATAGCAGATGCTTTGCCGGCCTAAGAGTGCATCCCCCTCAAAATGGGGAGGGGGGGGGGGCTATGTGAGCCTCCGGTTACCTACGCTCACCAGACGAAACGCAGAAGTTTGTTAGACTTTTACTTCACGCTGATTTTCTGTAAGGTTGTGGTACTTCCCCGGTGGAGCCGGCCCATTCATTCAACAACAAAAGCTGATGAGTGGCTCTACCACTGTTTAACCCACCTAAGCTATATACATTTTCAGATGGCGTATATAAAATAAATAAATAAATAAATATCTTCACGAAATTTCCAATACAGGGGTAGACAGAGATCTAGTCTAGACAATTAAGTCCCTTTGACCCACCTTCCACCGAAGATATTTTCGGGACTACGTGACAGGTGGTGAGCCCGTCGCCGTTTTTATGTCCAAGCCAACGATGTAATTTGTACATAAGTTTTTGAAAAACTCATTGGTACTGCCACCTGGGAATCGAACTCGGGTCTCTTGAGAAATTCCGACCACCCAACCACTCGGCTACCGTGACTTTGATGGCCTATATGGTTTAGGAATTCGGAAGCCAAGGAGATAGATACCTCCGTGTTCCGGCGTGTCTAACTAGGACGGTGAGGAAGAGAATGCTCTGTCTCCCCGATGATGACCTGCCTGCAGATGAGGGCTGCACATTTTGGAGTGATTCGCGGATGCGAAATGCATTCCCGTAGTCCTGCCAAAGTGCACAGATGGTTGAACACCGAAGAATCTTAACGTTGTCCCCGCGAGGGCAGATATACACTAGGTTTTATTCTAGGTATAAAAAAGATATCGTGTGACATGCTTGAACAAGTTTTTAAGTGAAAAAACACATTTCGAACCACTTTTTCTTAAAATTGAATTTATTTTTACTACTCGACAAAGAAGTCTTCGCGTTACGTAAATGATATCAATAGAATTCGATCGTTCAAATATCGCCCTTTGAAACCTCCGTAGTTCGTTTGAAATGACGACACTATTGAAATTCCAGAGGTTATTGAAAGAATTCCAGGCGTTATTTAATGAAGTGCTGCTGCGTTTTACAAATAAGGAAAATTTCTATTGTCTATATATTTGACGAATTCCGTTGACGAGTAGCTTATGCACCGGTTTTCAAACTGTCGCCAGCTTTGAGTTCCCGGGTTCCCAGACGGGTTATTTTACTTATCCATGTTTATTTTATCACTGTCTGTTTTGGTTTACACTATAATTATATGTTCACGAGTCATTCCTCATAGAATCTCGACGACTTAATGACACGATCATTACATAAATTTTTCGTTTCAATGAAACGAGGCGATCTATTTAGCATACCTTGGGAGAGGCCTATGTTCAGCAGTGGACTTTAAATAGGCTGTAATAATAATGATGATAAGTGCATTTACAACTTATGCCTCACATATAACTTATTCACATGGCTTTCGAAAGTTTGCCTTGACCATCCATCATTTTTATTCTAGACATTTCCACTTTATATTACATTTTCTCTTCCTCACATGTGTAACTTTAATACATATTACTAAGTTAAGGGCCTGTAAAAAATTCACTGCAGTGTATAAGAAGATTTAACCATGATCCCTTGAAGCATTAATAGCCTAATGGTATCGAGTGCAGACAACAAAACATGACGTGGCAGGTTTAAGGGACGATCGCAGGCGTGGCAGGCAGAGCTCGCCAATCAACTATTGTCGTGAACTAATACAAATAAAAGCATTACAGCTTAGTTGGAGTAGTTAACAGGAATACTAGTAATGTTATATTTAGCATTTAGGCTTAGAAAAAAGAAAAAGCTTGTCCAACGGACATCGTTCGACATCATGGCTGTATAAAGATATGACAATGGTATAATAAAAAGGTATCCCGGAAATTAATTTAAAGATTATATATATAGCATGCAGTCTTTATCATCCAAAGCATAAAAAACTTGGTGTTATCTCTGAAAAATACGTTTAGATAGAAAAAAATCAATCATTATTTATTTACAATATTATTACAGGGGCATTAACCGGCTATAAGTGAAGCTTGGTCACCCAAATTCGTTTACTCATAAGTTATTTAGATATTTAGTGTTCTTATAAAGTTTTCATGGTACTGAACGTATCCTTCAAGTTTTTACTTAGCTAAATAATGCTTCACTTCAAAAACATCAAATAGAGAAATGTGAAACTGTAATTATTTTATTATACCAAAAAAAAGTATTTCCCTTTTTGACCCGCATGCTCATAAAGCGAAAGTTTCAAAGTACACTTAATGAAGAGGGTCAACCTAAAAGGGAAGCTTATGAAAACGTGCAGGGTAAAGGGCTGTGAAAATTGCAATCTCGCGTGTAACGAGATCGAGCTGCGTGCATGTTTCAAAATGGTCCTTGATACATACAAGTCTAGACAACATATCAAATTAAGTTGTAATTTCTTCAATTAATAACTGTTTTATTTGCTTAATAAATCATTTTCTAAATAATACTTTTCTGTCACTAGTTGGCCTGTAACAGTCTGACTACTCATTCAAATGTATATAGTAATATGTGAACAGCATAACTATGACAGTATCTTGTTTGTTTCAAACCTTCAACAATAAAAGGAGTGGTTCAACATTAGAGGAACGATAAGGGGCATAATTAATTATGTTTTTCGTGATACTTTTTTGTTCCATCTATTTTAAAATGACAACAGTGCTAAAATTTATTGCTAAAATTACATATATTACGGCCTGTAAAAGAATGAATAAACGAATGTTCATTATAGTATACCACGAAACAAATAAAACATACAGACAATAATAATAAAAATATAGTAGACAGTATATTTTGGCTACTTTATCCTTAAATAAGCTAAATAACTACATTTCAAGACAATAATGTTCTTTTATTAAATGTTTATAGTTTCTAAGAATTGCGCCACGCGAATAGTGAACTTCACAGCTTACCAGACTCTGCGATAAACGATTTGATAAAAAATTAAGATTTATGATTGGCTCTCTGTACATTAGCAATTAATATTTTCGAAGAGCGAAGGTGTTCCCTTGGAATACCTATAAATTTCAATTCATCCTTTAAGTAATGAGGAGTAGGAACAAAACACAGTACAGAATAGAAAGAATATAAAGAAACGCAAATTCCTGCGAAATCAAATAGGTAACCACTAAATACAAGAGTGAATTTGAGGAATATAGTCAAATTTGCGCATTCCAAATAAGAGCCGACCTATAGTATTTTGAAGTCTCTCAAGCTTATCTGATTGGACCATAGCTGAATCGGCAAAGCTTGCTTCAGCGCAATCAAGAATAGCAAAAATAGAAAAGAAAAGTTCAATGCAGGAAGTGTCTAAAGGTATCGATTCACTTTACGACATCTGATCCTATCATAGCTGGGGTCTGGTTGCCTGAATAGATTATAGGGAGTGTATAAAAATGTTCCCACATGTGACATATATATCGTCACGCTTTTCCCAATACTTGATTATACAGAGGTACAAGGTTCACAGTCCTATCGACCCACCCACCCAAGAATCTGCCACCCTCTTTCCCGTAGCTGTCGTAAGTGACGACTAAAGGGTAAGCATACGGGGAGGCAGTACGGGAGAGGGCTATATTCCGCAGTGGACGTTTACAGGCAGTTATGTATGTATTTATCTCTGCTAGTATGCTAGATGTTGTATAGCTAAAATTAGATTCGATAATGTCGGAGAGAATATATTTCAGAGGTACAAGTGCACAGCCTTCCCGTTATTGGGTTCCGCTATTGAGAAATTCAACAATAGTAAGTCTCTAACGGCTAAACAAAAAAAAAAGAACTTACAATGCAGCGATTCGACGACGCCCCGGCAGGGGTCACTACTAACAATGTGAGCTAATTAACAACGCTCGAGCACGCTTTCTAGGTCAGAAACTAGCAAGCGTTACTTGCGACGTATGTCACAAGTAGCACGGCTACACATCTTTAAAAAATGTTCACGCCATTCCCAATATAAGAGTAGACAGGGGTGTAGACAATTAAGTCCTTTCGACTCACCTTCCACCGAAGACCTTTTTTGGGACAACCTTCGCCTCCGAAATTATGGGTTGTTGGTTTAAATCCCGCTACCATTTGTGTGATGTTCTTCCACGACTTGAGCGAGCACAAACATTCATATTCATATATGGTGGGTCGTAAGGTATATATATATATATATATATATATATATATATATATATATATATATATATATATATATATATATATATATATATATATACATACCTTACGACACCTTTCACCGAAGCCAACGACAATATGGTACATAAGTTTTTGAAAAAAAAAAAACTTAAAAAAAACTCTTTGCTACAAGCCGAGTGGTTTTGACGTCGTGACTATTATCCCTTCGTACGCTACGACCATACTTAATAGAAAAGAAACAGATATAGCGTGACTACTGTTCATCACAATTACTATTTATAAAATTGAAACGTCACGATAGCCGTAGGTGGGTGGTCGGTGCCACATGGGGATCGGAGTCAGGAGACCCGACTTCGATCCTCATGTGGCAGGCTCGTACCAATGGGTTTTTCAAAAACTTATGTACGAATTGTTGGCTTGGACATAAAGACGGCGACGGGCACACCACCTGTCACGTTGTCCCGAAAATATCTTCGGTGGAAGCTGGGTCAAAGGGACTTAATTGTCTAGACTTGACCTCTGTCTATCTCTGTATTAGGAATTGCGTGAAGATATTTATTTCTTTATTTATTTATATTTAAAATGTTTACTAACGAACACGTGTTAGCTGCTGCACCCCCGCACTCTCGGTGCAACTCAATCAAATACCGCGACACTGCATTCAGTCACGTGCAGTGCAGTCTTCGCTTGATTGAGAAAGCGATCACAGAATCGCGCTGCTGAGTACTGTACTACGGAGTTACAAAAAGAAAAGTATACTTATACAATATAAATGGATCTTCACACAGAGACAGGCGAATCATATACAGATTAAACTTTTTTGATACAAAAAATCTATATATCTTCTTCTTCTTTACAGCTTTTCATAATACCACTACTAAACATAGTCCTCCTCCAAACATTTACAAATCCCGAGCCACCTGCAGCCATCGACACCAATGTTGTGAAAGTCGTCACAATATCTTCAAGGGGGCTGTCTACTCTTTTTTTTTAAAGGGAAGGGAGGCAAACGAGCAGGTGGCTCACTTGATGGTAAGTGATTACCGCCGCCCATGAACATCCGTAATACCAGAGGCATAGCAGATGAGTTGCCGGCCTTTGAGAAAGGTATAGGCTCTTTTCTTGAAGGTCCGTAAGTCGTATCGGTTCGGAAAAACCGCTGACGGCGGCACATTCCATAAAGTGCAAGTGCGTGGCAGAAAATTCCGCGAAAAACGCACTGTGGTGGAATAACAAGCATCAAGATGGTGTTGATGGAATTTTTGACTATGCCGTAAGGTTCGATGGTTAAATTCAGCGGCTGGGATTAATCCGAACAATTCCTCAGAGCACTCTTCGTAGTAAATCTTGTAAAAAATGCAAAGAGATGCAACATCTCTTCGCAATGCCAGGGGACAATACAATACTCTGCGCTTGCCTAAACGAAACTGCCATTCTAGAACCTTTGCATTAGACCAGCCCGTTGCCACTTCAGCGTGCTGATAGTTATGGCAATGTCTATATAACATAAAGCACCAGAAACGAAGACAGTCGCGGATCAATAGAACAAAATAGACTCCGGAGCAGGAGAACAGAATAGACCGCGCCTCGGAAGAAGAAATTAGACCGCGGTCGACGTGAAAAAATTAGACGGCTCTTTACCAGGAGACCGGCGCAAGAAAATATTTGACGCGAGAAAAGTTGTAGGCGAGAGTTTCTATAAATTAATCACTCACCATCAGATGAAATATTAACACCTTTCTAATTTTGTAATAAAAGTTATAAAAAATATCCAATGCATGAATTCCATCGGTTTGGCTATTAATTCAAACTGACGCTCAAGTTCTTTTCAATTTAATTTAAGACAAAGATATTTTTTTACTCTTCAAAGATATTTCAAAAAAAAAAAAGAAAAGCATACTTATACAATATAAATGGATCTTCACACAGAGACAGGCGAATCATATACAGATTAAACTTTTTGATACAAAAATCTATATATCTTCTTCTTCTTTACAGCTTTTCATAATACCACTACTAAACATAGTCCTCCTCCAAACATTTACAAATCCCGAGCCACCTGCAGCCATCGACACCAATGTTGTGAAAGTCGTCACAATATCTTCAAGGGGCTGTCTACTCTTTTTTAAAGGAAGGGAGGCAAACGAGCAGGTGGCTCACTTGATGGTAAGTGATTACCGCCGCCCATGAACATCCGTAATACCAGAGGCATAGCAGATGAGTTGCCGGCCTTTGAGAAAGGTATAGGCTCTTTTCTTGAAGGTCCGTAAGTCGTATCGGTTCGGAAAAACCGCTGACGGCGGCACATTCCATAAAGTGCAAGTGCGTGGCAGAAAATTCCGCGAAAAACGCACTGTGGTGGAATAACAAGCATCAAGATGGTGTTGATGGAATTTTTGACTATGCCGTAAGGTTCGATGGTTAAATTCAGCGGCTGGGATTAATCCGAACAATTCCTCAGAGCACTCTTCGTAGTAAATCTTGTAAAAAATGCAAAGAGATGCAACATCTCTTCGCAATGCCAGGGGACAATACAATACTCTGCGCTTGCCTAAACGAAACTGCCATTCTAGAACCTTTGCATTAGACCAGCCCGTTGCCACTTCAGCGTGCTGATAGTTATGGCAATGTCTATATAACATAAAGCACCAGAAACGAAGACAGTCGCGGATCAATAGAACAAAATAGACTCCGGAGCAGGAGAACAGAATAGACCGCGCCTCGGAAGAAGAAATTAGACCGCGGTCGACGTGAAAAAATTAGACGGCTCTTTACCAGGAGACCGGCGCAAGAAAATATTTGACGCGAGAAAAGTTGTAGGCGAGAGTTTCTATAAATTAATCACTCACCATCAGATGAAATATTAACACCTTTCTAATTTTGTAATAAAAAATTATAAAAAATATCCAATGCATGAATTCCATCGGTTTGGCTATTAATTCAAACTGACGCTCAAGTTCTTTTCAATTTAATTTAAGACAAAGATATTTTTTTACTCTTCAAAGATATTTCAAAATAAATATAAATATGCTACGAAATTGTACATGATCCAAGAACAGTTATGAACTAGGTTCATTACAATAAAGATTCACGAAATGCATAGCAATTTTACAAAGCTCATAATGTAAAACCTTCACAGAATTCTTATAACTACGCGACTAAATTTACATAAAATGAAATACAGATTTAGTTTTGTACAGGGTTTTCATATAAATTATGATCTACGAAACGCGTAGCATTCTGTTCTTCAGAAACTGTAATAGATAAGCTTTGACGACGTAGATGTTTCATTATCACGCTACGACATTTACTACGAACCAGAAAGTTATTCGTTATAGTATGAGTTTGTCAGTACTACAATCATACCTAATCCAGTCGACAAAAAGACCGCGACAGGTACAAACAGGAAAGGTGAGTCAGAAGGACTTTATTTTCTGGACCTTTGTCTATGTCCCTACCATCGTAAGTGCATACGCAACCCTGCGTGTTCGAACCTCGCTAAAATCAAAAAAAACTTCTCGCTAAAATGAATATGAATGTATGAACTCGAGTCATAAATGCTTTGATGTATATGTATCTGTTTAAATGTGTGTTCAGTTAAATGTATTCTAACGTACAGTTGGACATTAATACGGCGAAAAGCTCACCACCTGTCACGTTATCCTAAATATGTGTCGAATAATTCAGTGTAGTATCACTGTATTCAGTTTTATGAATCCGATTAAAGAAATAAATAAAAGTACCTGAGCCTTATAATCCAGTGTCGTCAACAATAGTAAACCCGCGCTACGAAATTCCCGGCACGTCGATTTAAGGTCGCACAGAATAGTAGCCTTGACTTTGGTGGGCACGTTAGGTAACCTTGGAGAGGCGTGCTCAAGCGCGTATTATTGTAGGTCCAAGTTACGAAAGTCGGCGTACACGAGTACCATTTCGAGACGTTTGTAAAGTATTTTGAAATATGAATGAAATAAACTTTGATGTTATGATTCAGATTTGTTTCCGTTAACAAAGCTGTTGAAACAGAATCTGAAGTATAGAAGCGAAGTCCTTATTTATAAGTTAATAAATATATGATTAAATTAAAGATAATTTTTTTTAATATTTAAACTGAGACGGGCGGGATTTTTATATTTTAGATTAATAAAAATAAATCATCAAAACACATAGCACATCTGTATGTTATCTATATTAAACTTCTGTACATTTTATTCCGTAAATTATAAGTATAGTAAGTAAAATACGTAAAGTTAATGAAGAAAAATAGGAAAAAAATATGTTTCTCAAGCCAGACTATCACATTTTTTAAATGCATAGATTTTTGTGCACAAGATCTGTGTTCCAAAACACTAAATCCAATAAACTTGCGAAACACAAAATTAATAAAATAATATTAATTCTTATTGGTTTTATTGCTTGTTACTTGAATACTATTCAACAAGGAAAAAATAGAACAAAATAAAAAGATTAAAACATCATCGATTGCGGTGAAAGTCCACTTCAAAGCTTTGTGCTGATCTTCATATGTTTGTATGTAACATCGTGTATGAGTATGTAACATGTTCATATAATAATAAATTGCCTAATTAAAAATCCGATAGCCGAGTGGTTGGGTGGTCGGAATTTCGAGTCAATAGACCCGAGTTCGATCCCCAGTTGGTAGGCTCGTACCAATGGATTTTTCAAAAACTTATGTATGAATATCGTTGGCTTGGACATGAAGACGACGACGGCTCACCACCTGTCACGTTGTCCCGAAAATATCTTCGGTGGAAGGTCATTGTAAATATAATTCAAAATTAATATTACAATTTGTGATATTATATTGATATTACTAATTATATTATTACATCACAGATTTGACGATCTTCTTGGATGAGTGGCATACGCACCGGTTTTCATGGTGTCGTCATCTCAGATATCCCGGGTTCGATTCCCGGTCGGGTCATTGTAGAAAAGTACTTTTTCTATATTTTTTCGGCTCTGGGTGTTTGCGGTACACCTTAAGCGCTTACTTTGAGAACAGATGAATGTATGTGAAGTAATTTTTTATCTGTGTATCTATTATTTATTTATTTATTATAAATAAATAAATATCTTCACGCAATTCCCAATACAGGGGTAGACAGAGGTCAAGTCTAGACAATTAAGTCCCTTTGACCCACCTTCCACCGAAGATATTTTCAGGACAACGTGACAGGTGGTGAGCCCGTCGCCGTCTCTATATCCAAGCCAACGATGAAATTCGTACATAAGTTTTTGAGAAACTCATTGGTACTGCCATCTGGGGATCGAACTCGGGTCTCTCGACTCGAAATTCCGACCACGCAACAACTCGGCTATCGAGACTTATTTATTTATTCAAATTAGAATACTGGAATTTCATTTCTAAATCATGTTTCAATCTACTAAACTCCCTTCTAAATGCTATATTTTTTATGCCCGTAACCACAACATAATCGCTTACGCCGGTGGTATGTGGCAACATTTATTGCCAACAGTTATGCTGGTATTTCCCGTGGGAATTATTTCATGACGTTCCTTTGCTATGGCTAAATTACACGACATTCGTTTTACGTCCTCGGACGCCGAATTGCAAATATTGTGGACAGCGCCGAGTGAATTTCATATTGAACATAATTAAGAGTTTCAATAATTATCCTCATTGTTAATGACGATCCGATATCCGAATTGGTAGTGACCTGGCTTTCGAAGCTATGTGTTGCGGGAACCCCACTACGGATAAATACTTGCGTAATGCATATGAATGTTTATACTCGACTCATGGACACATTTATTTATGTATTTAAATATATATGTATATAATTATATTGTACTATTAGCTAGAACACCAAGGCTCACCACCTGAACTCTGTTCCATTAAACGAATCTTTTATTGGCTATCGGAGGCTCATAAGATATACCTATGCGATAATAGGTTCTATGGGAAAGGACTGAAATATGAATTTGCTTTGCTTGACGAATTTCAATTTCCTGTATCCGAACCCAATGTCCAGAGAGAGATATTTGCTGCTTTTGGCTCTGTTAATACAAAATATCCCGTAGAAATTTCGAGACCGCACGTGGATGAAGTCGCGGGAACGACTAGCATAACAATAACAAAGTCTCACTCGCTTATTCGCTACTTACTTAGGCTTAAGTGTGC
Source organism: Sericinus montela (assembly GCA_029286605.1). Lineage (NCBI taxonomy): Eukaryota > Metazoa > Arthropoda > Insecta > Lepidoptera > Papilionidae > Sericinus > Sericinus montela. Next base: position 2,061,582 of record JAGSMR010000070.1, on the reverse strand, counting down.
GAGATACTTATAAAGTCTGATTACTTAGCGCATACAGTTAAGCAACTAAGTCTTTGCTAAGTAAGTTTTAGCGCAAAGCTAAGTGCTTTTAGTAAATATTTAGTGAAACAATAAACAGTAAATGCCTTTGTGATTCGTTTGTGTTACTTAAACAATCGTATTTTCTTACTTTTCATTTTACGATATATAAATACGACGATTTGCATGTATGGAAGGATGTCTGTTACGCAATGTTTACAGTATGACTCTAGGGACTGGGATAAAATTGGGCAGGCTATTCTTACCCAATATCCCGAGGAAGTCGCGAGGTACTGCAACTTTGAGCAAGGTAAATCCGGTTGGTCTTATAAACATATTTGATAAATAAAATAATAAATAAATAAATATCTTCACGCAATTCCCAATACAGGGGAAGACAGAGGTCTAGTCTAGACAATTAAGTCCCTTCGACCCACCTTCCACCGAAGATATTTCGGGACAATGTGACAGGTGGTGAGCCCGTTGTTATCTCAATGTCCAAGCCAACGATAAATTCGTACATAAGTTATTAAAAAACCCATTGGTACGAGCCTGCCATCTGGGGATCGAACTCAGGTCTCTTGACTCGAAATTTCGACCACCCAACCGGCTATCGTGACTCTATTAATAAATATTTGATGCTGTGAATGTATGTGGAACAATAATTCCGAACACTTAATCTATTATAATGTTTTTTTTTAATATAAATTCTTAATGGTAATAGTATGAGTTTACTTTTTTCGTATTCCATTTTCAATTAGTGTTTCGGAATGTCTATTTTAATATTCGATTCAACTCGGCTGTGCTGTCTCCGTAAACGTGACTTCAAAACTTAAACTTCCGGCAATTACAAAGAATTACGTGACTTGAAATTGAGCAGAAAATTTACGAAATAAGAATCCAATATAATTTTCAACTGACAGGACATTGGCAGTTTTTTAAAAGAAAACTTTAAAATGAGTAAAAAAAATAAAAAGAAGAAGAATATTTCTGCAAAATAAATTAATTATTTTTTATCAAATGAAATAAAACAAAATAAATATATTTTCTCATATTCTTAATACTGGGTTACAGAGAGGTCTATGCAAAGCTTATTTGAGACAAAGTGACGCCGACTTAGTGTCCAAAACGGTATGCTAACTTGTATACAAGAACTTTAAAATAAAACACGATAAGACAAGTCACGATAGCCGAGTTGTTGGGTGGTCGGAATTTCGAGTCGAGAGACCCGAGTTCAATCCCCAGGTGGCAGTACCAATGAGTTTTTCAAAAAAAAAACTTGTGTACGAATTTTATCGTTTTCGCGTAAATACAAGAAATCGTTATTATTAAATCATAGATATTTTTATCTTACATTAAAGTTCCTTTCAGCTCAATCATTGTTCACTAAATGGTGCTTATAGGGCCATAAAATTTATTAACGACCGATAGACGGTAAATCGTTTCTGTACAATAAAGTGCTGATGGCTCACTTTCCTCCTAGTTCTAATGGCGTAATAAAATTTAAACAGATATGTATTGTTGGATGCGGATAAGTACAAGTCACACTTAAACTTTATCTCGTAGGGGTGGACAGGGATGGTATTAATAATTTACACAATGTATTAACCAGGAACAAACATAAACTTGTAATGCCAGTTACTAGATTCCATAGAGTAAGTAACTCATTCATAGGGTGGTGTGTACATTTCTATATAGAAATCCCGGTAAAAGTGCAACGTATACCTATTAGCAGGTCCAAAGTATTTATTAAAGAAAAACTACACAAAGGGTTATTACAATACAAATTAATATATTAATGACAGTAGCCCCTTGGAATGAGTTGATGCTATTTTTAATTAATGTAAAATTTTGTATTTCCTTTGTAAAAAAAAATTTAAAAACAGGATGCATACGGAATTTCTTTCGCTCTGTTTCTTCTCCATTAAAGGAACGAAACGGCAGAAGATTAAAAAATGACATTCGACAGATGTATGTTTATCCATAAATGATTTGCTTAGATTTAATTTAACCCGCCTCTAAGGCAATGTAATTGTGAGTAAACACATTAATTTATTTTTAGATCTTATGTTATATAAACGTAATGTGCTTATCGTGGCACACATAAATACCGGTCTGTATGTCAAGTACAGGCACTCTGCCACTCGCGTAAAGAGGATTTACAATAATCGTCACCCTTTTCAACTGGATTGGCGATCGCAGATCTAGACAAACACCTTACACCACGGTGTACTGCACTGGTCTGCTTAATTTGGTTCGATATATCGCATGATTGTTATTCTGCTATACATTGGTAGCCATTGCAGTGTTTAAGTCATTTCCTATAGTTACCACTGACAATGCTCACGGCAAAAAGCAAATGGTAAATTCACACACGAAATTATTCGTATTTAAACACAACTAAAATAAAGCATATTTTAATAAAATATAACTAATACAAAGATAGGGACACATACATTGCTCTGACACCAAAGTAAGTAGCTTAAGCACTTGTGTTATAAAATCGGAAACAAAGAAAGTACTACAAACACCAGACTGGACAAAATGTAGAAAGTGTTTCCTACATTAACCCGAACGTGAATCAAACCCGGAATCTCGGACCTGGCGACACCATGATAAACAGTGTGTAGGTTACTAGTCCAAGGAGATAGTCGAATTAAAATATAAAAGTTTAACAAATAATCATAAGAAAGGAAGAAATAAAAATTTATTTGATATTCCTACACATTTAAAAACAAAACCGTTAACCTAGACGTGCACGTATGAAGAAAGTAATGAATTAGAAAGAAGCGAACGAGGCATGTAAGAATCGTGACACTTGGCGATCTGTTCTCTGTGGCTACCCCGTCAGAGACGGGAGTAATAAAACAAAAAAAACATAAGTGAGCAACGGAGTATATATTTATATGTGCATGCTATGTATGTTATGTATATTTAAAAAAAAAACGTTAAAATTTATAACAAATAGGACTTCAACTCAGCTTAATACTGCATAGAATTCCAACTGAATACCAACGCTGCGTTGGTTTGTTGTTTTCAACCTTAGTGTGACTTCACAAACTGATCGGAGAGCGATTATATATAATTTTCTGCCTTTTTCAATTCTTTAATACCAACAATGTATTATATATTCGTTCCTATATACGCATACATATATCATAACATAACATTTGAAATGCATAGTTCAAGAGAGCAATTACTCCATCTTATCCCGACCCCCACTAAATTCTTCAGCGGTGGCGCCGGTATGCTTCGTCTAGTTAAGCAGGTAAAACTGTATCGACCCAAAAATTTAGGTCGTGCTACTTTGGTAGTATGGGTTGGTGGTATGAGCACAGGTTGCGTTCCAGATTTTTAATTTTATTGCTTTGAAACTTTATCGTTATACATCAATCTTTACTGTTTTTCTTTTAGTTATGTATTATACCTTTACAGCTTGACACATGTGACAATATGTTAACATATAAAATAAGCTTTAGTGACCAAGATTTATTTGGTTTATATTCATGTTTTAAAGAAATAAAAAAAATATTTTGTTATATGAACACAATATTTCAATTTAAAGTAAACATTTAAAACTTAGCGACAAAGTTTAATGAAAATAATATATTTAAATTTTAAACGTAATCTATTCCATACCAGGAACTGCAATAAAAAAAGTGCTCATCACCCTCCAACCTGGTGGATTACAGCAATTTAACATTACTAGTTACAAGAGTACCGGAAAAGTTAACGCTTGTCCTAGTGCTGAGTTTAGACAAACCTTCAAAATGAGGTACACTGGTCTTCACTGGCGATGTGCAGTTGTAATCTAACCTTCTCTTTCATACAAACGACATAAACGCATCCGTCTTCTTTCCGCCGTACGGAATTATAAAAATGGGTCGCGGTTTCAAAAGTTGGGAACATTATTACATACCACCGACCACGACTCGCCCCTGGCTATTTATTATAAGCGCAGAAATTATTTTTCCAACTTGTTTATTTTTAATTTACAAGCTCAAATATAATAATGCAAAACAAAACTTTGTTTAGTTACGTCCAAGTTAAAAATAGATGAAAAATAACATTGTCAACATTATTGTTATTTCTTTACGTATACTAAATGATGGACTCGTCAGAGAGCACAGAACATATTAAAATAACTAATTTATTTGTTTGTACATTTGTTCTATTTTCACGCCTCAACAACTGGATGAATTTCGGTATATTGACGACTGAGACACTGTAAAATACACATGGAAAATTGCAAGGTTCCTGGTGGAATTTTTTACAGTATGCTAATATTTAACAATTATTTCTCATAGTCATAGTAGTTAAAACTGGTATAGCAAGAGGTCTTACTGAGCTTACACATCGGAGCTTCAATAAGCTTCAATAAGCAGCAATAAGACAACAACGTAAAAGTTGGTGAGCCTATCGCCGTCATGGTACACAAGCCAACGATAAAATATACTTTTTTTTCTTCACGCATTAACCAAAAACTGGTAAGCCAGAGCTCTAGACAATTTAATTCTTTCAAACCACATTTCACTGGAGCTTATTTTGGGACAACGTGACTGGTGGTGAACCTGTTGCCATCTTTAGGTCCGAGCCAACGATATAAAATGCAATAAGATAATAAGCAGTGCCAAACGTCGAAATCCATGGCTAAATTAAAATTGGTTAACCGGGTTTCCTTAAATTCGTAAATTCTACACAGCTCTTGATATTATGGTATTATGAGTCCTCTTTTAAAGGACTTTGACTCATAGAATTTTATTACAAGTGCTTCTTTGGACCCTTGAGTTTGATTTCAAACAATAAATTCTATTAGTTTAATACAACCTGTTTTTATTTCCGATTTTCAATCCGCTGCTGTAACGTATAAAATATTAAGAAGGCATGGATTAAATCTTTGGCTGCATATGGTATAAACAATTAACTGGGGTAACTTTTGTATCTGCAAAAGTCAAAAAGTTAATGTTCCCTTCACATTCCAAAAAAATTAGATCGTCTTGTCATTAACTATATAAGACATATCTTCGGTCTACGAAAGTACGACCATGTCTATTTTTATTGTTCTAAGCTAAAATGACTATTCTGTTTTAAACTATATCTCTTAATGTATTATCTAAGGAATAAGGAATAATTTTTAAGATTCATATTCTCAAAATATGCGTAAATAATAAATAAACTCACGCAATTCCCAACACTGAGGTAGACAGAGGTCTAGTCTAGACAATTAAGTCCCTTCGACCCACCTTCCACCGAAGAAATTTTCGGGACAACGTGACAGGTGTTGAGTCCGTCGCCGTCTTTATACGATATAATTCTTTTTTTACGATATAATTCGTAAATAAGTTTTTGAAAAACTTTGATACGAGTCTGCTACCTGGGGATTGTATTCAGGTCTCTTGGCTCGAAATATAGTATTAAGATTTCATGAAGATAAAAAGTGAAACCGAAAATGAGCATATAAAACTTCAAAAGACGTTCACAAACAAAAACGTTTGTCAAACAACAACCAAACAGCTGGCACTGTTCAAACAACTATCCATCATCGTAAACAAATCAACATCTAGATGTCTTACAGCAATTTCCGAGATTACCGTTGTCTCGGTCGATACAGCTGGGCCCGGGATAATGGATTATAAACGATTTTTATGTACACGTCATGGTGTATTAAGGCATTTACATTTACGTTTACATTTGTACTATCTAACTTATGTCCGGGACTTTCGGATAGATAAATTATCCACGGATTGCTTGCTAAATGAGGTCCTGTCACATTGTAAGTAGCTGTAAGCCGACTTTTATTTATAGTCTTTAGGAACGTGTGTCTAACCCTCTATTGGGAATTGCGTGAAGATTATTTATATATATTTTTAAAACGATAAAAAAAGCGAAGGCGACCCGATACCCTAGTCGGTATTGATTCTACCTTCGAAGCTAAGGGTTGCCAGGATCATCCCACTAAGGGCAAACATTTCTGTGATGAATATGAATTTTTGTACTCGAGTCTGGACGATTATATCTATTAATAAATATTTATCACTGACTCTTTTTATATTTGTAAGTATATTTTATCGTTAGCTTGAACACTAAGACAGCAACAGACTCAGAATCTGTGTCATCGTCCCAAATATACTTCGGTGTAAGATAGGTCGAATAGACTTAATTATATAGACCTCTGTCTGCCCCAATTCTGGGAAAGTACGTGAAGATTAAAAAATAATTGACTAACAAAGAGGATATTTATCTAGTTTCTTTCGCCTGTTTCTTCTCCCTAAGAGGCACTTCATTACGAAAGGGGTGAATTCGAATAAAATTACTATACATAAACGAATGCATATTCTTATTTCTGATAATAAATGGTGAAAGGAGGGTCGAAGGGACTTCATTGTCTAGACTAGACCTCTGCCTACCCCTGTATTGGGAATTGCGTGAACCTTATATTTAGTGAACTAATGTTTACTAACGCTCGTTTTGATCATCGACATGAAATGATTGCCTTCCCGTCATAATTAATGTAATAAAACGAAATCTCAGAAAGCCGAGAAAATAATTTGAATCTGTAAAATAATTCTCACTTAAATGTAATTAAATTTAGAAGGTTTTCAAGTCAATCTAATTCGAAATTGCCTAACCCAAATATCACAGGCCTACGATTAAATAACTTTACATAATATTCATTAACATTTCAGCGGGTGTCACGTTTGTTCAAAATAAATAAATATATGCATAGAATGGGACAACATCACAACCAATGAGGTCTGAGAGGGATGAGAGGTCGGCAAAAAATATCTTTGTGGAATTAACAAAGATATTTTCTTTGCCGTGGATGAGTGGCATGTCGACCAAGTGTGTACTTGGTCGTTTTTGGACAAATGGTCTTTAAAGAATTTTCGAACAATACATCATAATTTTATTAAATGGCTAATTCTCTGTATTTTAACGCATTTTAGTTAAATAAGTAAGGTGAAATAAAGTTATAGTGTTCTTAACAATTTAACCTTTGTTGTAGTTTTTATTGCTGTAACCCAATAGTCTCAATTAAAAAAATAATTGTTTTCTTTATATTACATTGTATGTGCCCCCCGCAGCTCAGGCCGCGATTTATGACGCGGAACCCCTAATTATTTTTCTTATGTAAAAGTAGCCAAAATTACTCCTTATAACATCAGCTATGTGCCAGTGGTAGTTAATGTTCCGTTGAAATTGGCTCAGCAGTTCCAGAATACTTTCTGTGGGCTACTGCCCACATTAACAAACAGACCGACAGAATGTGAAAAATATTAGAAATTTTTTTTTTTTTTATGTAAGTACATACTTTCATATGCATTTAGTAAAACGGTGTTAATTTGGAGTTACAAACAGATACTTCAACTCCATATACGTATGTACAGATTTGTATATACAGATGTATAGATAAGTAAGGTATTGGTTTCAACATTTTTCTTTCTTTCAACACCCAAAGCTCATAGCGTCGGTATTAAAAATCTTGCTGTTACGAAAAAAGGCTGTATTGTAAAGACTCCGACATTTGGACAGTGAAGACAACCTTACTTCTCTAGATTAGAAATATTCGAACGTCTCTACACAATGGACACGACTGCTTGTTCCACTCACTATTTCAGTCTTCTGATAGACTCGAGCGCGAGACTTTGCACAATTGCTATGATTAATATATAAATTAAAAAAATAGAGAAATTAAATAAAAATTTAACTGGCTGATACGTGAAATGTTATAAGTTAAAGCCATACATTTCAATAAGTTTTCAAATTCATTTATCTTTTTGTGGGTAAAAATAATTAATCTATGACAATTTGAAACTAAAAAAAATTTTGTTATATTTCGCCCGCGTACCTCTAATTTAATTGTTGTTTTTTTTTTTTGGGAATTTTTTTTATGATTTTCTATAATTATCATATACAAAAAATATCTCCCCATTATTTTTTTCTATCTATTTTGTCATCAATATATCTTTCCCATTTCAGTGGTCGCGATGGAAGACATTTTTTGGGTCAATGTGACCGGCAGTGAGTTCGTCGCGGTGGATATAAATCGTACATAAGTTTAAAAAAAAGTGTGGTGCGTGGGAACCCCGGATAGGAACGAAGTTCCTTCTTATTAAAATATTAATTTTAAGTTCTATTCGATGTATAAAGAAAATAATAAATAAATAAATAAATATCTTTACGCAATTCCCAATACAGGGGTAGACTGAGGTCTAGTTTAGACAATTAAGTCCCTTCGACACACCATCCACCGAAGATATTTTCGGGACAACGTAACAGGTGGTGAGCCCGTCGCCGTTTTTATATCCAAGCCAACGATATAATTCGTACATAAGTTTTTGAAAAACCCATTGGTACGAGCCTGCCACCTGGGGATCGAACTCGGGTGTCTTGACTCGAAATTCCTACCACCGAACTATTCGGCTATCGTGACATAATAAAGAGAAGAACACAACACAAAAACAAGAACATAATTATTAACAAGACAAATACAAGAAAATAATTATTCGGGTATATATTTTTATTATGATTTTTCATTGATAAAAATAAAAAATCCTACTTTACAAAGTTATCAACTTATTTTATTTAGGATGATTAATAAATAATAGTAACCGGCATCACGTAGACTGTACATTATACACTGTATAGCCATTATACAAAGACTATACATAAATAATAAAAATCTCACGTTACGTACGTTTTTTCCCGGTTAGTTTCCCTAGTACCCGCATCCGCATCGTCCCAAAAGGAACTTACGGGACGGGAACAATAACAAAGAAAAGTAACATTAGTTTGAGTTATTATAATTTGTAAATAATGTTAAGTAAACTACACTATTGTGTTATCCTGTAATGATAGTTGTATTATAAATAAATATATTGAAACGATATCAGTGACGAAAGGAGAGGCGTACACAACGGTTTTCACATAGGTACCAGGTTCGTTGCCCGGTCGGGTCAATGTAGAAAACACTTTTTCAACATTTTCTCAGATCTGTTGTTTGGTGTTTGTAGTACTTTAGTTATTTCTGATTACATAAGTGCTTTAGCTACTTACTTTGGGATCGGAGCAACGCCCCAAATCTGTAAGGGTAATTTAGTAAAAAAACTGTAAGGGTAATTTTGTTGGTTGCGTCCTATTATCAAATGTGTGTGTTACATCTAATATTTACGCCATTCCAAATACTAGGGTAGACAGAGGTCTTAACAATAAGGTCCTTTCCACCCCACCGAGACAAGTGGTGAGCCCATCGCCGTCTTTATGTCCAAGCCAAAATAGAAAACGTACATAGGTTTTGAAAATACCCATTGACCCGACCCTACTGCCAGGAGATCGAACTCGGGTCTCTTGACTCAATTTCTGCTCACCCAACCACTCGGCTACCGTGACAAAACGTCTAATCTCGTATATGTATAAGTATGTCAAGAGAAATTAACATGTTAATGCCATTAAGTCTATCAACGCTCCTCGCTCGTGTGTCAACGAACAGTGTTGTTCACGTACGCAATTACAGAACTGGGTCACCGATCTTCCTAATCTCCAAAAACTTGATTAACAGAATCAGTTCCACGGTGTATTAATATTCAGGTCATGCTTCGCAGGATTACGTCACAAGTGACAATGTTAAATGCCTTCATTTATTCTATCGTATTAAAAATAATAAAAAGAATGCAATTTTTATTAATTTTAAGTTCAGCATAGCTAACATACATTGTTATTAAATTTAACATTTTTTTCTCTTTAATTTAATATCATAAAATGAACTCATGCTTGTCGTCTGTAGCTGTTAGGTAGACATGAATTTTTCCAATGTATCCTTTTTTTAAAAGGTAAAATGAGAGAAAGTATAAGACAATGATGGAGATCATACAGAAGCAAACATAGTAAAGAAGTTAATACTTAGTTTCAAAATTAACATCACAATTAAGTCACTATAGCCGAGTGGTTGGGTGGTCGGGATTTCGAGTCGAGAGACCCGAGTTCGATTCCCAGGTGGCAGACTCATACCAATGGGTTTTTCAATAAACTTATGTACGAATTATATCGTTGCCTTGGACATAAAGACGGCGACGGGCTCACCACCTGTCACGTGTCCCGAAAATATCTTCGGTGGAAGGAGGGTCGAAGGTACTCAATTGTCTAGACTATACCTCTGTCTACCCCTGTATTGGGAATTGCGTGAAGATATTTATTTCTTATTTATTTTTAAAATTAACATCAATATTGAGAAACAACGTGCGCCACAATTTTTAGCAAACGAGATTAGTAACTCTGCTAAGCTGTGTCGGAAGTTTTTCATCACTATTTTTCGGCACGGTACATATTTGATTGCCTGTCCATATAAAGTATGAATTTTATTAAATTTACCTGTACCATTCTTCTTTTCGTAATATATCAGTTTTATGTTATGTCTGTACTTGTCATACGTAGCAGTAATACACAATTTCATAAAAGTATGGCTTGCATTTTTATATGAGCCATTCAGGATTTTACTCGGATACCTTGTCGTGCATGTATTAAGAAAATGATGAATTTGAAAGAAGCCAAAGAGGTTTGTAAGGATCGTGATACTAGGCGATCTGTTCTCTCTGGCTGCCCTGTTTGAGATAGTGCGTGAAGATAAGTAAGTAAAGAAGGAAATTTATAAGAAATTTAGAAAATCAACTAAGATGAGCGGGATAAGAACCAGTAACCTCTGCCGTACCGTGACAAAGCGTACGTGCACGTCTTCGTTTTGTATCTCTACTCATAGATGCAGCTGTATGCACTATACAGCTCATAGTGCATACACAATGTGGGAGTTACAGATTCGACATTTTCGACGAAATTTACGGCACTAAAATCTGACGAAAGATAAATCAGAATGAGTACAATAAACATAGAAAGATAGATAGGAACAACGTCACATGCATAGCTCTGATCCCAAAGTAAGCAGTTCAAGCGCTTGTATTATAGAATACAGAAACAAGGAAGGTACCATGAACACCCAGACCGAAGTTGATGTAGAGAAACTATTTTCTACAATGACCCGGGAATCGAACCGGGGATCCCAGAGTTGGCGACACCATGAAAACCGGTTTGTACGCCACTCGTCTACGGAGGTCGTCAGTAGACACTATAATTAGCCTTTGCTGCTATTTTACTTTCTTGTCATTATAAAGTACTTAATAACTATATCGAGCTATTTATGTGCAAATAACAAATACATAAAACCCGTATTCAATTATGTTGGGTCTTTTGTGATCTTCGCACACGCGACTATGTCGTCACACCGAGATCCTGTCAGCTCGTAAAATTTTACGATCAATTACTAGATAATGTCTGTTCGCTGGCCGGTCTGTTGGAAAAATCTAGAGACAGAGACCGCTTTGTTAATATTTATGTCTCTATTCGCTTAGAAACGAAAACAACGCCAGCTGACAACATCTGTTGACGAATACTGTTGTTTTCGTTTCGATTTTATGCAGTTTCCTGTAATTGTTGTTTACGTTGATGTTATGTTTGTCAGAAATGAGCTCGTATATGTTGATAAATTAAACCAGTGTTTTGAAATAATTACCGTTACAAAAATAGTGGCTCGACTAACAATACGACGAGCAATACACCATTGGCGATAAATACGGCTCTGTGGACAAGTGGCCTACACTCTGAGGTACGGGACGTGACAATGTAGAAAACCATTTTTTCTACATTACCTAGGGTCTGGATGTTTGTGTGTGGATTTGTGTTTCCATAACAAAAGTACTAAAGTTACCTAATTTAGAATCAGATATATTAACAAAAACACTAGCTTTTCTCCGTTTTTCCGTGGCCGCTACTCTGTTCGCATGACATACGAAACTTTTTCCGGCTAGCTTGGCAAAAACTACGATAGATCGGCTGAAACATACGATACATATTTAATCTGTGGACTTAATTATTTATATGTTACATATTCATCATCAAGGGCTGGCTATATTCTTAAGCCGTAAACACACGGAAACATGTATAAAAAATATCTTCTTCACGTAATTCCCACTACAGGGGTAGACAGAGGTCTAGTTTAGACAAATAAGTCCCTTCGACCCACCTTCCACCGAAGATATTTTCGGGATAACGTGACAGGTGGTGAGCCCGTCGCCGTCTTTATATCCCAAGCCAACGGTATAATTCGTACATAATTTTTTGAAAAACTCATTGGTACCTGGGGATCGAACTCAGGTCTCTCGACATGAAATTCCAACCACCCAACCACTCGGCTATCGTGTGTCGGTGTATCGATATTTAAATTAGTTTATAGACACTGGTGTTACTTTGCGGAAATTCATTATTAAAGAGATGTTATAATAAATATTTAACGGGATGAGCCTGCCGCTGTCTTTCTGTTCAAGGCATGTGTGCAATGATATAAATAATACATAAGTTTTGGATAAAGTACTGTACTGTAATCAATAAGACGTGACTTGTTCGTAACATAGTTTATTCACGACTACCTTAGCACATTGCACTTTTAAAAAAGGTCTAACAGCATACAATAGGTACATATGTATAGATATAACAACGGGGTATGTTTAGTTACTATTCACATTACTTATACATTACAGATTCACTCGAACTCCGATCACCCAACCACTCGGCTATCGTGATTGTAATAAGTAAAAATAACAATAAGTGACTGATTTATATATATTATATATCCGCCTAAGCAATAATAATAAATACAATTTATTCGGTGGATATGTAAAGTCCGCCAAACTAGACTGAAGCAGCATGGTGGACATTCTCCAGCCCAGATCTCTTTCATACATTTGAGAGAAGGACTTTGCACAGCTGTGGCTATTAACAGGCTTTTACTTTACTTTATCACGATAGCAGAGTTGGTGTGTGATCGGTATTCAAAACAAAGGACCAGAGTTCGGTCCCCAAGTAGAAGGCACGTACCAATGAGTTTTTTTCAAAACTTATGCACGATTTTAATTGCTAGCTTGGACATATAGACAACGACAGGCTCACCACCTGTAACGTTGTCCCTAGAAAGTGTCTTCGATGAAAGGGGAATCTAAAGGACACTATTGTCTGGACCTCTATCTACCCCAGTACCGGGAATAGCGTGAAGATATTTTTTGTTTACATTATGACACTTATGACACACACCAGAGAAAAGAGGTCGACGGATACTGGCCGCAGTTACGAGTACTAATCTCCATTAATTAAAAAACATATCGCACCGCTGAAATCAAACGCAATCTCAAAGAAAATACAAACGCGACATATTTATGTACGTGCGAAATTCGGGTCGCTCATCAAACACAATTATCTCAGTCTTCAAAACCGGACACGTATCTCGGTGCATGAGTGTCGCTCCGGGGAAACCGGACGATTCGGTACGGACCGATAAATCCGGATAACACGGTAATGCGCGCAATTTACTGACAACTGGGTCACTTGGTTAATGCTGCGGCGACTTGGAGGTGTGCCGAGATGTCGTTTAATCGCTTTGGGTTTTTTTTTCTTCAGATACTTAGACGTTTTAGAAATGTGTATCAAATCGAATCATTTGTTTATGGTTAAAAGTAAAACATTACATGCATCGATCCTCATTTTTTTATCTACCACTGTTTCGTTATGAAGTTCCTCTAACGCAGTCGAAACAGGCGAAAGAAACTCTGTATTCTATTTTGTTTGCATTTTTTTAACAAAGGAAATACAAAATTTAACGTTAATTTATTATTTTATTAAAATAAAAAAATAATTTATTAATTTATTATTAGAAATAGCATGGCAGCGATCAACCCATTCGCAAGGGGTCTTTGAAACAAAGAGTTGCGAGTTCAGATCCCGCTTGGTGGAAAACATTTTCGTCATGAATAATTGGTATATTTGAATATGTTGATGTATCTAAGTATATCGTACTGTTTGCTTGAATACTCTCCACCAAAATAAGCTTAGGTGGGTCGAAAGGCCTTCATTATCCAGACCTCAGCCTATCCCAATACTGGGTAATGGCATGAAATTAAAAATGCACGTGTTACTTGTTTGAAATCAGTTGTTGCATATGCGATGATTTCAAAAACAATTATATGCTTGTATCCCACTATCTTTGATTTATATACCTAACACATACCGTTGTAGCATCAAAAGCTCTCAGCACTAATGCACAGCGGTTAATACACTACCTTAGGATACGAATTAACCATTTACACTTGAAATAATAATAAAGTCTTCACGCATATTTCCAATACTGGCATAGACAAAAGTCTAGACTCTTAAGTCCTTTGGCTCACCTTTCACCGCTGAAGACTTTTGAAATAAAACTATTATTTTATAATACATATATAGAAAGAGAAAACATCACATACATTGCTCCGATCCCAATGCTGCTAAAGCATTTGTGGTATGGGAATCGGAAACAACAAAGGCTCCAAAAACACCTAGACCTAAGAAAATGTAGAAAAAGTGTTTTTTTCTACATTTATCCGTCCGGAAAATCGAACTCGAGACCTTGAAACCTTGTGTTTACGCCACTCGTCCACGGAGGTCGCCACGGTATTTTTGCAATGGTATGATGGTTCTTGAATTTAATTTCGTTAATTATTTTTATTGCCTTTTATATCACTGCAAGACTTCAATACACAGGGAGCTCATTCTGAGTAGATTTATATGTGTACAACCATAAGCTCAGGTGAACAGAGGACCGGGAAAAAAAAGAGAAAATCGTCTAGACCTCTGTCTAACCCAGTATTGGTAAATGCGTGAAGATGAGGAATTATGGCATAGTAAATTGTTAGATTAAAGTAAATAGTTACTAAACTGTAAGTTAAAAGTTAATTGATAGTCATAAGTTGACACTGGTAACTTTTAACTTGAAACCAAGACGTCGAAGACCCAATTCCCCTTGTGAACACTGGTGCTGTAAAGAACCCCAAATACCTTAAAGCATTTACTAATACAAGGATCGCTAGAGGTCTAGACAATTAATTCCTTTCGACCCACCTTCTATCGATAACATTTTTGGGTCACTGTGACAGGTGGTGAGCCTGTCGCTGTCTTTACGTCAAAGTCAACGATGTAAATCGTACATGAATTTTGAAAAAACTCTACTCGAATTTCGATCACCCAATCACTCAGCTATCGTGACTTAATGAAAACCCGAAATATTAAAAAGTTAAAGAAACAACTGAAACGCGACAGAATCGATAAATTATAGTTTTATTTCGACTGTGTGGCAATCGCGTAAATACAGAGAAATCATTCTGTATAAGCGTCCCTAATTTGTATGAATCATTACTAGAGATCAGTTCAGTGGTTGATATTTGACCGCAATTTTAGTTAATTATTAAATGGCAACATTTAAAAGTTGCTTTCCCACAATTTCTACTCTTCACAACTGTTTCATAACAGCTTCGTAGTGATAATATGTACAGTATAGTATATACAGTATAGTGATAATATATACGTATTATTTGACAACGGTCTGTTAGGCGTTTAACATTAGCAATAGGCACCAATGTAATGTTTTGATATGTGCAATATTACATTTTATATTAATTTTAGGTTAGGGTAACTTGATTTAACGCAGGAAAATTGATTATGGACACCCAGCCTCTCTGGAGGAGAGCTATAATACTACCGACTAAATCCCACCAGTGATCACCATCAGCTAATAGGAGGGGTCACTGGATCTCCGTTCGGAACGCAACCGTGGCCTCTTTTCACTTGGCTAAGAAAGCCCCCACGAAATCCCCGTGCTACCACAGTGGCTCGAGACCACATCGAACCACTTTTCTCCTCAGATTTGTGTAACTACTCTGTGTAAACTTTAACGATACCAAATCTCACACTCTTCCGTGGCGGTAATCTGTTAAAAACCGTGTTAAACATTATATACACCTATAAATACATTAGACGTAATGATTCGTGAAAATAAACATTAATTACATGATATCTGAACTCGGATATGCGCTCAGTTCTGTTAAAGCAACACGTGCGCTATGCTATTTGGACGCAAGCCAACTCATTCCAGCCTACCTCAATTTAACTTGATTAAACTCCGGTTCATTTGTATTAACCTACTCGTGATATTTAAATCTCTATCTACACGACACTTGCTTGTACAGGCAGTTACTAGTTTACATAGAGTAAGTAACTCGCGCATGATGTGGTTTGTACGCTTGTACAACAAAATCCCGGTAAATTTGCAAAGCATGCCTATTAACAGGTTCAAGAAAATTATTATCCCTTATTAATTAAAGTAATTGTAAGACGTCGAAGACCCAATTCCCCTTGTGAACACTGGTGCTGTAAAGAACCCCAAATACCTTAAAGCATTTACTAATACAAGGGTCGCTAGAGATCTAGACAATTAATTCCTTTCGACCCACCTTCTATCGATAACATTTTTGGGTCACTGTGACAGGTGGTGAGCCTGTCGCTGTCTTTACGTCGAAGTCAACGATGTAAATCGTACATGAACAAAGGTCTACACTCTGTGGTCCGTCCTAACTGATTGGAAGCGACGCAGCAGAACTTAGCAACTTTAAGTTTATTTAAGATATAATAATTAGTTTATGAATATCGCTCCTACCAACTCTCAGCCGGAATTCCTACAATGTCGAAATTGTTCGGACGATAGGCTTTTTAAAGGTTAAAAAAGGCTTAAATATACATATTAGACGTTGTCATCCACAGTCAATTTTGGTTTCACAGCCTCCCGTCCCCTCTCATGGCACAATCAGAGATATTAATCAAACCAATTTTCAAAATTTTTCGGACCAAATTCATTATTACCACCGTAATGTACCAATACTTAAGACGATTCCTAGAGGTGCGAGGATGCAGCTAGCCAAAGCTTTATCAAATACCATTCAAAATTGTTTTACTTTTAACACTGTAACTAGTTGGCAAAAATTATTTTACTTTGCATATTTTCATTTTCATTTTGACAAAACGGGACGTAAGTCAATTACGTCCCAGCTTAAAAACAATTCTTTTCAAAATTTTGATTCACCGATTGATACATCCATAGCTCCAAGACCACACAATTTTGATTTAAAGAAAGTTGTCGAGTCTAAAGTTATGGATTGTGATTTAAAAAACGCATCGCGTATTTTATTTTCAGACGATATCCTGGCGCCTCACAATGCGGACACCCTTGAAAGCTTACATCAGAAGCATCCTAAGGCCAATTCCTCCTTGCTTCTACCGTCGCCTCCTGATCCTTCTTATCAGCCATTACAAGTTTCAGAAAAAGATACTTTAGAGGCAATTATGTCTTTCTCAAATGGCTCTGCCGGCGGCATTGACGGAATTACGCCTCAACATCTGAAAGATCTTGTAAGCGCGTCCGCCGGTGACGCCGGCCGAATTCTTTTGGGCGACATAACAAAATTAAGTAATTTTATGCTTTCTGGCAATGTAAATCCAAATTTAGTTAAAATCATATATGGAGCAAGGTTATGTGCCTTTAAAAAAAAGATAATGGTATCCGCCCTATAGCTGTTGGTTCCACTTTTAGACGTTTAACTTCTAAATTAGCATGTAGGCACATAACCTCCGATCTAAAGTCAAAATTTCAGCCTATTCAGTTAGGCTTCGGTAGCAGAGGAGGTTGTGAGGCAGCTGTACATTCAGTGCGTACTTTTTTAACGAATTGTCAAACAGATGTTCTCTTGAAAGTTGACCTTAGGAATGCCTTTAACTCCCTCGACAGATCAACCCTGCTGAAGGAGGTTGTGAAACATACCCCGGAAATTTACCATTACGTTTGGCAATGTTAAAGTCAAAACTCTAATTTATTTTACGAAAATCATTTAATTGACTCAGCCGTCGGAGTTCAGGGTGATCCACTGGGCCCAGCATTGTTTAGTTTGGGAATTCATCCGATTATTTCAAAGTTGAAATCCAAACTCAATGTTTGGTACCTAGATGACGGAACCCTAGGAGGAAAGCCAGATGACGTGCAAAATGACCTTCAAAAAATTATTCAAAATTTTAAAAACATTGGCCTTGAATTAAATAATACTAAATGTGAACTTTTCATTCCTGACCGTTTGTCTTCTCATAGACACAGTTTGTTTCAAAATTTTAACAATATATCTCCTGGCATTAAAGTAACTGAGGCGGATTCTCTTTACCTCCTTGGAGCGCCGTTATTTATAGAGAGTATGAAACCTCTTTTGAAAGTAAAATTTGATCAATTTTTAGAACATGTTAATAAACTGTATATTCTAAATTCTCATATAGCCCTTACTATTTTAAAATATTGCGTTCTTGTTCCTAAATTTACTTATTTACTCCGCTCGAGTCCAGCATTGAAATGTTCTGATTTTTTAAAACAAATTGACCTTAATCTCAAAATAGCTTTGGAAAAAATTCTAAATTTATCTTTAATCTCATCTAGCTGGACTCAAGCTACTTTACCTGTTAGATTTGGAGGTATCGGTATAAGAGAGGTTTCAAATATTGCGCTGCCGGCTTTCCTTGCCTCCGTACACAGTGTTCATGATTTGTCACGTAAAATTCTTAAGAATGACTTGGACTTGACCTTTGCTAACGAGGCAAGAGAAGCATGGTTACGTCTCTGTCCCGGTGAGGATATTCCACTGAACCTAACTCACAAAAACGGTGGATGTCCTGTTGGTTCAGAATGTGCAGAAATGCTTACTGAACAATTTTCACTGTGACAGAGACCGCGCCCGCTTTCTAGGTGTTTCGACAAAGGAATCCAGTTACTAGCTACATGCTTTACCATCAAGTAACCTTGGTACATTACTAGATAACGAAAGTTTACGTATAGCTGTAGGAATACGATTGGGAGCATCGATTTGTCAACCACATCGATGTCCTTGTGGCAGCGACGTCGACGAGTTAGGCCTCCACGGACTTTCATGCCAAAAAAGTGTCGGCAAACTGTCTCGTCACGGTTCCTTGAATGAGGTCATCCGAAGGGCTCTTGTTTCCATAAATATTCCATCGATTTTAGAGCCTTGTGGAATATTTAGGGAGGATGGTAAGAGACCCGACGGCTTGACTTTAGTCCCTTGGGAGAGAGGCAAAGCTCTTGTGTGGGACGCAACTTGCGTCGATACATTAGCGGCCTCTCATATCAAGGATACTTCGATAAGGGCCGGGGCGGCATCAGAGGCAGCTGAATCGGATAAATGGCGTAAATATGAGTCTTTGAAAGGAGACTATATATTTGTTCCATTTGCCGTAGAGGCAATCGGTCCGTGGGGTCCCCGCGCGATGCAGTTTCTAAAGGAATTGTATCCGCGACTTATCGTTGCCGCTGGTGACAAGAGGGCTGGTTCTTTTCTCGCTCAACGGTTAAGTCTAGCTATTCAACGTGGAAATGCAGCCAGCGTTCTTGGTACCATGCCACGAGGAGTAGGGCTCTACGATTATAATAGTTTTTAGTTAATAAGTATTGTAAATATTAACATAATTTTTTCTGTAAATAAATATTTATGAAGAAAAAAAATAAGGGGTCAAGGTAGGCCGAGACTGACTTTCAAGAACCATGTGAGTACATTGCTTGAAGAAGGGAGGGTCAAGAGTATTCGAATACCTCGACGTGCATGTATGAAGAAAATTATGAATCTGAATGAAGCGAAAGAGGTTTGTAAGGATCGTGAAACTTGGCGCATGCAAACTTGGTGCATGAAGATAAATAATAATATAAAGAAAATTATAAAAGAAAAACATTACAAAAAGAGTTGTTAGACTATAAATGAATACATTAATGACCAGTACCTCCAGTAACGACTTCCATGCTATTTCTAAATATTCTATGTTTAAAATTGTATGTAATTTATTGAAAGAAAAAACAGAAAAGAGGATTACCTAAAGAGTTTTTTTGCCTGTTTCTTCTCCGTTAGAGGAACTTCATTACAAAATATCGGTAGATAAAAAAATGACAATCCATAGATGTAATACATGTTACTTATATCGATGTATAAACGACCTACAACATACCACCTGACCTGACAGATCTCACCTTTATTAACCCCGACTTGGCCCGGTGCCAAGCTACAAATTAAGACTAGCAATGATAGGTGCCACATGAAACTGTTATAAATTTATGTAGAACAGCCCGTAAAATCCCATCGCAGGGCAAAGTTCACACCCCTAAGAAGCATTTGGCATTGTCTTCGTGCTTGACTAGCGTGATCGTCGCTTTAGTTCTCACATATTTTACAATTTACATTATCTAAGTCCTTTCGACCCACGTTTATCCGAAAATATTTCATTGGAACACGTAATGAGACGTCTGAGCCTGTCGCCGTCTTTATGCCCTAACCTACCACATAAATCGTATATAAATTTGGAAAAACTCATTGGTACGAGCTTTCCGCCTGGAGATCGAACTTGGTTCTCTCGAATTCCAATCACTCAACCACTCTGTTTGTCTTGACTGTAATGCTAGAAAACACAAATCTAATTATATTACAGCGATGTGACGCAGAGAAATGAGACAGAATGATAAATCGTCAATGACCACCCATCCTCCTTGCGCCTGTTTAGTCTCGGCCAGATGAGATCTTTTATCTATCTTCTCACTTTATCGACATCGCTAACATTCATATGCTCTGACAATGATAAAATTGGTCTTTGTTTGTTAGATACATTTTCGTTAATAGAATTAAATACTGCTGTACTAATATTAAATGTTCACGATTGTGGTCTGTTTGTGGAACTTTATGGTTTCACTTGAAATTTAATTATTTATTCCATTTATTTTTAAATGCCCGACTGGTTTCGCCTTTATGTTATTGTCAAAGGCTTTGAGCAAATATTTTTGAATGATAAAATTTGAAAATAAATCACTCATTATCTCCTTTAGATATGTGCTTCAAAACTACTACATATATATATTCTAATATAGTTGTACGTTGTTGCTCACTTTGAAATCCTAATCTATGTAACGGATTTCCACGATGTTTTGGGCAAAATCACATTCATTGCGATTACCCCACAAGTGCTATGGAATCGAAAACAACGAAGGCGCCACAAATACACAGACCCGAGAAAATCGAGAAGCTCGAACCCGGGACCTCAGACAGAGCGACACCTTAAAACCCGGGTGTACGCCACACGTCCGTGGAGGTCGTCCAAGGTCCTTTTGCTGGCGTGTTATTGCGTACTTTTTTACGTAATTGTACGTAATACTTATTTAATAATAACCTATGTACGATTTATATCGTCGGCTTGGACATAAAGAAGCACGTAATTGCATTCTCAGGGCTTTGCCGTTCCACGCCTCTTACGACACCCACGTGTATACGTCGTTCTTACATAGTTATATACGACCAATAATAAAAATATCTTTTCACGCCTTTCCCAATATTGAGGTAAACAGGTCTAAACAAATAAGTCCTTTCTTTTTGCCGAAGACATCTTTTTGGGAAAACGTGACAGGTGGTAAGCGAGTCGCCGTTTTTATTTCCAAGCCAACGACATAAATCGTACATAAGTTTTGAAAAAACCAATTCGTATGAGCCGGCCACCTGGGGATCGAACTCGTGTCTCAGTTATCTCACACTCTTCCATCTTAACTCTTAATAGTATGTATTATATGTATAAAACGTCAATTTGTCTGATAAAGGAATATGATGTAAACGTAAGTCAAATAAAACATTTTCCCCCAAGTGAACATAACAAAAAAATCAGTTTATCAAAACATGTATATTTATTCTAAAGAACAAACTTCAAAGATCTGTAGCAGCAAATGCCGGGAGTGGGTAGTGTTCAGCTCGAACAATAAATTTCGTTATTAATTAATTTTCAAAACGAAATTCATTCTCAAAGGAAATGAACAACAAAGGATGAAATATTAAATTACTGTAACGGGTACTTACATTTAACTTTAACTTTGTACTTAAACTAGATACGAACTTGTATATGCCAACCATAGTTCACGTATTTCATTTGATGATGTTAATTAATTACATTTTAATACGGTTGTAGTACATATGTACCGTAACCTATAATAGTTTGCTGAATTGGTCTGGTATATATCGAGATGGTTACCTTGCCACCTGTCCATAGCCAATGACATTTTCCAGGTTTTTTCTTTAACTGCCTCTTACGACACCCAAGAGAAGGAGAAGGAAGAAGGGGGGAGGGGGATTAAATAATATTGAATTGCCAGCTGCTGGGAATTCCAAATTAACACCTTTTTACTAAATGCATATGAAAGTACTTCCGTGTGGTAACAGCTTAACAATATTGCCACTCCCTTTCTTCCCGTGGGTGTCGTAAGAGGCGCTTAAGGGAAGCAGCTTTCAATATCGTTATGGCAACCATAATATATAACCATAATACAATATATTAACCATCGCTATAAAATATCAATATAAAAAGATCAAAACAATCTGACCGAAGATGAGCAGCAGCGTCTGAGGTGTGAGTGGTTTGGTACTGCGATCGCCAATCCGCTTGCCAAGCGAGGCAATTATAGCAAATCCTCCCTGTGGGAGTGGCCTATGTCCTGCAGAGGACTTTAACAGGCCATTATGTATGTCATGCCATTATGTATATATGAAAGTACTAACAAATACTTCTATAAAAAAAAACAATTTTAAAATTTTTCTCTGTTTGTTCCGGCTAATCGCTGAAACAGCTGAACAGATTTAAGGGAGACTTTCACTGGCAGATACCTCATGATATAAGGAGTAAGTTGGCTTCAGCATTTAGAAGGTCTCTCCACCTGCCATGTTTTCGCCAAAACTGTCTTCGGTGGATTGTGGGTTGAACCAACTTAATTATATATACATTATACCTCTGTATATCCCTTTAATGGAATGGTGTGAGTATTCTGGGTCAGATTACCGTTTCCGATTTCACCATCAAATAGAATTTACATACATTTTTTTTATTACTTACTCCTTCTATGCTTAGGAGTCGTCTGAATCACCACCTCTTTCCTATTGCTGCTCTCAAATAGCAGTGTTAAAAGTATTGTGTTCCGGATTGAATGGTATAGGGAGCTAGCGTAATCCCCATTGACGAAAACTGACTAGTAAGTTTCGCGTTTTTAAATAGTTCAAAGGTGTTTATGTGCATCAGTATCCACGAACTAAAGAGCTGCAGAGCCCTCCATAAAAGAAATATTGACGATAGGCTCACCAGCGATCACGTTGTTTCAAAAAATATTCAAAGAATTCGTTGGGTCAAAAGGTCTTAATGGTGGCCTTTGTCTACCCCAGTATTGGGAAAAGGCGTGAAGATGAAAAAAGGGCTCAAAGTATTTGAATAAAACTTAGTACACAGGTCAATAACTTGGCTTAGCATGTAGCTATATTTTTTTCTTTGAATCCCGAAAAAACCGCATGGTCCTGTGGCAGAAATCTTTAGCATCGGATAGGATAGGATTCCGAAGAGTGATATAGGCTGCTTTTCACCCCGGGAAAATAATAAATACCGGAGGAATTTCGATATAACGCGCGGAGGAAGTCGCGAGCATAATCTGGAATCGAATAAACGAAGTCAGAGGAGTTATTACTAAAGCGACGATGAGGAGATTGATTACGTAAAGAAACAATTTAACTCAGTCGCCTTGTTCCATGAAATATTTATAAAATTTTTTCAATGTTTATTATATTGAAAATATTTCAATATTATGTATAATATTATAAACTGATGGGCCCTTGAGCAGTGTCTTTTTTGGAATTAATAAAAAATACTATCAACTAGGCTGTGGGATGGTATATACAGGTATAATAGAGAATCGAAGGGGTAAAGAATAATATAGAAAAAACTTTTCACTTTGAAACTTTGTAAACTAGTTACTTAATTTAAACAAACCGAATATAATAGATGTATTTTAATAATAGAGATAATAGAATAGGTTAATGTAATAGATAAATATAATGAATGTATTTTTAATTAATGTTAATTAGAAACTCTTCCAATTATAAGATGGCATGTGTTCAACAATAGACTTGTGAAGAACTATTACAAGTTAAGTTATGCATGTGATATCTCCTACAGGAATGCGTTTTTCTGAGATGAAACGGTATATAGCAATATTCTAATCCAGTGCCAAGGTAAGGAAGAACAAAACAACATTGCGCGCGTTTAAAATCTGGAGCGACTCAATTTCTAAATACAATTAATTTTTAATTTGTTAGCTCTAACAAGAACACTAAATTAGAAATTCCGGGAATACTTTTTTTCTCTTTAATTTAATAACAAAAAAATTAGCATAACTACATACGAAATCAATAAAAAAAATACGTAATTCCGCGAAATTATACACCTAACGTTTCTATTGTACATAGTAACGTTTGACGACCTCCGCGGACGAGTGGCGTATTTACCGATTTTCATGGTGTCGCCATCTCAGAGGTCCCGGGTTCGATTACCGGTCGGGTCAATGTAGAAGTCACTTTTTCTACATTTTCTCGGGTCTGGGTGTGTGGTACCTTCATTCTTTCTGTTTCCATAGTACAAGTGCTTATGTGCTTACACCGGGATCAGATCAAAGTATGTGATGTTGTTCTTATCTATATATGCATGTATATGTATCTATAGTGTCGTCATTTTCCGGCGTGTCGATGCAGAGTCGTTTATGCTCAAGCTATTGAAATGAGTTTCAGGTTAAATGAGAAGCGACAAGAATCTATTCAGTCCAGAAACTGCGATTGAATTGAAACTGAATTGAATTTCTAGTTAAAAGTTCACGTTGGATTCTGTTCATCAATGGAAAGCTTGTTACAAAGTGTATACAAATTTGTGCCAAACAATATTATACCAACAAGAAAGCTGAACTAATATTATGTTGGCATGTAGTCAAGCAATTGTTCGGATTAATTCCAGCCGCTGAATTTCACCATCGTACCTTACGGCATAATCCAAAATTTCATCAACAACACCTTGATGCTTGGCATTCCACCGTAGTGCGTTTTTCGCAGAATTTTCCGCCACTCACTTGCACTTTGTGGAATGAGCTGTCGTCAGCGGTTTTTCCGGACCGATACGAATTAGGGACCTTCAAGAAAAGAGCCTATACCTTTGTTAAAGGCCGGCAACGCATCCGCTATTCCTCCGGTATTGCAGATGTTCATGGGCGACGGTAATCACTTACTATCACGTGTGCCACCTGCTCGTTTGCCGCGCTTTTCTATAAAAAAAAGTTAATGGTTGTTAATCCTGCTGGTATCGGCTTAAAAAATGCCGTCCCCTATTTTCTCGTAGGTATCGTAAGAGCACCTAAGAGAGGCCGACAGATGGTGTTATAGCCATCTCGAAAAAATACCAAAGCAGACCAGTAACGTGTAGCAGCGTCTAAGGTGCAAGATGTCTGGTCGCGTACTGCGATCGCCAATCGTAACTTGGTTAACCTACTATGGGTTTGGCTAGCCTAGCGTGGCCGACTGTTGGTAACACTCCCATGGGAAGGACCTATGTCGAGCAGATGGTTATTACGGGCCGTTATGTATGTCTGTCTAACTATGAGTAACTGTCACGAAATTTGTATTTGGCTTATATTTCAATTACTGCTAACAGAGCACTCTGCATCACAAAATTAAAATTGAAGACAGTACAGTGTTATCGACAGTCTCTGTCTGATCATTTCTTACATACTTAAGTATATTTTCACGCTTTTATAGGAATACTGGGCCATACAGAGACAATTAAGTCCTTTCGACACACCTTTCGCTGACATATTTTACAACTATATGACATATTTAGATGGTGATCTTGTCGCCGTCTTTATGTCAAAGCCAACTTTTGAAAACATTTATTGGTACGAACCTTCCGTACCTGGGGATTGAACTCCAGTCTCTTGAATCCAATTCCGATCACCCAACCACTCGGCTATCATGACTATTGTTAACCTGTGAAAGTTCACTTCACGACTTACACAGAATTTTCCCGTAAAAACGATTTGCCGTATCGCTAAATTCGGCAACCAACCGTCATACATAGGTAGTTATCGGTATGCTTAAGGTACCTGTAAGAGAGAGGCCTCTTACAACACCTAAGAAGATAAGTATGCCGGACGGCTGACAAAATAAGAAACATTACATAAAAGTTATATATATATTGTATATATAGTTATTCTTTATTACATATAATTTTTTACAGTTTGTACAAATAAATTTTTAAAATTTTTAGGCGTGTCAATTATATAATATTAGTGCGCGCCAATTCGTCCGCGTATTGTATAATACTTCCAGTAAGATCATTTAACATAAAAAAACTAAATAAATAAATACGTATACTCCCAATATTGGGGTAGATAGAGGTCAAGATAATTAAGCCCTATCGACCCCACCTTATACCGGAATCTAATTGGGACAACGTGACGGGTGGTGAGCAAATCGCCGTTTAATTTAACCCGATGTAAAAAATATTAGTTAATTTTTATGCATTTTCCGGGAATAAAATTATTCTAAATATTAATCAAGGTTATAAACTACCTGTGTGCTAAGTTTCTTTTAAACCCTAACAGTTGTGAGTAAAAACGTATTTTGACGTATTTTGAGTAAAAAAAACATCCTAAGATTCTAAAATGTAAACAAACAAACTTTTAAATTTATACAAGGAAAAGATGACACTGAATAAAAATCCCTCCGGACTTTTCAGCGTAACGAAAAGTTCTCCGTATCTTAAATATATACACATAATTTAAAAGAGATATACGTAAATTGTACTTTTCCTCAACTGAGCGAACTCCAAATTAGATTTGACATCTGAAATGTTTTTCTCATTCCGAAAATGTCCCCCACAGATCGCAACAGCGGAGAGATCGTATTTGACAGATTAATTTTTCAGTTTCCCGGGATGTTTCGAATTTGCCTCTTGGAAATTTATTCATGATACCCTAACATTTTCCAATGAAAGGGCTTTTCCGCTTTTCGTAACTTTATAACACGATTTTATTAGCTAACTACGTACGTATTTAATCGTATGTAACTTAGCCGTTGAACGTTCTTTCCATACACTTTGAAACGTCGGATTAAATTGAAACTTCGCACACTTATCAAGGTCGGATGACAATACTTAAATACATGAATTATAACAACCATTGTTTGGACTCAGAAAGGTCCGAAGAGAACCGTTTGTTTCACTCAAATATCTTCAATATACAGACATTGACCCCTTTACAAATTTATAATATATAAGATGACACTTGTAGCTAACTGAAACAAAAAGTAGAAAATAAACAATAGTTTAAAAAATTAAGGAACACGCTTTTGTAACTAGCCGAACTAAATTATAGAAAATAATATTCCAAAAGTTTCAATAAAACTTGTGATTGTGAAGTCATTTTATTGTTAAAAAAGTGTGGGATGGCTTTTAGGATTTTATAATCAATTTACTTTTACCCAAAACGTCAATAAGGTATTTACGGTAATGGACATCTAGCAACCTACGCATTGTTATGATAAAATATATTTTTAAATTCTTTTAAAAGTTGTTTTCTATGCTCGCCTTGTCACAAAAGCGTGTTTCTTAGTTTTATAAACTTAAATTTATTTTCTATTTTCTTCGACTGTTTAAAAGTAGAAATGAACCGTTTTTTTTCTTTTATTTATTACCCTCTATATTTAAAGTACGTGAAAAGGCAACTTTATACTCCTTTGAAACATACGAAGGCATTGCGGAAGGACCATGACATTTTGTATTGCATAAAATTGCACGAACTCCGTGATTAGCGAATTTAAACCAGAGTAACGCTGCTAATGGAAACAATAAATGTACTTTTTTCGTACACCAAAAATCATAAAAAAAAACGAAAATCAAAAAATATGTACAATATGGCAGCCTAATTGCTGCATCGCGATCTCTTCCAGGCAGCCAAAGGTGCAATGTTATGATAAAATAGTAAGTGAATATTTGAAATAAATATGTAAGTGCTAAAACATAATATAACATTATAATTACAATCCACGAACAATAATGTTTATACATATATCTACACTAATGCATATAAATATATATTTATATGTATTAGTGTAGGTATACGTACACATAAAAACAATGTATCTTTTCACTTTTACCTTAAAAACAATGTGATAACTTTTCACTTTTCACATGAATTTTACGTACACAAGTTAATTTCCGTTCTCGTACGTAAATATAACCCTTGAGATGTTTGCCGTAAACTTACCTGAAACAAACAAGAGCATAAAAATAGAACGGTGTTGAAAATGCTTTATCTAAAAGCAGAAACAGACTTGTCAACACATCGCGATCGACGTGATCAAATAATTGCTTGTTTACAAAGTAATACAATGTTTGTTTAAGTCTACAAGTATAGAATACAGTAACATATATGATAGCCAACCAAAAAGTCACGATAGCCGTGTGCATGGTTGAACATCGTATCAAGATACCCCAAGTTAGATCCCCAGGTGGTAGGCTCCTACCAATGCGTTTTTTTTTTTTTCAAAATTTATGTAGTCACGATAGCCGAGTGGTAGGGTGGTCGGAACTTCAAGTCGAGAGACCCGAGTTCGATCCCCAGGTGGCAGGTTCGTACCAATGGGTTTTTCAAAAACTTATGTACAAATTATGTCGTTAGCTTGGACATAAATACGGCGACGGGCTCACCACCTGTCACGTTGTCCCGAAAATATCTTCGGTGGAAGGTGAGTCGAAGGGACTTAATTTTCTGGACTAGACCTCTGTCTACCCCTTGTCTCATTGCGTGAAGATATTTATTTATTATTTATTATTTATGTACGATTTATTATCATTCACGTCGATTCGATTTATGTCACGCCTGTCACTCACCATTTGTCACGATGTCCTAAAGAATTTCTTCGATGGAAAGTTAGTCGAAGGGACTAAGCTGTGTAGAGGTCTGTCTATGTTTTTAAAGTAAGTAATGATTATTTAGAAAGATATCTTTTTAACTATATATAACAATAATAGCAATGTAGCGCTAAATAAAGCACGTTTTACAGATGCGAGAAATTCCATTGGATGCACGTGAAATGTTCCTCTTCTCACGGAAGCGCGAAGCTATTAGCGTAACGCTTTGCAGCAACCCGGTCCTTTGTTTCTGAATTCCAGAGCTAGCCAATTTTACCGCATCATAACAATGTACAAAAGCTAAATTTGGTCGGATTTAAAATTTAAATTTAATTATAAAACATTTCACAGATAGGGACAACATCACATACATTGCTCTAATCTCAAAGCAAGTAGCTAAAGCATTTGTGCTATGATAGCAAAAACAAAGAAGATACCACAAATACCCGGACCAAAGACATTGCACAAAAAGCTATTTTGATATGATCCAAACCGAGAATCGAACCCAGGACCTCATGCCTGGCGGTATGATCACCGGTATGAACACTATTCGATAAAAGAGTTAACCTATTATCAAACTGCTTAACTTAAAAACTAAAACTATTTAACCGATTTCATTGAAACAGTGGGACAAACAGTCGTTCATACAGGAAACTGTAAAAGTCTATTACAGGTATCTACCTGTAATAGACTTTTACAGTTTCCTTTTACAGTTTTCCAATCTATCTAGATTAGCAAGAAGAATAGTTATCATGTAGGGGAGGATATGCTGCAGGAAAGGAGTGGCTACCCACCTATTCGGATTTTCATGACCTCGGGAGGACGTCTTTTCCACCACTATGCTATCGGTAATCGCATATATGCGTATTAATAGTAAGTAATATCGTATATGTGTGAAGACATTGATGTCTCTACAATCCTAATACGATGCCGGTCACCGATCTTCTGAACTCTGTATATGGAAATTCGTATAGAGGAATGGTAATTTGACCAGAAGAAGACTAAACCAACAACATCATCTAAAGCTGTCAAGGGTTCTGTACTGTGATCGCCTATCCACCTGCTAACATCCACCTTTGCCCTGCACTTTTACGGCATAGCAAAAGAAACAAAAAAATGTCTTCACGCCGTTACCGATCCTCGGGTTGACAGAGGTTTGAATTAAGTCCTGTCGACACATCTTTAACCAAAGCCATTTTTTAAATAAAATAACCCTAAAAAGAACAAGAAATTTAACTTCCACGCTTGTGTACATGAAGCTAATCTGCTACGAAGCGGCAAGGTATACAAATGATCTCGACCCCTTTAGGCGCTGTTAGGTCGACCGTTGCCGATGTAAATTTGCAATTTTAAATTACGCTTGGCTTGCGATAGCAAAGCGTTTTTATAAAGCAAACAAAGTACGTGCTTAATAAACGATTTACTCTTAAATTCACAATATATCTATTTCACTGATAAATCTGTACATCTAAATAAGACCTGTGTGTCTGCCTGTAATTTCAAATTAACAGCATTTCACTAAAAGCTTATAAAGTATATACCGTACTAACGTTAAAAAATCTTCACGCCGTTACCAATACGGGGGTAGGCAGAAAACTAGACAATTTACTCCTTTCGACCCACCGTACACCAAAGACATTTTTTGGGCCAAGTGAAAGGCGATGTCTCTGTCGCCGCCTTACATTATGTAACAAATCAATTATTAAAATTTTTCTTTATCTGTGTGATCCGTCTAATCTTTGAAACGGCAGGACAGATTTTCCGGCTAATCTTTGAAGGGGCTTTCACTGGCAGATAGCTGATGTTATAAGAAGTAACTTAGGCTACGTAAAGTGT
The DNA here is from genome assembly GCA_029286605.1 of Sericinus montela. NCBI lineage: Eukaryota > Metazoa > Arthropoda > Insecta > Lepidoptera > Papilionidae > Sericinus > Sericinus montela. Next base: position 2,030,982 of record JAGSMR010000070.1, on the reverse strand, counting down.
TGAAAAGCGGACAAAGCCGCCAGGGAGGCAGTCAATTATAAGTAAACTGTTTATAAAAATAATAAATAAATATCTTCACGCAAGTCCCAATACAGGGGAAGACGGAGGTCTAGTCTTGACATGTTAAGTCCCTTCGACCCACCTTCCTCCGAGGATATTATCGGGACAACGTGGCAGGTGGCGAGCCCGTCGCCGTCTTTATATCCAAGCCAACGATATAATTCGTACATAAGTTATTGAAAAACCCCATTGGTACGAATCTGCCACTAGGGGATCGAACTCGGGTCTCTTAACTCGAAATTTCGACCACCAGGCAACTCGGCTATCGTGACTAAACTATGTATATTATGTGAACTAACCACCACGGATAGCTTTAATGTGGTACCATTTAACACTATTTTTACATGAAGAGGCTTAAGAGCCACTTGGTTATTTGATAGCGTAATATAAGGTTAATAGGGAAGAAGGGTGATATACTTTCCTTTCCTTTTCCGATGCTTTTACGTCTTCAGGACTCGGACAGCGTCATATGGTTAAAACTCGTTTTTTTTTTCACTTAACGCTGATGCAGTAAAGGCCACAGCGAAGATCGTGGAGGTTTTAAGACAGTAATAGATCTTAAGAGATCACAGTTCGCGACAAAAGATTTCCTCAAACATACAAAACTATTCCACAGTAAGAAAAAAGAAAAATCCATCCATCCATTTTGTTATAATGACGTCATAATAGAATAAATGACACGATTTAATTCGAAAATTAAGATTTGTGAATGTATTTTTAATGCACGTTATTGTGCCACCAGAACTTTTCCAATTCGCGTTCCAAATATAAATTTGAGCCACTTATCTGTTATGAATGGAGTTTTAAAAAAAAGTATTAAACCCACATATCCTCTCTGCGATAGAAATAAAACTAGCATTTTAAAAATTCCATCTGCATTTTAATGCATTAGTATAAATATATATTGCTTGCAATGTGGTATCTTTTCATGAATTTAAAACGATAAAATGTCAGAAACTCTTGAGGCGAGAAGTTTCAAATAAAATTAAGTCTAAGTGAAGAGACACAAAAAGGAAGTTTGATAAAACCAGTTTTGAAAAATTATACCAATTGTTTTGTTTCTTTTTTTGTGTTTTATTGTTTTTTAAAGATGGTTAGACTCCTTGCCTAGGAGTGGTCTGATTTGATATACAGCGCTATATTTCTGCGGCCAGTAACTACTTATCCTCAAGTTGACTCTTAAGTAGAATTTCATCCGAATGCCATCAAAAATACTTTAATAAATGACTTTGTCCAAAATGTCTTTAACTCCTTATCCGAAATGTATTTGGCTGCGCGGCGCGGTTTTAGTTGGCGTGAGAGTCCATGAGAGTCCCCAGCCAGTAAGCAAGTGTGTGTGAGTGAGAGATGAAATGATTGTTAAAAAATTTTAGCAATAATAGTGTCGCACGCACGCAATAGCACGATCGAACCTGTGTCACTCGCACACCAAAGCGAGCGCCGTTGCCGCTAGGTTACTACGGCTTATTAAAACACAGTTTTGAAAGCAGCTAAATTTATATCAAAATTTAAATACTTGTCAAGTTACGAGTAGAGAATTTGCTTTCAAGTTGAGACGAAACACTGGATCACTTCAAAACTTGTCTATAAATGGAATTGGTGGTGAATCGAAGGACTCTCAGACACGAAACTTATTATATTGCGATCCGGAATGTCAAGATAGGTACCGAAAGTTAGTTGTCGAGGTTGTGGTTAAGAGAAATGCCATTTACATTATAACATTTAGACTATATAATACTATGACACACCGCAAGATATTTAAATACGAAATAAACTGTTTATAAATTGTTAATTTCATCATCATCACATCTTTTAAAAGTCCACCGCAACATGTGGGCATTTTATGTAAGGGAGATTTCACCACTATCGTCACGCTTGGCAGGCGGATCGTAGATCCCAGTACCGTACACCTTGCTTCTTAGACGCTGCTGCCTCCCTACTGAAATTTGGTCTAATATTTGGAGAAGTTTATGCCGCCGTAATGTATGACACAAAACAAAAAATAACACATTACATATTTTTTTTATATCTTCACGCAATTTCCCATACTTGGGAAGGCAGAGATCAAGATAATGCAGTCTTTAGCATGCACCGAAGCCTATTTAGGGCACCGTAGCCGCTGCTGAATCTAATTTACTATAAACTTCACTTATAATAAAAGTTTTGTTAAGACAAAAAAAACCTAATATACGTAAAAAAACTTGAAAATATGACCTACCTACCTATCCAATAAAATTTAATTTTTAAACGATTTATATGTTGATAATCGATTTTACGATCTCAAAAAGCATAGACCATAAAAAACATGGACAAGAGAAAACCCATACAATATAGTTTAGCGAATAATTATGCAAATTTTTTTAAAAATCTTTAGGCAAAAATTTTCAATCGCATAACAGTACAGTCTAAAACTATACATTGAATTCTTAAATATCTACATTGATTCACACAATTTAAAACTAACAAGTGAGTTCCACCTTAAAGATGAGAAGCTAGGCACGTTCAAGTCGACCGTAATTACAATAATTATTTACGCAACACCGTGATCAAGCCCCGTTGCCTTGTAACAAGAATCTCGGATACAGTAGTTGAAGTATTTTGCGTGGAGGCGGCTTTAATACGACCTAATGAAAATAAGGAAGAGGTGACGCTTTAATGAAGCGAGAAATCCGATAAAGGAAAATACACTTAGAAAATAATGCTAAGAGGAAACTTAATATCTGAAGTCGAGAAACAGTCACGATAGTCGAGCGGTTGGGTCATTGGAATTCGCGTCAAGAGTCCCGAATTCGATGAACAGGAATTAGGCTCGTACAAATGAATTTTTTGAAAAGTTATGTTCGATTTGTATCGTTAGCGTGGATATAAACACGCGGAAAGGCTCATCATCTGTCACGTTGTGCTCCAAGGACCGGTGATATATGGGTCAAAAAGGCTTAATTGTATGGACCTCTGTCAACCTCATCATTGAAAATAGCGTGAAGATATTATGGTATATAATATTGGCTGGTATTGTTATCACGTCATCTTTCGATACTATTGGTATTTTCAAAGCTTTTTCGTTGGTCGCCTCTTACGAGATGAAATGTATATACACCCGTACCGCATGGAATTCTTACGCTTTAGACACAACGCATTCTTACAACGTAATAAAGTAAAGACAAGTAATAAAGTAATGCCAGAGTAAAGTTTGTGTATTGGTAAAGTGATGAGTTGAGTAAAAATTAAAGAAGGAATTCAAATTTTGTAAAAGTTCTTAATTAATTTTGCATATAAATCGCCCCCTAGCGGATACTCTTAATCCAAAGTTTATCCAACTTTTTAATCCACGAAATGTAATAGGAATTTCAAAACAGATATTGCGGTCGTCCAGGAGTCCTTCACTGGAATTCAATTTTCTGTCGTGGGGCTAGACTTATTGGCTTGAAAAAGTGCACCGCAGAACAAAAGTCTTTTCCTTTAAGAGGATCTGCCTAGCCTAGTAGGGTAGCTTTGTTACTAACATGGCAATAGGCTCACCAAATCCCACGTTGTACACTCACCAACAAGTTCTGGAGAGATGAAGGTCGGTGCGAATAAGCTGTTGCAACTAGGCAAGTTTTTATAAATATGCTACGAATTTAATGTAATTTGAGAAAACAAGAAATAAAAGAACCCGTCTACCCCCGTATTGGGAATTGCGTGAAGATATTTATTTATTTATCTAACATAAACTAAGCTGTCTTGACCTATGAAAACACTAGTATCGGGTGCTTCTTAAATAACGTAAAAATCAAAACAATTCTTCAATATTAAAAGAGTGACTCTTACGCAAAGAGTTTCTAATTTCACACTTTTCACAAAGGGTCGCATTAACCGCTGACGTCACTACCGCAGAAATCAACAAGTGCCCCGAGTATAAACTTCCAATTTCGACTGCGATTCCGCCAGACCAACTTCTGACGCGAAGTGGCCAAAGTTAGAACTTGTAATGTACGAGTAGCTTATTACGTAAACTGGGTTTGTATGAACGGGTAAGGAAGCGAATATTTCACGGTAACAGGGGTCGAGTTAGGCCGGGAACAATCTCCAAAACCATGTGAGCAAATTGCATAAAGAGGGGAGGCTGAAGAGTACCCGAATACCTAAACGTGCGTGTATGAAGACAATGATTAATATAATATAATAATGATTAAGATAATCTGTTAAAGGATTATGAAACGTTGCTAGATTAAAAAATTACAATCGATGGATGAAATGTATATTGATAGAAATATCGATGGATAAATTATTAGATTTTATTTAATTTTATCGTAAGGATCTGTTCTGTCTGGCTACCCCGAAAAGGATAGTGCTTGAAGAAATGCATGATACGTTATTTTCGAAGCACTGTTATGTATTCATGAAATATTCATGAAATTCCCAATACTGGGGTAGTCAGAGGTCTAGGCAATTAATTTAGTTCTTTCGACCCACCTTTCACCTTCACCTAAGACTATTTGGAACTACATGACCGGTGGTGAGCCGGTCGCGGTTTTTATGTGCAAGCAAACGATATAAATCATACATAAGTTGGTACGAGCCTTCCACCTGGTGATCAAACTCCGGTCTGTCAACTCGATTCCGGCTACCCAACTACTCCAACTCTCAGGTTACCTAACTACTTGGCTACATTACTATAACTGGTATTTTATGAGATGGTTATTTCGCCATCTTTCGGCAGCCATTGCAATCTACCCAAATTTTCTGTTAATCACCTTTTTACGATACCCAAAGGAAGAAAGAGAGTGGTTTTTTTCCTTTCCTATACCGAAAACAGACGTATATAGTGCCGAAAAACTCGACTACAGTGCTTAAATATAACAAATTGCGTCTATTTGAAAAATATTCACGAAGAAATTGGAAAAATATGTAATTTTAGGGTAAATGAGTACGTGATTTTGGAGTAATTTCAGAAATTGAATCTATGCTAGATTGCGCTGGTCCCTGCGCGAAGGTCCATTTCAGCTATACACTCGCACCTGACGTTCAGTGTTTGTCAAAGTGCGCGCCCTCGAAAATTTTGTAGAGCGCCATTTCGATTCGCAAGTATTCCAATATGCGAGCAAAGTTGAGCATGCACGTACAAACTTCCGGAACACGTTGCCGAATGTGAAATTCGAAACAATTTTCATTTGAAGCTCAGCGTGTGGGAGCTAACCCGCTTAGAAGCTGACATGTTGTGTCAAGGGTAACGTATCAATATAAATAAATCAATTATACATAGATGGAAACAACATCACATACATTCCTCTGATCCCTAGAAGTCTAGACAATTAAGTCCTTTCGAACCACCTTCCACCGAAGACATTTTTGGGGACAACGTGACATGTGGTGAGCCCGTCGCCGTGTTTATGTCCATACCAATTATATAAATCGTACATGAGTTTTGAAAAAAAAAACCATTAGCACGAGCCTTGGAGATCAAACACGGGTCTCTTGATTCGAATTTCGATCGGCCAACCAGTCGGCCATCGTGACCACTTGAGTTATGAAAACAGAAATAACGAAGGTACTTAAGGCTTATGAATAGGTAGTGACTTTATATATAAATGCTACAGATTAAATATGTAATGTATGTTTTGCCGAACTGTCGTGGTTTTTGTGTAGCAAGTCGGAAAAAGTTTTGTGGGTCACGCGAACGAATCTGCGACAACGGGCAAAAACTAGTTTGTTAATTATATATGTACAGGGAGGGACAAAATCACTTACAATGCTCTGATCCCACAGCAAATTGCAAAACTACTTGAACTATATTTATTTATCTTCACGCACAATCCCTGACGGGGTAGCCAGAGAGAACAGATCGCCTAGAGTCACGATCCCTACATACTTCTTCCGCTTCTTTCAGATTCATCATCTTCTTCATACATGCACGTCTAGGTATCCGAGTACTCTTGACCCTCCTCTCTTTGAGCAATTTGCTCACATGGTCTTCGAAAGTTAGTCTCGGTCTACCTCGACACCTTATTATCTTTCGCACTATATATTTTCTTCACCATTCGGTCTTCACTCATTCGCTCAACGTGCCCAAACCATCGAAGCACGCCCTTATCCATTTTTGAGACAAGGTCATCTTTCAAACCTGCCATATTGCGAATCTCTTCGTTTTTAATTTACTTTTATGTCACCCAATTTCACACCCAAACAGCTATCTTTCAGCTTCTGTCTTTCAGCTCGTGTAACAGCCAGGAAGACATGACACAACCCTGTTTTACGCCCGTTTGGACGCTAAACATGGGTGACAGGTCATGCCCTACCCGCACACAGGCTTTACAGTCACAGTAAAGTGACTGCACAGCCCTTAGCAATCGACCATCCACACCATACCCCGGCAACAGTTCCCACATTTTCTTCCCTACAACCTTATCAAATGCTTTCTCAAGATCCACAAAAGCACAGAAAATCTTCTGGTTAGCAGCCAGAAGCTTCTCCGTGATCATGCGGAGAGAAAACATTTGATCCGTGCATCCTCTTCCAGTTCTAAATCCGCATTGTGCCTCCCATAGAAATCTTTCCGATTTATCTTGCATCCTACGTGTCAAAACCTTCGAGTAAACTTTACTTGCTAAACTGGTCAAGCTGATCGCCCGATAGCACCCGCAGTCATAATGTGAACCTTTACCTTTATATAAAGGCACAATGACCGCGGATCGCCAATCATCCGGAACAGCCCCCGTTCGCCAGCACAAATTGCACAGCAGATGAAAGCTGTCCCAGACACGTGGCCCACCATACTTGACCATTTCAGCAGTAACTCTGTCTAGTCCCGCAGCCTTACCACATTTCAAACTTCTAATCGCACATTCAATCTCTTTCACACTGATGACCTCAGTGTCATCGAGGTCTGAGTCTGGCGTACCAATCACGGCGTCACCCCCGGATCCCTCACTAAGATCATTACACGCATACATCTCTCTATAAAATTTGCTCCATCGCTGCATGACGTCCGAATTTTCTGAGAGGAGTTCATTGGTTGCCGAAAGCACTTTATTCATTCTTAAGGCTGTCGCATCACTCCGGGTCCTTCCAACCTCTTTCCAGAAGAGTTTGGAGTTCTCCTTGAAGTTGTGCGACAACCTTTCGTCCGCTTCCATTCCACTCCTTTCACGCACTTCCTCAATCAATGCTTTCGTGTGAACTTTCTGGAGCTTATATCTTTCTTTCTTCTTCTCTCTCATATCCTTATCATTACTAGAGGCCAAGTAGTCTAACTATGCTTTCTTCTTCTTATTTACAGCTTCTTTCACTTCGTCATTCCACCATGTATCACCCTTTTTACTACTACCTCTTTTCACAGTTCCACACACGTCTTCCGCTGCACTAACCATTCCTTCTCTAAGGCTCTGCCATATTTCTTCCACACATTCTTTCCTGACATCAATGCTGTCCAGCTTTTCGGCTACCCTTGCTTGATATTTATCCCTAGTGTCCGCTTCCTGAAGCTTCCAGCTTCTATGAACTATGATAACTATATATCTAATGAATTATGAAATACACTTACACTTATTCCACAGTTTATTTGCTGATTACCAATGGATTTGGGTTTGTATTATTGGTGTCCGATGAGCTATATAGGCTGCTTTTTACTGTACGTACTATACAGTGAACATCACGTAACGTACGTACGTTTTTAACAGTAGTAGAGCCACGCATCAGCTTTTGTTATTGCATGAATGGGCCGGCTCGACCGGGGAAGTATCACGAGCTCACAGAATACCGGCGTGAAGTAGAAGTCTAACAAACTTCTGCGTTTCGTCTGGTGAGTGCAGGTAACCGGTGGCCCACACACCCCCTTCCCCAATTCTGGGGAGAGGGGGCACTCTAAGGGAGGCAACGCATCTGCTATGCCTCTAGTATTGCGGGTGTTCATGGGCGGCGGTAATCACTTACCATCACGTGAGCCACCTGCTTTTTGCCTCCCTTTTCTATAAAAAAAATCACATACGTTGCTCTGACCCCAAAGTAAGTAGCTAAAGCTCTTATGTTATGGAATCGGAAACAACGAAGGTACTACAAACGCCCAGACCCGAGAAAATTAAAAAAAAGCGGCTCTTCACATTGACCTGTCCGAGAACCGGACCCGGGACCCCAGAGCTGGCGACAACTCGTCAATTTTATTACAAAAAAAATTATTAAAAACACTTAAAAGTCACGATAGCCGCGTGGCTGTCTAACCTTGTACTGAGAATTGCGTGAAGATATTTTTATTTATTTTTATTAACACCAACTAATACACTAAAATTTAATTTTACGTCTCAATTATCAACAGTTTACGGTAATTAAACACTTGATGTCTCGAATGTTACGATGTTCATAATCGTAAAGATATCTATAAAGCGTTTGAACGATAGCGCCCGTTACGTGATAGTAAACAGGTTATATTAATATATGGTGGGAATAAAGCGCTTTATTGCTTACTCATTACGATCCTTAATATGAATCTGGGTTATACCCTGTTTTTACAATTCATTGGAAACGTGTGGAGCTTTTCGACTTCCGTACGCATCTTGGTTATGTAATCTTTTCAAAGTTATTTCAGGGTCGATTTAACTGCTTTGGTTTAAAATAAATATCGTCGTGCAATTCCCAATACAGGGGTCGACAAAGGTCGAATCTAGACAATTAAGTCCCTTCGACCCTCCTTCCACCGAAGATATTTTCAAGTAAACGTGACAGGTGGTGAGCCCGTCGCCGTATTTAGTCCAACCTAACGATATAATTCGTACAAAAGTTTTTGAAAAACCCATTGGTACGAGCCTCCCACCAGGGGATCGAACTCGGGTCTCTTGACTCGAAATTCCGACCACACAACCTCTTGGCTATCGTGACTTGTTCAAAATATTTACTGTATTTGGTCTGCGGTTATGCCGTAAGTATATATAAAGATACATAGTGAATGAAAGAATGAATGAATGCTTTTATTGTATACCGCAAAATAATACAAAAAAAAACAAATAAATTTGAAAGTAAATAGACTGTACATATTGGCGGCCTTATCGCTACAATGCGATCTCTTCCAGGCAACCGAAGGCGTAAGGAGATATGACACAGACAAAAGGTAAGTGGTGCAATTTATAGTTATAACTATATATATATATGTACACAAAAATATTTAGGTTAAATGATAAGAATATGTAAATAACACTAAATATAAATAAATAATAATAATATACATAAAAAAATATATACATACATACACGCACACATATACATATAATACATACATTCATAGACAATGACAACATTACATACATTGCTCTAATCACAAGGTCAATTGCTAAAGCAATTGTGTCATGGAAACCGAACCAACGAAGCTTCCACAAACACACAAACACGAGAAAATGTAGAAAAAGTGATTTTCTTCATTGCTTTTGTTTGATTTTCGCTATACGCGGATGTCATAATAGCAAAAATACCAGACATACTGAAATCGGCAACAGACAGTAGCATTTACTTTGCGAGTTGTTTGGTACTGACACCGCTAACGCACTTCCTAAGAGTGGCGATATGTCAAACTCTGCATTACGTGAAAGGCCTCCGTCCAGTGTTAACCTTTCATATATTTGTATATACGAGTTTATATATTGTTATGTTTGTAACATTTATACAAAAAATATATCTTTGGGCCATTCCCAATACAGGGGTAGACAGAGGTCTAGATAATTAAGTCGTTTCAAACCACCTTCCACCGAAGATATTTTTGGAACAATATTATTATCTATAACTACTATAATATTATCATACTATTTAGGGACTATATAATTTCTATAATCTTTGTTATTCCGGCCGTAGATATTTTCATTAATTTCATAATAAGTCACAATAGCCGAGTGGTTGGGTGGTCGGAATTTCGAGTCAAGAGACCCGAGTTCGTTCCCCAGATGGCTGGCTCGTACCAATGGGTTTTTCAAAAATCTTATGTAGGAATTATATAGTTGGCTTCGACATAAAGACGGCGATGGACTTTCCACCAGTCACGCTGTAGAAGGTGGGTCGAAGGGACTTAGTGGTCTAGACTAGACCTCTGTCTACCCGTGAATTGTGTATTGCGTGAAGATATTTATTTTTTATTTTTAGATGTAGCTCTCATATAGCCATGTCATTCACCTTGAATATTTTAGTCTTCCATCATACAGAGAACTAGATGTATCTACGTCATATATACCTACCTACTTCTATGTACAGCGTGTTAAACGAAATGAGGTCAGGCTTTTGTGATTGATGAAGCGATTATACTGAACGGAGTTAACCACACGTCTTAGGTGTCAGCAGCCATATATTCTAAAATTTATATCCCTTCTCAGATATTAATTAGGGCCACTTGCAGCAAAATTATTCAAATCTCAGTGTAATTTTGCGTTTTGCGCTAAGCTCAGCTTAACTTAAATCTCATTAACTTCGTCTTGCACCGTAACATTTAACATTCGATTTAACTAAATCGAAATTAGGCCATTCATTTTACATTTTCTCATTGTTATGTCATTATTTCATTACATTACATTTTAGTCATTCATTCATCATTCATTCTTCACACATAAAAATGGCCGATTCGAACTCAAATTTTGCTTTTGTCGCGCGTCTTGTCGTGGTATATTCGCCTTTAACAGTTTCTTGTCGTGGCATATTCGCTTTTTACAGTTTTCAATAAATTACAATAAAGAAATCTTAGGCACCTAATTTTACGACTGCAGAAGTAATGCATTTGCTACATTTATTAGAAAAATTCCCCATAACTGAAGCTTCAAAAATTCATCATCTCGTAATGTACTAAATAATTTAATAATATATTGTACTAAATGAATATTAAATAATGTACTAAATGATTTATTTAGTACATTACACGAGAGTGTACACTCTACGAGAGAAAAACAGAATTTCTAAATATTGTGTTATCTCCTGATCGTCGTTAGATAACAAATTATCAATCATCACCGATAGAAAATCCATTATATTGTCTTTTAATGTACAATTTTACCAATAACAGACAAAAAACATTAACACCGTACCCGAGTATATTGCTAAAATCGAGGTTTAACAAAATAAATCGACTTTTACCGGTATTTAACTTTGACGTTTAAATAAATCGATGTCGTGCAAGTCGTTAAATTAAGTTTAAGCATAAATCGAGTTAAAATCGAGATTTAACTAAAAGCCACAAGCCGCCCTTAGTCACTTAAATAGTTTTCGGTGAGATGTATTAGCGTGAATATATTTTTTTCTTACTTTTAATTTTTTTTTTACTTAACAACAATTATCATAGGCATAGGCTATAAATGGGCTTCAATTGACATATGGTTCAATGCAATACACTAATCCTTCCTTATCTTCATGCTATTTGCCATTCTGTGTGGGCAGAGGTCTAGACAAATATGTGCCTTTGACTCAATTTTGACCAAAGTTTAGCTTAATTGGATCGAATTGGCAAGTGGTGAGCCTCGATTGGTTTAATGTCTAAGCTAACAGTACAATATCTATTTTCATAGATACATACTTATATAAGCATATATCTTCAATGGTGGGGTGACTACCACATCGGTTATTTTTTATTTTCAAAGGTTGTCGACAGTCACGGTTATGGGGGTTGGGCACCCGGAATTCGAGTCAAGAGACTCGAGTTCGACCTTCCGACCAGGTGGTACGTTTGTACCAATAGATTTTTAAAAACTTAGGCTTGGATATGAAGACTGCGACAGGCTCACCACCAGTCACGTTGGACCAAAAATGTCTTGGGTAGAAGGTGTTTCGAAAGGACTTAATTGTTTAGACCTCGGTCTAACGCTGTATTGGGAATGGCGTGAAGATTTATTTCCAACCGGCCTCGTTTGTCGCTTCCGGTCCCTATTTCACTTCCGCTCATCACAATAGCAGCTCAGCTTGACCCAACCCCACCGGATATTACACCGCAAAAACACGGCAGCGGTTTCTGTGTGACTTGCACTATTAAAGCCAAAGCGGAAAACGGCCGGAAATTTCTGTGTAAGTTGCGGCCCCGCAGGTGCATGCAACTTAATTCGCCTTTCTGAAGTCTTATCCATATTAAATTGGCAATTTTCTTCATATTTTGTGCCATTATTTATTGTATCTGTTAAATGCATCCTACTTTTCATAATTGGATCTTGGAAGATGAAGTCAACCATACCTTTTAAGAAGCAACAACAACATAATTAAAATCCCTTACAAATAACAGTTTTTTTATCTTGACGTATTCCCCAATATAGGAGTAGCCAGTGGTCTTGAAAATTTAGCCTTTTCCAGCCACATTTCACCACTTATTATGTGGCTACGTGACCGATGTGAACCTGTGGTCACTATTCCAAAGTATACAACGATACGATTTATATCGTTGACTTAGACCTAAATACGGCGACAGGCTCACCACCTGTCACGTTATGTCAATAAATGTCTTCGGCGAAAGGTGGGTGGATAGGACTTAATTGCTTGAACCTCTGTCTATCCCAGTATTGGGAAGGGAGTAAAGATATTTTTTAAGATTAGAAATTGAATCGCATTAAAAGCTCTGTTAATTAAAATAATACAAATATTTATCAAACAAAGTTGTAAAAGCAGCGTATCTCAACTAAAGTAAATTTCAAACTGTATATTTCACTAAAAGAGCTGAAACTTTGGCCTTCTAATACGTCTAAGGCTATCTCCTCGGGCGAACTTGCAGTTGCGAACTTTCTAGCGGAGTGAAGGGAAAAATTATGAAAGAGCTTTAAATTAAAAAATAAAACTTTACGATTTATCGTATCGTGACTTTTAAGTCACGATAGCCGATCGGTTGAGTGATAGGAGTTCGAGACAAGAGATCCACAAGACTCGGGCCCCGTAGGTCAGGGTATAGGTTTTTTCTAAGACTTATACCTATACTTCGACGGCAACGGGCTCACCACCTGTCGTTGTCCCGAAAATATCTTCGGTGGAAGGTGGGTCAAAGGGACCTAATTGTGTAGACTAGACCTCTGTCTACTACCCCTGTATTGGGAATTGCGTGAAGATATTTATATTTTTATTCATCTAAGGCTTATATACGATTTATATCGTTGCCTTGGACATAAAGACGGCGACGGGCTCACCACCTGTCACGTTGTCCCTAAAATGTCTTCTGTGGAAGGTGGGTCGAAAGGTCATAATCGTCTAGACTTCTGTCTACCCCTGTATTAGGAATGGCGTAAAGATATAAAAACTTTATGTTAAATACAATAATGAAATCATGATCGTAAGTCAACTTGTCAGCATCAAAATACTCGTATATAACCGTATTTTTAATTATATTAGATTCAGATCGGCTTCCGAATGACAAAAATTTCATCGCTTGTAACATGAACAAAAGCGTACGAATTTTGGAAACTTCATTCTGTAGTCTATTGAAATTGTAAATTCATTTTTACTTTACAACTCCAGCTATAGTGAGATTGTGAATCCAGCTATGTGATTGAGAGGCGCCATTCGAGTCACTCAGATGTCAAATGAAACGTTTGATATATTTACATTTTTCAAACCAAACCACTCAGCTGAAAGGGTCACAATACGAAGCCAGAGTACTAGTGTAATAGCATTAAGCGATCGTAATTTAATTAACTATTAAATTGCAACATTACAAAAATTATTTACAAACCACCTCTACTCTTTACGACTGTTCGACAACAGACTCGTATTATTTATTGTTTTACGGTGAAGTTTACACGACTACATCTTTCTGAGCTCGTGGGAAATTCAGTTCGTAAAATTACTATGCACTGTGGATAGAACCTGAGTCTCACTAATTCTAAAGCTTGCGCTCTTACCACTGGGCCACAAACAAATTTTTAAAAATTAAAATTTCGCTAACTTTAATAATTTTCATTAGATACCGATACTTAACCTTCTTACCTGAAGGTAATATAAAGAAAATTTGATAAAAGTTAATAAAAGTTGTCTACGTAAGGTAGCCTCTTCGATTTATTAAAAGTTCCAATTTAATTATCAACGTATATTAAAAACGAAAAATTTTAGTGACTGTGGCAAAATAGAAAATGATATTATTTACTATAATAATTTCTGTTTCTGGAATTTTTATGTAAACTTTTAAAACATTATAAACATCATCATTATCTCAGATTTATCTAAAAAAGCATTCGATGTTTTCCCGCGCAATACAAGAAATGGCGACAGAATTGTTGTCGATCGAGCTCCAATGACATATTTTTTCAAAACGGTTGTTATACATATTTTTTTCAAAACGGTTGTTATGCCATATCAATATAGGTGTACAACAAATTGTTATCTGACTTTAAAGGAGCCAATGGCGATTGAGAGATTTAACTCTAAACTAAAAACCTGGCTTTTCACTTAATGTTGATATGATATTGATAAACTTCTGACAAATGAATAACAGCAATACGCTTATTTGAAATTTAACTAACGGTACTGCATTGGATATTCAATAAACTCTCGTTTTTCAAAAGCTTATGTACGAATTATATCGCTGGCTTGGACATAAAGACGGCGACGGGCTCACTACCTGTCACGTTGTCCCGAAAATATCTTCGGTGGAAGGTGGGTCGAAGGGACTTAATCGTCTAGACTAGACCTCTGTTTACCCTTGTATAGGGAATTGCGTGAAGATATTTAATATTTATATTTTTTTAAAAGAATTGTTTTTTTCTGTTTGAAATTTGTTTGTTTCTATTTACATCAAACTCAATAGATAACTTTTCCATGCCCCATCTAGCAGACATGTGAAACTATTTACAGCTTGTACCAACTCTAATATGTACCATGTTAGCAATTCTCATGTTACCAATAACCATGTTAGCAAATAAAGAATAAAAATTATTATCATAATAACGGCCTGTAAAAGTCCACTAAAGCGAGTACACCTCTCCCGTACGGGAGTATTTACCACAAACGCCACGCTTGACAAACGGATTGGTGATCGCCGAACACGCTGGAACTTTGTCTACTAATTTTGGGTCTGGCATATTTCGAGATCATGATAACTACTCCAAGTTGGGTGATCGGAATTTGATTCGAAGAGACCAGAGTTCGATCCTTAGGTGGTAGGATCGTACCAATGGGTTTTTTCAAAACTTATATACGATTTACATCGTTGGGTCCGACTTAAAGGTGGTGTCAGGCTCAACACCTCTCTCGTTGTCACAAAAATGTCTTCGATGAAAGGTGGTTTGAAAGGACTTACGTGTGTAGACCTCGTTCTACCCCAGTATTGGGAATAGCTTGAAGATATTTTTTTTATTACAATGCCATCTATTGGTACACGATTGCGTTACAAGATTGTTTCCTTCGTCGAATCTTATTACACCCACTGAAGGAGTCGGTATTATTCTTACACCTTTAAAACACGGATACGGCTAGAGTTTAGACATTCAGTAAAATTTACTCTTACCGTGAAGATACCCACACGAATTCTCATAGGCCATTGACCTTAGAACATGAAGCTGAAATCCATAGAGCCAAATGAAACTTCAGCTAGTTTAATTGTAAATTCGAAATTATTAATTATAACAACATCAGTCACTACGCTCCGTGTAACGGACACCGTAATTAATTAATTTTTGATTGATCGTTAATGTGATAAATGACGGTAATAAATCCTAAAAGCTGTTGATGTTTAAAATTGTCTTTTATTTCACAAATATAAAATACATAAATAAATGTGACAAAATCACATCAATTCCTCTCAACCCTAAGTAAGTATCTCAAGCAGTTGTGTTATGGAATAACATAAAACGAAGGTACCACAAACATCCAGACTCCGAGACAATTAAGAAAAAGTGGTTTTCTACATTTTCCTATCCTGAAATCTAACGTGGTATCTCAGAAAGACAACTAAACACCTTGAAAACCGACGTCTACGCCACTCGACCACGGAGGTCGTCGAAGTATATGTAATGAATTTTATAAAAATATGTAACTTTATACAATTTTCCACCATTTTATTAGAGTTTCAAACATTAATATAATTGATAGTGAAACATGACACAAATTGTGCTTTTACAAAATAAAGTTGTACGTACTGAACTTTATATTATACCAGTCTTGATGGAAGCCATTAAAAATTAATGAAGCCAAATGGAATAGTTCACAAAAGTTTCGGTTGAGATTAGAATCATAAAATAATCTACATATAAGCAAATGTCAATATTCCCGCGCTATTAAAAAAAATATTAAATGTAATATTGTCATTAACTTCACTGTTATTACAGCTTAGTCATGGAATAACAACCTTTATACTTATAAAAATATTAACAAATATCTGCCGCAACCGTAAATGGCCGGATAACGTTTATTAAAAAAGAAATTGAATCAAATAAAGCCGATGTTGACGAAAAAATGTATTATGTACATACTTATATTTGATAATTTGAATGACCGGATACCCTGGACGGTACGTTCCTACGTAGCTAAAGATTTACAGTTAGCGATTGGAATCCGCTGGAGGCAAACATTTATTTGATGAATATGAATGTTTGTACTCCAGTCATAGATGCTTATTTGAATATTAAGTCCATTGTAACCATGGCTTTGGCACAAAGACCGTCAAATAAACTGCTTCTCAGCACTGATAAGCACTTCTTCTCTTCAGACCACATAACATATGGCTTTTATTCTATAATTGCATGGGTGAGGTGTAATATAATACGCACTCAAACGCACTCAAGGCTCGATCACCTGCAGCCATCACCTACAATTATGTCGGAGGGGTGCTGACTTGCGCTCAATGGGCTCGCACGTTCAGCGCAAAAATCGGTTACGTCAGTCACCTGCGAGCACACGAACGACGCTTGCAATAATCCAAGTTGCTGTAGCCGAAATCGGTCGGGATACTACTACTACAATTATATAGTAAAGCCTAAGTGTGTAAACTATCTCAAATAAGCTCCGTTAAGAACTATCTACCAACATTGGGAAAATGCGTAAAGCCCTGTCATGGCAGGACGACATGTGAAATGTATGTTCCTTATTTCGAAGAGTAAATAATTTACAAAATGCGTCATGATAACACCGAGTACATCACAGCTTGAACAACATTTACCAAATCTTATAGCGATATTAACCACGCAATAAAGAAAGAAACTCTTTTATAAGTTAGAGCATAGGATTTTCTGACTTTCTTATAATTACGATAGACTCACGATATCGTTGTCTTGGATATAATAATGATAGACTCACGATATCGATACCGTTGTCTTGGACATGAAGGCGGTGGTGGACTCACCACCTGTCACGTTGTCACAAAAATGGTATCGGTATAAGGTGGGTCGAAAGACCACTCTAAACCCCAGTATTGGGAATGGCGTGAGATATTATTTATAATCCTACCAATATTATAAAGGCGAAAGTTTGTGAGGATGAGGAATGTTTCAGATGGTAGAGTTGAAACATCGACCAGCACGAGTGTCGTTTTCATGCAAAACATAGACAGCGCTTTGGCTGAAACAAGTCCGTCTAAACTAAACAAAACTAAATGTCGTTACGTACGCGAAGACTCGTACGAGATTGTAAAACAAACACGATCGAAACGCGAGCTGAACTACAACAACTCCTCGAGAGAATGAACGTGATTTAATATTAAACAAATGGAACGCGATTTCACAACAAACGTGAAACGTTTTGTTAAATTATATTGTTAAAGATGCCGTGTGTGTTGTACAAGTACTATATGGAGTACTATACGGAGTCTAAACACAAGTGTTGAAAACAAAAAAACAATTTATTGTTTTAAGTGGAATAATAATTAATCATCGAATTATAATAATTAATAACTTTGCCGTGAGAGGTGAGTTCTACTTATAACGAGCTTCGTGGTTGAATGGTGTAGACACTGTAACTGCTTTCAAGGTGTCGCCAGTTTTTAGCTTCCGAGTTTGATTCATGGACGAATCAATGTAGAAAACCACTTTTTACTTTACTTAATACTTTACTTCGTTTCGGGATTTTACTTTTTTAACTTCTTTGTTTCTGATTCCTTACCACAAGTGCTTTAACTACTTACTTTTGGTATGATGTCCAGATTTTACATTGGGTATTTTTACTAAAAAAAATAATAAAATTGCGGTAGAAGATATGTGCAGGAGGGACCGTTCTATATGGTAATTTTTGTGGGAGTCCTAAGTTCTGCAGTTAACCTACTCCTCCTTTTAACAGCGAATCTAAAGGCTATAAAAGAAGAGGCGACTAAGATAACAACTTTGTCAGACTACAATCGGGGGCCATTACGAAAAAAACTAACACTCTAGACAGAGAAGATTTCATATACTTTGCTCTGATCCCTTAATAAGTAGCTAAAGCACTCGTTATGTGGAAGGTACCATAAACAACAAAACCCGAATGTTTGCCTGGTGGTTGGCTCGTACCAATGAGCTTTTCCAAAAATTATGTTTGACCCAAAAATGTCTTTGATGAAAGAAGCGTCGCAAGGACTTAATTGTCTGGACCTCGGTCTAACCCAGTATTGGGAATATACTTTATACACTGTACATCACAATATTATACATATCACAATATTTCTTGTATATACACGAACACTACACTTTCAAAATAAAACAATTATTTACGGATTTTATGGCGTTTTCATCTAGTTTTTTAACTATTTTAAACTTCCTGAGGTTTCGGGTACTTTATGGCAACGGATGGTCCGTTGTCACATGACCCTCCATGGCCAGTCCCCCATTGGGAAATTAAAAAATATAAAAAAAAACTAAATAAAAAAGCTATAAAATACATAAATAATCCTTTTATTATAAACAGTTTTATATTGTTTTCTTTTAATTATCGATCTACATTGTCTATGATCATATCAGTTTCGTTCGAACAAGGGATATACATCGAGCAATGTATTTTAACAGTACAACATGTAGTGAAGGTCGACTTCTAAAAGTTACAAATTACTCGTTCACGTTATCAATTAATTAGGGTAATATTTATGGATCATGTAAAGGCAAGATAATTGCCTTATAAACCAATATACACGAGTACATATGTACGTACACGACTTCCGTGGACGAATGGCGCCGGTTTTTATGATGTTGCCGGCTCTGAGGTATCGAGTTCGATTCCATATCTGTTGTCCATATCTATGTATGTATTTATTAATTTATTAGTCTCTAGTAGGATTTTTGTCTTTCGCATAACCGTACCGAACGAACCATCAAGTAAAAGAATATTTTCAATAAGTATATATTAAACAAATGAAACGCGATTAGTTTCATTTAATTTTGGCAGTGGTAGCATCGGCTTAAGAATACGCTACTCACTTTCTTCTCGTAGACGTCGTAAGAATCGACTAAGAGAAAAGCCTTGACAATATCAATGGCTCCCGATAGATATCGGTAACTCTTTTAGAAGAAATACCAGATTAAATTAAGCAGAGGTCACGATACAAATTAACTGGAATACCCTGGAGATGCCGTAAGGCAAAACCGATTGGTTTAATTAAAATATAAATTAATAAATTGTATGTATACAACTTTATGACATAAAATTTTCATACATTTTAAGCACATTAAAATAATGCCACGATAGCCGAGTGTTTGGGTGGTCGGAATTTCGAGTCAAGAGACCCGAATGCGATCCCCAGGTGGCAAGTTTATATCTATGAGTTTTTCACAAATTTAAGTACGAGTCATATCGTTGGCTTGGACATAAAGATGGCGAGGGGCTCATCACCTGTCACGTTGTCCCAAAAATATCTTCGGTGGAAGATGGATCGAAGGGACTTAATTGTCTAGACTAGACCTCTGTCTACCCCTGTATTGGGAATTGCGTGAAGATATTTATTTATTTAAAAGCTCTTTTAAACATAACCATGCAATAGGAGACGCCCGGGCAAATGACTACTTTTGGAACTGTATAGAACATCGTACTGGCCGTAACAAAAGCCATATTTCTTATTCTTATTTTTTTAAAGAAAAAGAAATATGAAATATATGTGTCCTAAGAATTCATTATTTGTTAAAAACTTGCTCCGTTGAAATATTACAATGTTTGTCCTTAACAGTCCTTAGACATTAAAATGACAAATTGTACAATTTAATAATGTCTGGCACAACTTTAATAAATTATAAGTTTAAAACAACAAACTATATATATATATATATATATATATATATATATATATATATATATATATATATATATATATATATATATATATATATATATATATATATATATATATATATATATATATATATATATATATATATATATATATATATATATATATATATATATATATATATATATATATACGCATGAAACGAATAAAAGCCATTGTTTGTTTGCTGACTTTGGAAAATTCTATAATAATATAAGTTTTATAGCGTTGATTCGTCTAAATAAACAAATATCTTTTATTTTCGGAATATCTTTTCATGCAACGGATTATCTTTTAAAGACGACCCCTACGAGATAGAGCAATTACTTGCGATATTGCGAGAAGTTAATGGATGACAGGTGAACCAAGACCGTTCTACGTGGAACACTTTGAAACAGGCCTGTATTCAGTAGGGGCCTTTTGATAGGCTGTAATGATGATTATGATAGTCGGGTGGTTAGGTGATGGGAATTCGAGTCCAGAGATCCGAGTTCGATCCCCAAATGGATTTGTTCAAAACTAATGTACAATTTATATCGTTGGCTTGGAAATAAAGATCGCAATGGGTTCACCACCTGTCACGTTGCTAGAAAAAAGTCTTCGGTGGTGGGTAGTCTTTTCTTTCCCAATATTGGGATTGGCGTCAAGATATTTATTTAGTTATTTATGATAATACCCAATAAGTGTAATTAACCAGTAGCTGACTGGCTTAAAATGCTTACAATGCATGATTGACTTCAACCCTGAGCTATTATATTGGTGACGAGGATGTGATAGCCTTGTAATCACTAATAGCAACTCCGATTCGATTCCCAAGCCAGCACCAATAAGTGTTACCACGAGACTGGCGGTGAAGCAAAACATCGCAAGGAAACCTACACTTCTAATATATATCTTCACACCATTCCCAATACAGGGGTAGACAGAGATCTAGTCTAGACAATTAAGTCCCTTGGACCCACGTTCCCCGACGATATTTTCAAGACAACGTGACAGAGGGTAAGGCCGTCGCCGTCTCAATGTCCAAGCTAATGATAAATTCGTAAATAAGTTTTTGAAAAACCCATTGGAACGAGCCTGCCATCAGGGGATCGAACTCGGGTCTCATGACTCGAAATTCCGACCACCCAACTACTCGGCTATTGTGACTTTTTTTACGCGTCTAAGAAATCATAAATACTTCAAAGAAAGATAAGTCCTATAATTGTGAATCTCCCTAAATCTCGTGAAAGGTGATTAAGGGAAATAGCAAGCCAAAATTCAGCAGACCTAAGTCGGGCAGGAGCATCTAAGTTGCGATGTTTCTGGTATCGCCGATTCGCGTATCCAGATCTTCGATTGTGGCAAACCCCTACGTTTAGGGGAGGCTTATGGCCAGCAGTAGACTTAAGGATAAACCGATGACGAGATATTACAGCTTTCGATAAAATAAATTGGTAGGATAACGTTATCTCATCTATCGATGTCGCAATCAAATTTGATTCAGCGTACTGAAACATTTCTTACAGAGAAACACTCCAATCAATGTTATTTTTCAATTCGAAGCTGCACTGAGCATTTCAATATCACAATGGCGCACATAAAAAAACAGAAACGATTCATTTCGAATTTGAAGAATGTTTTGTAAATAATTGAAAGGGGTTTCAGCTGCTATAAAATATTTATATTCTATTCAGGCGAGATTCATTATGTTATTAAAAAAAACACAACTTTACCTTCTTTTCTCTCTGACAACCTTTTGATTTCCGGAGTTGTCTCGGACCTGGGTGTTTATGGTGCCTTCGTTGTTTCCGATTCCATAACACAAGTGCTTTAGCTACTTACTTTGAGAAATGGATGTGATGTTGTAGCACAAAGAGTTTAACTCTCTTACTATACTTAGCCGTCTGGGTCAGTACCACACTGTCACCTATATCGGGATTCAGATTTAGGGACTTATGTGGGTACTTAGGTAAGTATAAGTGTCAAGGGGTATGGAAGTCACCAGCAGGTGGGTTGTAATCACTACTATTTCAATAAAATAAGAAAGCTTGCATCTTATACGCAGTTACCCGTAACCAGTCCATTTAATTTGGTCAGCCTTCTTCAATGTATTTTCTCCGTAACCATCGTCATTTGAAACAAGGCGAAACACGTGTCGCTTAGTTATCAGTGGTGGTCTATGTTACCTGGTCTCGAGTGAGTTATTTGTAGTTTTCATTATATTTGATGCCACTCCTCTATTTCGTAGCGCAGTTTTTAAACAGACGTCTTACACTGTACACTTTATTTTCTATTCATTAAGGACAGACAATGGTACGCCTCATGCTTCTGTAGTAGATGTAGGTCTTAAATTACACTCTAGCATGTCTAAACGATCGTGGCGGAGCAATTAGCGCTGACACTAAGGATTGTGTTATATGCATTAGCGCTGAAGTGGTGATGGACATACTTTTTTGCTACTAACAGAGCCGCGGTTAGAAATAAAACGTGCTGAGAAAATAATTATGTTATTAGAAAGAAAGAAATTATTATTTCCCAAAATATAGACTTTGACAAACATTTATAGAATAGAATTAAATTAATTAAAACAACGAAAATAAGAATCGACACGCAATTCCCAATACAGGGGTAGACAGAGGTCTAGACAATTAAGTCCCTTTGACCCACCTTCCGTCTTTATGTCCAAGCCAGCGATATAATTTGTACATAAGTTTTTGAAAAACCCATTGGTACGAGCCTGCCACCTAGGGATCGAACTCGGGTCTCTTGACCGAAATTCCGACTACACCAAACTCGGCTATCGTGACTTTTTTGATAGAGATCTAGACAATTAAGTCCTTTCGACTCACTTTTCACCAAAACTTACTTGAGACACAGTGACAGTTGGTAACCCATCGCCTATAATAGCCGCCGGTATTGTATTCATTAATATTATATTAAGTTTTTCTTTTATAAAATTTTTCTACAATATGCCATGTACCTGATATAAGACAGGCTTCGTAGTAAAGATTTCCCTAAAAATTAAAAAAAATTCAAACCAGAAAAGATAAAGTTTCCAGCCACCTGCATACAATTATAAATAACAGGTTAGAAATCCGTTTTCACCGCCGAGTACAAAGACGTAATACCTCTAAGCACGTTATTATACAGGCTCTTTTACCCTTCCAGACCGGGACACAAAAGCTATTACGCTGTTGAATACGCACGATTGTGGTCTGCTGGTGGAACTTCATGGTTAAATTAATTCAAATTCACATATCCGCAGTTAAGAAAATACTACCTCAACTGCTAGCACTATCCCAACTACAAATAAGTGTAAGTGATGTGTTTTCAATATCTTTATAATAAAATAATATTTCTTAATCTTTGCAATTAATGTCACAAATGCGAATAGAACATACATAAATACATACATACATATTGGCCTGTTAAATTCCATTGCAGGACGTAGACCTCTCTCATAGGAAGGATTTGCCACCATCTGTACTTGCACCTCAAACGCTGATGCCCATATTCGATCTGATATTTTTAGAGATAGTTATCCCGCCATCTATCGGTAGCCGTAACGATATTCAAGGCTGTTTTCCTTTGTCGCCTCCTACGACATCCTCGGGAAGAAAGGGAGTGGTCATATTCTTACGCCGTTACCGCACTGATAATAGAACAGGAGCTTAAAATGTTTAAGAGTTTAGATCTATAGAATAGCGTCTACATTAGATACTTACGTACTTGCAATTAATCGAAAAAGAAATTTCACGAACACAAATATTAAAATTTATTGTTATAAACTTGTACACATACACTTATTAATTTTAATTTTAATTAAACCAACCGGTTTTGCCTAACGCCATCTCCAAGGTATTCCAGTTAATGTGTATAGGTGTGCAAAAATTAAGTTCAATAACATGCACCAATGCAATTTCACCAAGAGACAACAATCGCTTGTATAAATTATAATAAATACCTACCTATTTTGTTTCACAAAACTGAACACATTTTTATACTTGGCTTGTAATATGAATGCAAAAGGAATGGATATGGCCATAACAACTCAAAGGTCACGGCACTCGTTTTGATTACATAATACTCAAGTGACCTGGATTCAATCTCCCTAAAATTGTTCGTAGCAATTTTATGCGCGATGCTTGACAGTGAAAGAAGGAGTGGATATAAAATCAGCATATCTTTGAAATACATACATAACGGGCTATTAAACGTCCACCGAATGACATAGACAAGTTCCGTAAGCTCAAACCCTCGCTGGTTTGCTTGCCAAGTACAAGTATGGCGATTATGCCATACTTGTCAAGTAGATTGCGGATACCAGAAACTTTATACTCAGACGCTGCCGCCCGTCACCGATTTAATTCATGACAAAATGACAGCGTACATCAAACAATGAATTTAATAGGCAAACTTTTGATACCTTTAATTTCAGTTCACAGATAATACAGCTTTATATTTGTGAAAACAAAAATAAAAAAATGGTTTAGTGTTCAAGGTGTTAGAGCGTAAAATAAAAATTCACTTTTGCATTTATAATATAATATTATATATTTAGGATATATTTATATAGAGATACATGGGTAATACATGGGTAAACACCTTTGTCTACCCCTGTATTGGGAATGTGACGGGGTGAGCCTGTCGCCGTCTTTATGTTCAAGCCAACGATATTTTTCGTACATATTTTTTTTTAAAACCTATTGGTACGAGTCTGCCACCTGGGGATCGAACTGAATCTGTCTCGCATTTCCCAATACTTAAGACGGAGATCGAAACAATTTACACTTTTTTTTCGATCAATGTGTTATTTATTCTAAAATAAGCTCTCGATCTCTGTTGTGCAGTCAGGATAGCAGAGTGGTTGGGTGGTCGGAATATGGAGTCAAGATAGCCGAGTTCGATTCCTAGATAGCAGGCGCGTACCAGTGGGTTTTTCAAAAACTAATTTACGAATTACTTCGTTGGCTTGGACATAAAGACGGCGACGGGCTCACCAGCTGTCACGTTGTCCGGAAAATGTCTTCGGTGGAAGGTGGCACGAAGGGACTTAAATGTCTAGACTAGACCTCTATCTACCCCTGTATTGGGAATTGCGTGAAGAAATTTATTTATTTATTTAAACCTCTGTTCACCCCAGTATTATGAGAACGGTCGCGCTTTGTTTAACCGATATGAAAATTGTGCAAACATTGTTCGCTGCATCAGAGAACGCTTCCAGGCGTAAGATTAATTCCGTTCCGTACAGCGTTGAATGAACTATAGTCGAGGCATAATAAAACGTAATTATTATTTTTTTTTCTTTTATAATACATAGTTGGCAGTGTGCCCACTAAAGCCGCGTGCGGCTCGGGCTGACCTACAAACCTTTTTGTTTATACGAATAATTCAGACGACTGTTTACCATAACAACGTTACCACTTTACATATTTTAAATGACGACCGTGAAGTTGTTTTATTTCGCGGAAAGGCGGGAAAAGTCAAAGAAGCTGCGTGTGTGCTGGTGGCTTTCAAAGTAGTAATTTGGGTGGGAAAAGGACGATGGATTGGGGCGGCCTATATACTAGCTACTTCCGTCTTTATCTTTAACAATGTTCATATTTATGATTTTACAGGTATTGCAGGTTCCTGGTAATGATTAGATAAAATTAATACGTACTAAGAGTTATTCATTTATTAAACTTCCTTATAAAAAAGTCACGATAGCCGAGTTGTTGGGTGGACGGAATTTCGAGTCGAGAGACCCGAGTTCGATCCCCAGGTGGCTGTACCAATGAGTTTTTCAAAAACTTATATACGAATTTTATCGTTGGCTTGGACATAAAGGCGGCGACGGGCTCACCACCTGTCACGTTGTCCCGAAAATATCTTCGGTGGAAGGTGGGTCAAAGGGACTTAATTGTCTAGACTTGACCTCTGTCTACCCCTGTATTGGGAATTGCGTGAAGATATTTATTTATTTATTTATAAACTTCCTTATGCAGCGGAACATAGGACTCTCCCATAAGGAGATTTTGGTTTCCCGATATGCGATCCCAACACCTTAGAGCTCAAATTTAACTCCTTCCCATCACCAGTCTGTTGATTTTGGTCTGGTATTTTACGAGATGGTTTTCCTCATATCTATCGGTAGCATATTGGTATTGGTATATTCATGGCATTTGTAAATTTTTTAAAAAGTCATAACGGAAATCACGAACTTATTAGTCCCGAAAATATCTTCGGTGGAAGGTGGATCGAAGGGACTTAATTGTCTAGACTAGAGCTCTGTCTACCCCTGTAACACCTGTAATCGCGGGAATCGCGTAAAGATATTTATTTTTACGAACTGATTAGTAACTGAAAAGTAAAACATTTATTTTTTGTATATTACTCATAAATTTAGGTACTTAAATTAATTTAGGACACTCTTACGACACTCACATGAAGAAAGGGAACGGTAAATTAAAATAAAACGGTAAATAAACGGATACGTACATAGTACATGAAAAATAGTTAAGACTCAAGCGTTACTTTGCGGAAATTCATTGCTATAAAGACGTTACAAGTTGTTATATTGCAACATTCCGCATGCGAAAATAAATGGCATATATTACCTGGTCCGAAGAGAAAAAGTGCACCACCCTCTTTCCCACACATATAGCAAAAATATTTTCACGCCATTTCAAAAACAAAGGAAGACAGAGGAAGATAGGCAATTATGTACTTTCGACGATATAAATCGTACGTTTTAGGAATTAATTTGGGTAAAAGGATAGCTAATGAAACTTATTTAATTATATATAATGTATATATGGGTATAAATATTTTTTTTTTCAATAAATAAATACATATATAGATAGGGACACCATCAGATACATTGCTCCGATCCCAATGTAAGATGCTAAAGCACTTGTGTTATGGGAATCGGGACCTCCAGATGGCAACACCTTGAAACCCGGTCTTTACGCGACTCGATTACGGAGGTCGTCAACGTCATACATAGCACATACATACATATCCATAATATAATAAATATGATTAGTTTTTAATGTTTCTCAGATGATCTTAATATATGTTCACGTACCATACGTTCGAAAGCGATCTTACTTGGTGCTTTTCCGATGTAAGGCTCTTTGGGTAAGGAGTTACAGTGCTGTGTAGCCTGAATCTTAAATGAGTTACCATATATGATACCTAACCTTAAAATGAGTTACCCATGAAACCGGTAAAGTGTTTCGGGATACTAAGCTTATGATTAGCAAGTTCAATATAGAAAAGAGACTAGAAATGATTGTAGAGTTACGCCTCTATTTAATATTGAGCCATTGCAGGCGAGAACGATAGTGAGAGATATGGTCACACTTTTTGATTATGAATGTTCGCATTATGAATGTTTTATATATTAATCAATGGTTATCTGTGTATAAATAAATAAATAAACATCTTCACGCAATTCCCAATACAGGGATAAACAGAGGTCTAGTCTAGACAATTAAGTCCCTTCGACCCACCTTTCACCGAAGATATTTTCGGGACAACGTGACAGGTGGTGAGCCCGTCGCCGTCTTTGTTTTATGTCAATATAATACGTGCATAAGTTTTTGAAAAACCCATTGTATAAACCCACCACCTGGAGATCGATCTCGGGTCTCTTGACTCGAAATTCCGACCACTCAACCATTCGGCTATCGTGACTCTTGTTACCTATATAGGAATTATTTTTGGCGTGTTGCAACAGCATAAGGATATAACCCCCCATGTAAGTATGGAGTAAGAGTGAATAAGTAAGCCTTAAAAATACCATTGTGATAGGATAAATGATAGGATAACCATCTAGAAAAATACTAGACCAAAGTTCAGCAAGCCGCTGCCGGAAGCAGCGTCTACGTTGCTAGCCGTCTAGTACTGCGATCGCCAATCCTCGTGGCGTCTGGTGATTATGATAATTCCCCTCTTACCAGAGAGAACCTCTTACTTTTCCTGCAGTAGACTTTGACAGGCCGTTATGTATGTGTCAAGTGTATGTATATGGAGCCATCGGGATACCATGTCTAATTGTTCAATATGTGTATTATTATCATTATTAACTAACTGACGTCACGAAAGCCGAGTGGTTGTAGGTGGTGGATAGGAGTTCGATCCCCAAGGTTCGTACTAGTGGGTTTTTTCGAAACTTATGTACGATTTATATTGTTGGCTTGGACATGAAGACGGCGACGAGCTCATTACCTGTCACGTTGTCTCAAAAAATGTCTTCGGTAGAAGGTGGGTCGAAAGGACTTTATTGTCTACACGATTTCTGTCTACCGTTGTATTGGGAATGGCGTGAAGATATTTGTTTATTCATAATTATTATAACTAACTGACGTCACAATTATTGAGATCGGCCTCATCGAGACCACCCAAACTATTTCAGTGGCAATAGAAATTTTAATAATAAAATATAAATGTATTTATTAACTAATCATATCGGATCAGAGTTAATCCCGTAGCAGTCCAGGAGACTTGTTTATGGTTCAGCTGTATGTTTTCGAGGAACGGCGGCCATGACTAACCAAAATATCCGAAATCCAAACAGAAAATAGAAATCCTTGTTTCTAACGTCGGTGTACAAAGTTGCCAATGAGTCGGAAGTTATATTATTTTAAGTATTGCCAAAACGTCGGCAATGAATTCGAAGGAAATTATCGTTAGTACTTTGACGCTGCATCCCCACACATCAATGCATTATTACTCATATGTGTGAGTGAAATAGAGTTCTAGATAAGAGAATGTGTTTTTCATTTTTAATACATACATAACGGCCTGTATTGGATGTAGATCTCTGCAGCACTGCAGGGTTGGCCGTATTTGCCATATTTATATCTTTACGCACAATCCCTAACAGGATATCCAGAGAGGACAGATCGCCAAGCGTCACGATCCTTCATACATGCACTTCTGGGTATCCTATCTCTTGATTGATATCAATATTGATAATTAAGTATCAAAAGTTGTATCACCTATTAAACAATCAGAAATCTTTAGCACGGCGACGTGCTCACCATCTGTCACGTTGTTCTAAAAATGTCTTCGGAAGAGGGTGGGTCGAAAGGAAAGACAATTAATATCTAAACCTCTGTCTATCCCTGTAATAGTAATAGCGTGAAGATATTTATTTATTTAACAAACACTCATATCATAATCATCAGAACTAAACACACATCATATGCATAACATATGTGTTAAAGTCCACAGCAGGATAGAGAACTATCGTAACTGCTACGCTTGGTAACCGGATTGTCGATCGGATAACCAGACACCTGGCACATTAGACACCTCTGCCCGTCACCTGTCTGTTGAATTTATGTGTATATATATTCGGGCACTAAAAAAATTTTAAGAAATAAATTTGAAATAAACTAAAAACATTGACCCATCAATGTATCTATGAAAATTTAACCAAAACGCATGTACGTTTTGTACAAAACGCATGTACTTAAATACTTATAGTCAGATTATATATACATATATATGCATATATACACGTGTACATACGAGTACACGCATACATAAATAGGGACAACATCACATACATATACACAACTAAACCGCAGTCAATATACCCGTAGAACAGTTGACTATTAACAGGTTTAAGTTTATATATCAATGTTTTCTATGTAAGTATATTGTACTGTTGGCTCAGACATGAAGACGCCGAGAGACTCACCACTTGTCAAGTTGTCTGAAATAGCCGTCGGTGAAAGATGGGTAGAAATGACTAAATTAACTGGACTTCTGTCTACCTCATCTATCTTTTCGTAATTTGGGTGAAGATATTTATTTTTACTTATTATAATATAAATGAATACAGTAATGAAAGTAATTCCTTATTTCATGTTAATTGTTGCATTTCCTTTGTGGTAATAAAAGTAAGTAAAAGTAAAACATACGAAAATTCTTTTGTCCGTTTATTCTCCGACAGAGAAAGGTGATTAATATATAACAATCGATGGATGGAATGTATGTTATTTATATCGATAAATAAATAACTTGCAATAATTTCAATAGACTTCGTTATATTGGTGAATACATACTGGTGTATGTATTCAGAAACTACTGGAAGCACATAGTTCCAAGTAGAGTTAAAAGCAATATAATTTGTAGCGGCTTTTGTTCCAAAATAAACACCAGCTTTAATGGCCACTAAGAGTAAATCGATGCCGGGCGCAATCAACCGCAAATTTATAAGCAATGGACGCGCCGACGTTACGCTTACAGTAAATGCACGTATATAATAGTAATAGATCTTTATTCTAAAACCACAACCACATAATGCACGAGTAATACATACATGTAGTATAATTTTTTTTTAGTTTTGATACATTTTAGACAAAAAGCTCGAGTGTTCAGCTTTGTACATAGTGCGCATCGCTGTTACTCTGCCCATCTCGACGTTAACTGGAACAGAATTAGTAATAAAATTGTAAAACAAAACTAATAAAAAATGCGTAATGTCAATATTGTAAAAACTATATTCAATTGCTACAAATAATTTAAAAAAATATCTTCACGTAAATTCTCAATACAGAGGTAGACAGAGGTCTCGGCAATTAAGTCTTTTCGATCCACTTTCCGCCGAAGATACATTTCGGGTCAATGTGACCGGTGGTGAGCCCGTCGACGTCTTTATGTCCAAGCCATCGATATGAATCGTACATAGGTTTTGAAAAACCCATTGGTATCAGCCTGCCACCTGCGGATCGAACTCGGGTCTCTCGACTAGAATTCCGATTACCCAACCACTCGGCTATTGTGACTAATAAAATATGTTGTTGACTTATTATATTACTCATCTGCAATATAAAAGCTTTGTTATAGGAGAAGAAAATTTTTATACTGAAACCGTACAAAAGGACTGTTGCTGCCTCAAAATGAAATTGATTACCTCTAATATGTACGAGAATTTACATCCAGGATATCCCGTGTTTATATCATACTTCTGCTATAAATAAATATCTTCACACTTTTCCCAATACAAGGGTAGACAGAGGTCTATACAATCAAGTCCTTTTAACCCACCTTCACCGAAGATATAAAATAGCCCGTCGCCGTTTTTAGGTCCAAGCCAACGATACAAATCGTGTATAAGTTTTTATAAAACCCATTGGTATGAGCCTTCCACCTGGGGATCGAAATCGGGCCACTTGACTCGAATTCGGATCACCCAACCACTCAGCTATCGAATCTCTATCTATATCGAATCGGCTTTTTAATAGTTCTGCTGTTATAGGAAAGAGTGTCGTACTGACTCAGAAGACTCTTAGAATAGAGTAAAGACTAGAATGAGTCTTTAAACGTTATAAAGACCTCTGCCTAGCATTCGCCTGGGTCGTTCCACTATTACTTCACATCCAGTTGCGCATGAGATACTGTAGGAATAAGAATATTAAATAAATCCATACTATGTATGGACATATAGAGACAACATCAGATACATCTCATGTCAAATCTGATCCCAAATCAAGTAAGCTAATGAAGTTATGTTATGGCATCGGAAACAACGAAGGTACCACAAAAAGTGATTTACTACTCTGACCAGTCCAGGAATCGAAACCGAACTCAAAAATGGCGAAGCCTCGTAAACCAGTATGTACCGGTATGTATATGGTATTTCCAGTCGTCCACGGAGGTGGTAAGGTAAATCCAGGATGAGAGTAAGCCAAATAGTGCTTTTTTATAGGAAAGGGAGGCAAACGAGCAGGTGGCACACGTGATGGTAAGTGATTACCGCCGCCCATGAACACCCGCAATACCAGAGGCATAGCAGATGCGTCGCCGACCTTAGAGTCCCCCCCCCCCCAGAATTGAGGGAGGGGGGTATGTGGCCTTTCCGGTTACCTGCACTCACCAGACGAAACGCAGAAGTTTGTTAGACTTCTACTTCACGCCGGTATTCTGTGAGGTCGTGGTCCTTCCCCGGTCGAGCCGGGCCATTCATGCAACAACAAAAGCTGATGTGTGGCTCTACCACTGTTAAAATGTACTGTTAGTACTGCCGTCACTAGCGAGCTTCTAATGCGGAGACGGAGATGTCGCGACATTTCTATTTATTATCCCATTTCTGCCGAAAATAGAAGTGTAATAACAATTGGGTTTAGATTTAATTAGTTGGGTTTAACGGCGTATGGTTTAGCGAGGCAATGTAATCAGGGCCTATTAGGTATTTCATCTTAGGCCTAAAAAGGATGACAACGTTTCAGTGACTACGTTATTTTGAAATGAGATGAGAACGAATTTTGAGACTTCGGAAATACTATAAACGGAAATTAAAGCATCCAGTCGAATTTTTTATTTTAATATGTGATAAGTCCAGAAATAATCTACTATTAAAAAACTGAGTAAATAAATCTGATGAAAAGTTCTTGCTATTAATTTTTAGCGAACTAAGAAGAGTTATAAAGTAGTTCACTTAATAGAAAATCTGCAACATTGAAGGAGCTGGACGGAGCTAATTTGAATGTTTAATTATTTATAAGTTGGTATAACATTCATGGAATGGAAATATGTGAATAATAATAAGTTTACAAACTAAAACAAAACGCACCTGAAATTCTCCGGATTTCTTTTCGGGACCTTTTTTGTGAACTGAAACCCAAATTATAAGTTTTCTTTTGTCCGGTGTAAGTGCTTTTGGTGAAACAAGGGGTTTTCTTTAAATATACGAAAAAAGTATTTATGAAACATAAACTTGTTTTTTTTTTCTTATTTGTTCAGTTAGTAAACTAATCGTGCTGTAGGTTGGTTGGAGAATAGCTCCACTACTCCATGTCTGCTAGTCCTTTAAACCATATGTAAAGTCTTACAAAGGCCTACTGGTGCCAGGGTAGCCATTTTTTAAAGTATCAAACCAAATGTACGAGAATGTAAACAAAGAAAACATGTATTTGGGATTAACATTTTTCATTCACATTCACAGTTGAAATAAAACATACAATAATTGCTTGTCGATTTGTCGTTACAACTATTTAAAAAAAAATTTTTAGTCTTGCCATAAACAAAAGCCGTCTTTACATTAGTAGTAAGTTGTAGGACAAGGGTCTCCTCACATAACAATGATTTGCTACAATTTCTTGGAGTAAGATATAGTCTTTTCCTTCTTATCCAAGACCCTATCCTAGAAGAATATCCTAGATGGGTCTCTCCAGACCCCCTATATTAGGATTAGAAGGAAGTATCATAAATTAAACCAAACTATCACGATAGCCGAGTGATTGGGTGGTCGGAATTTCGAGTCGGGAGACCCGAGTTCGATCCCCAGGTGGCAGGCTCGTTCCAATAAGTTTTTCAAAAACTTATGTACGAATTATATAGTTGGCTTGGACATAAAGCGGCGACGGTCTCACCACCTGTCACGTTGTCCCGAAAATATATTCGGTGGAAGGTGGGTCAAAGGGACTTAATTGTCTAGACAAGACCTCTGTCTACCCCTGTATTGGGAATTGGTGAAGATATTTATTATTTTATTTTAGTTCATATATCTATCTATTCCTTTCTTCCTTCCTTTACATCTTCACGGCAATCGGGACTTTTTCGAATGCATTCGTTTTTTTTTGCATAAAACAGTTGGCTATCATCATCGAACACAAAGATAGCCTTCCCGTGTCACTGATAATTATGTGAAGCCAATTTTGAAATCAATTTTGCTTTTGTTTATTATTTTATTCTTTTTAATTTATAATTAAACAAGATGGTTAATTATTGGCACTGTCAACTTTCGTTCAAGAAACTCTCAACTCTTCGAAATACGTAAACGATGCGAACATTCCAACATCTATAAGTGCTGCTATTGAACTTAAAGCATCATTTATGAGATAAGCAAAATCTTCTCCGCCATCTTTGATGATTACTGTTGACTATTACATTCTCTTCGCGACTTTGCCCGCAGTAAAACCCGACGACCTCCAGTTCTAGCTATCTCTGCGTACGAGTGGCGTACACTCCGATTCTCGTGGTATCGCCGGCTCTGATTCCCGGGTTCGAAAACCACTTATTATATATTTTGGATCTGGGTATGGTAACTTTGTTCTTTCAGATTCCATAAAATTTGGGCTTTAGCTACTTATTTTGGGATCAGAGCAATGTATGTAAAGTTGACCCTATGTATGTATGTATGTAGCAGCCTGTATTGCTCATCTGACCCCAAGTCAAAATCCGTTGGCAATAAGCAAAAAGTTTGGAATAAGTTCTTCGAATAAGTTCTAAAACTTATTAGATGACCCGGTAGCCTAGTAGGTTGTGACCCTGTCATGGAACCTGAGGGTTGTAGTTTAGAAACCCTTAAGATTAATTTTGTACTAGTTTTTGTAGTGTAAGTATACGATGTACTTACACTATAAAAACTCACAAAACTCATAGGATTAAACAATAAGACGGCGAAAGGCTCACCAACCGTGTCACTATGTCCCAAATAAGCTGCCGTGAAAGGTGGGCGGAAAGGACTAAATTGTCTAGACCTCTGACTACCCCAATAAAATGCGAAAAGATACGTCTACTCATTTATAAGAACTAAATAATCATAAAAGCTTGCTAAACAAATATAGATTTCTCGGATAGGAGATATATACAAATATATCTTCACGACATTCCTAATACAGGCGTAGACAGAGGTTTAGACACTTAAGTCCTTTCGACACACCTTTCAGCGAAGACATTGTTGGGGACAACGTAAAAAAATTTGTTGTCAGTGTTTAACGTTTCAAGTTCAGCTAGATGGAATATATTTTGAATGCAATTTCAAAGAAAATTTGTATAATATATGTAATAGTTTAATTTCAAAGAAAATTTGTATATATATTTAATAGTTTAATATATAATAAGACACAAAAACCATATATAGTAAAAATATAGTTCCATCTATAACATAATTCATAATTTAAGAATTATTTATAATAAAAAATTTATAGTTATACGAATTTTTTTGTGTTTTATTTAGATTTTTTTTTGAATTTCCCGACGTTTCGAATGTTTTACAGAACCCGTGATCACGGTAGTTTCGATTTAATAAATTAAATAAAATGCGATAAAAACCGTAAATAATTGTTTATTTTTACAATATACGACGTATTTTGACCTCTTGTCATATATCTTGTCATATATTCATTGTTATATATAATTTTGATTACTTGTTTTTGGACCGCCTGGTGAACTTGTTTGGGAAACGCAGATTTTTTTGTTAATTTTGTTACGCAGATGCGCTGGACCGTTCATTACGGCAATCTTTGGGAGAGACCTATGTTCAGCAGTGGAATTGGTGGATAGGCTGTAAAGAAAAAAGAAAAAGATGAGTAATTCCGTTCCATTGCTTTCTACCCGAATGATGAATACTCTGTTTGAACCATAGGTACATTAGAAGGCAGCACCAGTATAAACAAATAAAAAAATTCATGTGATTTCGGTGGTAAGAAAATTAAAACCCATAGTCTTCATGTAATTCTGATTAGAGCCTTATTAAGGATTAAAAGCCTTAAAAATTACATCGGCTACCGATAGATGGCGTGAACAAACATCAGATCACTGACGGGCAGCTGCGTCTAAGGTGCGATTTGTGTATACCCAGCGTGACGATTACTGCAAATACTACTTACAGGAAAGGCCTATCTCCTGCAGTGCAGGAGAAACGGTACTGCAATTTCTTTGTGCAGCACTCTTTGACAAATGCCGAATGCGATCGAATATTTTGTAGCCGTTTGTGTATTTTTTTTAAATAAACAAAAATGAGGATAGTTTGCCTGATTTTTAATTAATCATTTTGCATAACAAGAAGCGCGGGAACATTAGAAACTGCGCAATGACGCTGTAAATATAATTTAATTTCCTAATATTATACAACAATTATATCACAGTACTCACAATTATGATGAGGAATGTTTCGTCGTGTAAATTTTCACGGTGAGAACTGTGTAAGAATGTCCAAAATAAAACCAGGTCATACGTTCAAAACGGACACCGAGATCGCACTAAAAGGAATAACACTAAAACTTATCGTGATGAAACTTAAGAACATTAATAAATAAATATTAACTTAAATTAAACAATTTACAATTGATTTTAATTAATGATTCGAGGGCGAAACTGTCGCACGGCTCAGGCCGTAGCACATCAAAGAGCCCACGTCTGTGCTGATGGGCGCTTAAAGCGCGACTGACTACACTGAAAGAAATAAGCTCGCTAGGGCAGAGGCGCCCAGCCGTCTCAGCCAGGTGTTCCCTCCCCTGCCCTCGCTTCACCGCCCCAGCATCATCCCTCAGATATAACGAACGACACGTACTTAAAAGCCGCGCTAAAAGATAAACGAAGTTAGTGTAACTTACAGAATTGCCACCAAATTGTTAGGTTTTCTGCCTTTTTATATAAAAAGAACACTTCTTACCGCCTCTCTTAAATAATGACACAATACGTATTCAAATACGAATTTAGATATTAGAAAAAAAGTCGGCTATCAAAAAGAATGTTAATGCCTACTACTGCCGCTTCCAGCTTGAAAATTCATTTTCTACTTAAGGTTGTTTATAAAAAGCTATTGTCATAGGATTAAACACGACAGCCGAGTTGCGGGTGGTCGGAATTTCGAGTCAAGAGACCAGAGTTCGATCCCCAGGTGGCAGGCTCGTACCAATGGGTTTTTTCAAAAACTTATGTACGAATTATATCGTTGACTTGGACATAAAGACGGCGACGGGCTCACCACCTGTCACGTTGTCCCGAAATATCTTCGGTGGAAGGTGGGTCAAATGGACTTAATTGTCTAGACATAACTTCCGTCTACCCCTGTATTGGGAACTGCGTGAAGGTATTTACTTATATTTTATTGTCATAGGAGTACGCATTTGATCTTACTCCAAGGTTACTCCGTCTAGATCTTGTATCCATACTTCAGATGTACGTAAGTGTCTAACTGTTCACAATCTCAACATGCGTTGAATTTTAGTCTCCGAATTCTAAGTCGCCGGTTTCAGCAGGTATCAGCAGCACTGAGGTCTCCTGGTATGATTCCGCTCCGTCTCGGTACCACTCGGCCAGTGTTTGTAGTACTTCGTTGTTTCTGATTCCATAACACAAGTGTTTTAGCCACTTGCTGTAGATCAGAGCAATGTATGTGATGTTGATAGTTTGCATGACTTGGCGTTACAGCGGAAATTCGTTGACTCTTCGGTCGCTCATCGTAGAGTCTGCAAGCTTGATAATGCCTTGTTTGAGGCGAAATACATGTCGTGTAATTATCGGTGGTGTATGTATGTTACCTGATATCGAGCAGTAATATTTATTCATTTAAAAATTCATTCGATTGTCGCCAGTCACCAGTCGTATCATAAGTAAACAAAACATTCCCTATAAATAGATAAAAATACATAACTTTTTCGGGAGCAGAGTTATGAAAGAGTTTCTACACATTACTACACTAATCTCTAAATTCACCAGAAGGTGAAGGACCTTCCAGTGAAAAAAGAATAACCATTTATTTAATGCACAATACAAATACTTAGAGAATTGTGATAGTACCAAAAAATATTTAATTAAAAGAAGAAGATATCCAACAAAAGAAAACAATGTTAGCTTAATATTAAAAAAACAGCACCATGCTCTTTCTAAATTATTAACGCTACATTATTAAACATTCACTAAGGGCTAATACAAGTATAATACTTTGCGTTGGTAAAATTGGGCCTTTAAATTGGTTTTTCGATTCCACAAGAATATTCAATCAAAAGGCATGCCGAAAATGACAAATGTCTAAAGCTCCCAATTTATTAAAACTCGTGATTTAAATTCAAACGATGAATAAAATTTGCATTTGTTTTTCATTTAAAACTAGCTGTTCCTGCGGCTTTGCCCGCGGTTTAACACTTAACGAGGAACCCTAATGACCGCGTGGTACCGGAGTAATGGGTGTGTAAACATCCCACCTACTTCCTTTTTCACTTTGGTGTCATAAAAGGCGAGGCGAGGCGATTAAGGAAAAAACTTTGATAATGGCTTTCATCAGAAATGGCGTAAGTCTTGCAGTGGACTTTAAAGCGCTGTTGAGTATCAATACTAATACACACTTATAAACTCTAAAATATTTGACATTTATGTTTACTTTCTAGCGTTTCTTCTGTCGCCCGCTTGAACTACTACCTCTAAACATCACCATTTTAAGCCCCCAAGGATGTCATTACAAAAATGTTAAAACCGTGATCACTTTATATAACAAAAATACAGAATATATTCACGCCATTCCCAACACTGGGGTGGTTCCACCGAAGACATTTTTCAACAACTTCCATACCAATTTTCATAATTCTAGGTCCAGAAAAGTCACAGTTTCATACAAACTTCTCACCACCTGTTTTACCTTTTTACGAGGGCAGTTTTATAATTTATCTTCGCGCTGATGATCTACATAGCTGTCGTAGTCTACAGAGATTTCGTGATGAATCAGCATATGAATGAGTGACCATGCATTTTTTTACGTATATAGATTTTGCCAAATATAAATTGGACGGACAGCAGGATAGCCATCTTTTTTTTTATAGAAGAGGGAGGCAAACGAGCAGGTGGCTCATGTGATGGTAAGTGATTACCACCGCCCATGAACACCCGCAGTACCAGAGGCATAGCAGATGCGTTGCCGGCTTTAGAGTGCCCCCCCTCCCCCAGAATTGAGGGAGGGGTGTGCGTGGGCCTCCGGTTACCTGCACTCACCAGACGAAACGCAGAAGTTTGTTAGACTTCTACTTCACGCTGATATTCTCTGAGGTCGTGGTACTTCCCCGGTCGAGCCGGCCCATTTATGCAACAACAAAAGCTGATGCGTGGCTCTACCACTGTAAATCTCATCTTTGAAAATCTTTGAAAATCATCATCTAACAGTCTATCAAAAGATGCTCAAGACAGTCCTAACTTTTCCGACATCAACGTTGCACATAAAACAATAAAATAAAAACCAAACAAGTGATGTCAAACAAAAAAACAAAGAAATTACTAAAAAAACCACAAAATCAATTAAAATTAAATAATGAATAAAATCCTAAAATTATATTTCTTTCATAGTTACAATAAACGAATAGTTGGGTGATCTAGATTCGAGCCAAGAGGCATACTTCAATGCCCCCAGGTGGCAGGCTCGTAGTTGGTAGGCTACCAATGAGTTTATTTAAAACTTATATAAGATTTACATCGTTGGCTTTGGACATAAAGATGGCGAAGGGCTCACCGCCTGTCACTTTGTTCCAAAGGTATCTTCTGTGGAAGGTGGGTCGAAACACTTGATTGTCTGGATATTTTGTCTTCCCTGAATTGGGGAAGGCATGAAGATATTTATTTATAATTATAACTCAAAATTCATTGAGAGTATACAGGCATTTACATATACAGGCATTTACACATACAGGCATTTAAGTCATGAACGTAGAAAACGTGAGGAAAATATTAATGGACGAATTTCACATGTCGTGATCGCAAAGCATCGATGTAAAAAGTTTGTGAATAAATTTCATTAGGAGACTCCGCTTAGAATTTTTTGTGAGTTAATAATACACTTACGTATTTCTTCACGCAATTCCCAATACAGGGGTAGACAGAGGTCAAGTCTAGACACTTAAGTCCCTTTGACCCACCTTCCACCGAAGATATTTTCGGGACAGCGTTACTAGTCTCACCACTAGTAACGCAGTCCCGAAAATATCCCGTCGCCATTATGTCCAAGCCAACGATATAATTCGTACTTAAGTTTTTGATAAACCTATTGGTACGAGCCTGTCCCCTGGGGATCGAACTCGAAATTGCGACCACCCAACCACTTAGTTATCGTGACTTAAATTATTATTTATAATATATAATTCTTCATCCTTTCTATTTATTTATTCTTAAATTAAAAATACTCGGACATTCCAAGGATAACATATGTTTTGCAGAGTATTAATTAAAAAAAATATATTAATATATCTTCACGCAATTCCCAATACAGGGGTAGACAGAGGTCAAGTCTAGACAATTAAGTCCCTTTGACCCACCTTCCACCGAAGATATTTTCGGGACAACGTGACAGGTGGTGAGCCCGTCGCCGCCTTTATGTCCAAGCCAACGATGAAATTCGTACATAAGTTTTTTTTTGAAAAACTCATTGGTACTGCCACCTGGGGATCGAACTCGGGTCTCTCGACTCGAAATTCCGACCACCCAACAACTCGGCTATCGTTGCAGAGTATTGCTGGGGTTTAACTAACTTATATTTATGTTGACGTAGCAATATATTTGTTTTACGTCAGAAAAAGTTATATCGATGCTAAAGCAAATTTTTTACTTCAGATTACATTCAATAAGCTATAATTCAATAATAAAATAGGGTACTGTGTGAACAGTTGATTAACTTAATAATATTTTAGTTTAGAGGAACTCATTTACTTTACTGCCATCTTACGTAATGTATTATCATCAATTTAGTTACGCCATGGACGTATGAGTAATGGAGCATATTTGCTACGTAACGAATCGTGACGACTTAATTTCAGCGCCATCTGTTTGTATTTAAACGAAAACTTGTTTGATAAATGGATAGACAGGTAAAAGTATGTATGAACATTATTAGAGAACTTTGAAAAAATCACGATAGTCGAGGGGTTGGGTGGTCGGAATTTCGAGTCAAGGGACCCGAGTTCGATCCCCAGGTGGCAGGCTCGTACCATTGGGTTTTTCAAAAACTTATGTACGAATTGTATCGTTGGCTTGGACATAAAGACGGCGACGGGCTCACCACCTATCACGTTGTCCCGAAAATATCTTCGGTGGAAGGCGGGTCGAAGGGACTTAATTGTCTAGACTAGACCTCTGTCTACCCCTGTATTGGGAATTGCATGAAGATATTTATTATTTATTTTATTTTAAAAAAAAAGCCATTAAAAAGTTGTTATTGAAAAAGTTACTTCGCAACATTCCGCATGCAAATATAAAAAGGAATATGTTACCCGGTCCGAAGAGAAGAAGAGCACCACCCTCCCTCCCACAGATGCGTGCACTAATTCCACTGTTTGCACCACCACCACTACACTCAAACCAGGTAACATATACTACCAACGAAAACGAGACACGTGTTTCGCCTCAAAACAGGATATTTATTATAATATAAATAAATACGATAACTACAGTACCCCTGAGAAAGAGGTGATCCCTTCCAAGCTATTTACAGGAAAAATTTTTATCAAAAAATAAATGACTGTCAAAGAGAATACCTACGGGGTTTTTTTCGCCTGTTCTTCTGCGTAAGATGAACTTCATTACGAAACGGATGCAGACTAAAAAAATGACTGTAATTTCTTATTTCGTTGAATAAATTATTTAAGTTCATTTCATTCAAATCACAAGTATGTAATATAGGTACCTAAGTGTTATTTGTTAAACAGCTAGGGCGGTAATAATAATTTCACTGTAATATTTATTGGTCCATTTAAAAATCGATTACAATACACGTACTGATCATTAGTGCTGACCGTCGGCATAAAATCGATTTTATTGTTGCTTGCGTTATGTACGATAACAAACAAAACTTTATGTAAACGTAAATTTTATATTACATTTTTATATTATATGTACAGATTCAATACATTTCTGCTTCACATCGTTCAGGGAATCATGACGGAAAAAATCCTACAATAATTGAGAAAGTTTGAATAGTTCTTAAAGAACGCCTACGTGTTAGGCTACAATTTATAAAGATTTTGTATTATTTGACCATAGTACAAAAGTATCAAGTCAGTTACTGTCTTCTGAGATCTATCTTGGCTGCATTAGCCTTCGGAGACATACGAATATGTATCATGGAATTGTTTGTCTTAAACAGTTCTAAATGAAAATCCACGACATGATATCTTCCTTTTATGTGGCAGTCAATATCCCAAATTATTAGCTACACTTACTTATCTTCACACACTGTACCTGATGGGGAACCCGATCTCTCTGATTATAAATCGCAAAGTATCGCGATCCTTACATACCTCTTTCGCTTCTTTCAAATTCATTATTTTCTTAATGCAAGTACGAGTACTCTTAAACGTCCTCTTAAGCGATTTGCTCACATGATCTTCGATTTAGTATCGGCCTACCTCCACACCTTTTTATATTAACTTTAACTTTAGCCATATACACATTTTAGATATTTACCTAATTCTTATCAAAATTTTTAGATTTATTTTTTACACTAAGTAACTTATACGAAGTAATCATTTAAAAATATCAAAATAAGATTTTCTTGAGCCTAAGTCAGTGGCACTCAACTCAACACCGAGTCCAAATATAAATATATTTTTGTTTTCATTAGATTATAGCAATAAAACAAAATAAATGTATATCTTCAGGT
This sequence comes from Sericinus montela, assembly GCA_029286605.1. Classification (NCBI taxonomy): domain Eukaryota; kingdom Metazoa; phylum Arthropoda; class Insecta; order Lepidoptera; family Papilionidae; genus Sericinus; species Sericinus montela. The sequence goes on along the minus strand of JAGSMR010000070.1, from coordinate 1,988,458 downwards.
CATTTCTAATACTGGGGTAGACAGAGATGTAGACAATTTAGTCCCTTCGACCTACCTTTTACCAGTTGGGAAGAGGTTGGGTGATTCGACTCGATCAATTGATGAGAATTCGAGTTCGATACCCATGTGGTAAACTTGTACCGATGGGTTTTTACAAAAAACTTATGTACGATTTATATTATAACTAATTAAATAAATAAATACGTATATAAATAGGTACAACATCATATACATTGTTCCGATCCCAATGTAAGAAGCTAAAGTACTAAGGTATGGGAAAAGGAAACAACGAAGGCACCACATTATATCTTTGGCGTGGATATACGACGGGGATAGGCTTGTTACGTTGACCAAAAAATGTCTTCGGTGGAAGGTGTGTGAATAATGGGGAAGACAGAGGTGTGGACAATTAAGTTCCTTCGACCCACATTTCTCCGGAGCTTATTTTTGCGATAACTTGACTGGTTTTGAGACTGTCGCCGTTCATGTCCAAGCCAACCATATAAAACATACATAAGTTTTGAAAAAACTCATTGGTACGAGCCTACCTACTGGGTATCGAACTCGGCTATCGTGACTTTGAAGACACTTTCTTTGTTTCTTTCATTAAGACTTTCAATTTCTCGTAAACCTAGATCAAAACTTAAACTTACATACAAAAACTCTTGTACTTTTGACCCTCCAATAGAAATATCACATCCTGTCTATAGCACGTAGCTATAGTACGACCTCTCGGTTTTTTAAAATTAATTTACAAGATAGTTACAGACAGAGCTATTAAAATGCTCTGACTTACATCGATGAAAGGATAGTACGGATGGTTTTAGTTTGTTCGATTAACGGGGGTATTGTATAGATAGTATGGATTCCAGGACTCACCTCTTTTTCTTTGGCGTAGTAGAGCGTGCGCCCGCGCAGCCTGAAGTACCGTCTCTGCCATCGCTGGAAGCTGCGCGTCTGTTTCATCAAGTAGCCTTCTTTCACCACCGGCTGCAAAATTGATAATCATGTTTACACATAATAATAATAAATAGATACGCACATAGATATTATTTTTATTATTATCATTTATTGATTTTGTCGCATTTTCCTTTGTTTTCAGCTAAAGGTAAGAAGTAAGTAAAACAAATATCGAAAATATTTCATTTACTTACTTTACGTTTTCTTTACTTTACTTTAAAGTACCCGTGGTTACAAGGGGAATGAGGTCTTCGACGCTCTAGTTTCATAGTTAATTATGTCATAGATACCCTATCTATGTATCAACATCACATACATTGCTGTGATCCCAAAGTAAGTAGCTAAAGCACTTGGGTTATAGAATTATAAACAACCACGGCACCACAAACACGCAGACCCGAGGGAATGTAGAAAAGGTGTTGATACGACCGGAAATCGAACACGAGACTGACCATAGAGAGACCATCAAAACCGGCGTGTTCGCCACTCATACACGGAGGTCATTATACATATTTATATATTAGGTATACATATTTATAAATATACACGAACACACCATTTCTTTCCGTTGATGTCGTAAGAGAAATTGAAGAGCCTCGATAATTCGGATTGTCAATACAATAGCTTCCGACAGATGGCGCAATAACAGTTAGAGAAATACTCTACCAAAATTTAGCAGACCGGTTACAAGCAACAGTATCTAACTGCGAGATGTCTGGTACCGCAATCGCCAATCCAAGAGTGGCGAATATGACTTATCCTCGTACTAGTATATACTAATAATTCTCTTGTAGTACTTTAAAAATTTTATGGTATTGTCGCGGCCTCGGTTTTGAGGCTGAAGGAAGAACGCTTATATAAAGTGATTGATTCGCTTAATAAACATTTCCTCGCGGAAATATAAGATTTTGGACGTTTTTGGAAGCTTTTATGCCACTCCATCTCGATAAGCTGACTTCGATTATCCACGAAATTGGATTTTGTCCGGTTTCTCCAAAATAATTTCCTTCATCGCCGACCACTTAGTAATTTTATTAATAATATCTTCACAGCATTCTCAATACTGGGATAGACAGGGGTCCTACGGTATTTATATCTTCGACCCGCCCACCTTTCACCGAAGAAATTTTTTGGGACAAGATGACAGGTGGTGAGCCGTCGCCGTTTTTTTGAAAAACCCATTGGTACGAGCCTACCACCTGAGGTTCGAATTAGGGTATCTTGGCTCAAATTTCGATCACCGAACCACTCGCCTATCGTGACTGTTCACGGATCTGTCTTGATCGCTTAACTGACCACGACTTAATTTGAACTAATTATTAATTATTCAGATATTAATTATTTTATAGTTCTCAACACAAGGCATGTAATCCACTCGCTATCGCGCGTTGATTATAAATTAGATTTTTTTATCTTCATAAATTGTATCCATACTGGGGTAGGCAAAAGTCCTGACAATTAAGTCCTTTTCACTTAATCGCACTCCCACGTTTCGCTGAAGCTTATTAGGGGCAACGTGACAGGTGATGAGGTTATTCATCCGCCTGCATGTTCCATCCAACGATACAATATACATATATTAACGTAGCTAATTATTCAGATTATACACATGCATGACTCCCGCAGCACAAAAATGAGCAGAAGCATTCCAACCCGCTAGAGAGTAACCCTTGCTTCGAAGGTAAATTCATGATGAATAAGGCTACAGGTCAGTCACGGGCGCCCGGGGCCCGAGCTCCGAGTGCTTATTAAAACGACTCTGAGGAGAGGAGTGGTTCGACGTGGTCTTGAGCCACCGTGGTAGCACCGCGGGGATTCTGGGGGCAATGTTGTTGCTTCCGGGAGGAGGCTATCTTAGCCAAGCGAAAGGGGGGCACAGTTGCGTTCCGAACGGAGATCCCGTGACCCTTCCTCTAAGGCTGATATGACCACCGTGGAATTTTAGTCGGTGGGAATCTTATAACTATATAACTTAGCTCTCTTCCAGGAGGCTGGGTATCCATAATGGATTTCTCCACGTCCACCGGTCAGAATGCTTGGATAAAAATTACTCGTATGAAATCATATTTTTTTTCTTACTCTATGAAAGCATTATAAAAGACTACAAATATTCGAATGACCTATCTTGATATCTTCAAGTATTTCTCGGAATCCTCTCCCGCTCCTTTCATATCTATTCCTGTCGTAATTGGATTCGGCACAATTACCCCAAGCAGTGATATTGGAAATGATTATTGATAACAGATCTGATCTCTAATATTACAACTACTTCGTTACACAAGTGACTGTCGATACGGTCCAAATTTAGAACTATAATTTGACCATTTTGAGATGTTCGACAGCATACTAGTATATTTATAAATGAACGAATGTGTGTAGACGGGCACAATACTTTAATGATTGTTACCAAAATTAGGCTACGACTATAACGACGATGTCATATTGTCGTTTACTGACAGGTCGAATAAACAAATGAAAATTGGGACACACTCGTAGACTTTGTAACATTAACGTCTTGAAGTCGTCCATCTATTTGTTATCGTAATGGTCGTATGATCGGAATTCGAGTCCAGAGATAGAGTTCGATTAGGTAGTGGACTCGTATCAATGAGTTTCTTCAAATAACTTGTACTTGTACGCACGATTTGCACCGTTGTCTTGGACATAAAGACGGCGACAGTCTCACCACCTGTCACGTTATCCCAGTACGAGTAAATTTCTTCGCTGAAAGGTGAGTCAAAACACACAATTGTCTATACCTCTGTCTACCCCAGTATTAAGAATGTTGTGAAGATTTATATACTTATATTATAAAAATATACCATCATATCATTATTATAACGGCTTGTATAATCTTATATTAACAATGGTTATGTAGATATATATTACGATTATTACCATTTTATTATAGGCGCAATTTGTTTCCACTTCAGTGTACACCAAGTTGAGAGTCGATAGTACACAAATATGTTTACGACTATCTCCGTGGACTAGTAGCGTTAACACCTGTTTTCATCGTGTAGCCAGGTCTGTGGAGTCGGGTTCGATTCCCGGACGGGTCAATGTTGAAAACAACTTTTTCTATATTTTCTCGGGTCTGGGTATTTATGGTACCATCTTTGTTTTCGATACCATAACAGAAGTGTTTTAACAACTTACTTGAGAGCACAACAGTGTATGTGATGTTGACACATAGATAGGATGACATGGATACCTATAATATAGTCAACTATGACTAGAACGTTGAAGACCACGTTCCTCTTGTAACCATGGGTACTTTAAAGTAAGTAAAGCGTGAAGTAAGTAAAAGAAATATTTTCGATAATTCTTTTACTTATTTCTTATATGTGTGATCTTTGTGATGTTGTTCCTATATAAGTATATTATGTATTTTCTATTTCACGTTGTACTTTAATGATTTCAATGTAACTAAACCGCACTAACTTTAATTTCCGTAATAGAGAGATAAAAGCGTACTCAACAGATGGAGCGGTACGGTGTTCGAATGGCCCATTAATTACATCTAAGTGCCTAATGCATTTTGCTTCTTTTAACGGTTCAACTTGACAATAAATACTTTACTGCTTACACTAAAAGAAAAAAAAATATTTCCACGCAATTCCCAATATAGAGGTAAAAAGAGGTCTAGACAATTAATATCTTTCGACCCACCTTCCACTGAAGATATTATCTGGAGAACGTGACAGGTGGTGAGCCCGTCGCCGTCTTTATGTCCAAGCCGACGATGTAATTCGTACATAAGTTGGTGGAAAACCCATTGGTACGAGCCTGCTACCTGGGCGTCGAACTCGGGTCTCGTGACTTGAAATTCCGACCACCCTACCACTCGGCTATCGTTACACTATAAGGAATAAGGAATATACATACAAACATACGTACATATATTCATAATAAGGGACAAAATCACCTACATTGCTCTAATACCAATGGAAGTATCTAAAGCACTTGTGTCATGGAATCGGAAACAACGACGGAACCAAAAACACCAGAACACAGACAATATAGAAAAAGTGATATTCTTCATCGACCCATCCGGGTATCGAAACCAGGACCTCAAAACTGGGACACCATAACACTCACTCGCAATTACCACTCTTCCCTCGCTAGCCACGTCACGAGTCACTTCTAGTTACGATAGATCACCTAATTACTTATGATTCGAGTCGAGACAAGTTCCGTCCCCAGGTGGTATGCTCGTATGTATGTGCTCGGTAAGTACCAATGAACTTTTCCCAAACTCACGAACGATTTATATCGTTGGCTTGGCCCAAACATAAAGACAGCAACAAGCACACCGACTGTCTTGTTGTCGCAAACGAGTCCTTCGGTAAAAGGCTGGTCGAAAAGAAAGAAAGAATTAAGAAAGAAAGTAGATTTATTCATTGCCACAAAACAGTACATGTAAAAGTTATAGGTAAGAATTACAAATTAAAATAGAATGCATTACCGGATTGCAGCAACGAAACGGCATCCGACTCAGCAAAAATGCTGTAGCATTGCTGCTGCAGAGCTGTTATTCTGCCGCTGCCATTAAAATAGTCCACGCACGCGCGACCCCAAACATATTTAAAATAATGTATAATATATGAACATACACATTAACTTATTTTTTAACTTTTGATACAAATTATAAATAAAACATAAATCCAATAAAGGGCAACAGTGACTAAGATGTAAAATGTAGTTTAAATATAATATGTATTATAAACTATTATTTAACTGAGTATAGAGTTTTGCAGTCAAAGAAGTAATCCGGTTAAAGTAAGAGCACTGATCTGTAAGAATAGTATATGTCTGTATTATTAATGCTTTGACACCACGAAGAATAATTGAGGATTCAAAGATCGAGTTCATAATTCGATTCAAATTGTAGCCACTGAGATCGATTATAATAATAAAATAAATATCTTCACGCAATTCCCAATACAGGGGTAGACAGAGGTCAAGTCTAGACAATTAAGTCCCTTCGACCCACCTTCCACCGAAGATATTTTTCGGGACAACGTGACAGGTGGTGAGCCCGTCGCCGCCTTTACGTCCTAGCCAACGATGAAATTCGTACATAAGTTTTTGAAAAACTCATTGGTACTGCCACCTGGGGATCGAACTCGGGTCTCTCGACTCGAAATTCCGACCACCCAACAACTCGGCTATCGAGACTTAGAGATCGATTATAATAAATTATTACCTTATGTAAAATCTTATAATTTTATAGGCACCTCTTCGTATCTTACATACATTATGTTGTATTGTAAATATATAAAAAAAACGAATAAATATTTACATTAATATTAATTGGCAAACTTACTATACCATAGAGTTTATAATATATCACAGACTATTAAAAAAATGTATGCAATTAAGCATGTCTATTACATGAGTTCGATTAAATGAAGAAGAGAGAATTTACAATTTGTTTCCAACATGGATATCTTATTAAAGTATACATTGTATAATAAGGATTTTAACTGCGATCTTGGTTACTCATAAGATAATCTTTGTACCGTGTTTTGAAATAAACAATAGAGCAAATAGCACGAAATGGTGGTGGCAAATTGTTCCAACATTTAGTTGCTAAATAACGAAAGCTACCCCGAAATGCAGCTGAGACGTGTCCTGGAATTGCTAAGAGAAACTTTGACCCGCGAGCGTAGTGAAAATTATAATCACTTGGCTTTTTATATAAGTATTCAGGTGTTTTTGTCTTTACCACTCCGAATAATAAGCAAGAAAATTGCCATTTAAGTCTCGCTGACATGTTAAGTAATTTAATTTTACTTAAATATGGAGAAATATGAGTCCTCGGTGGAATATTAAAACAAAAACGAGCACATGCATTCTGTACACGCTGTAGAAGTTTCATTGTTTTGGACAGGAGACAAGGTCCATAAACCGAAATACAGTAATTCAACTTTGATAATATTAATGTTTCTCAAAGGGTAATTCGTTCACTTAGACAAAAATAATTACGTACATTGTATATTACTTTGAATCTATTGAAACAGGTGCGTGCAATGTCCTGCACATATCCCTCAAATTTTAGTAGACCATCCATTTTCAGACCAAAATTACGGACCTCATTAACTTGTTGGATTACATTTCCTCCCCTTGCATAAATATTATTCATTAATTTGAAATTCATCAATTTTCTACATTGTCCGGGAATCGAACCCGGGACTTCGAGATGACGACACCTTGTTTACGCCACTCGTCCGTCATACTATATATACTTTTATTTGCTTATTTTTCAAGAAGTTTAGAAAAAATCCATTGGTACGAGCCTTGGGGATCGAACTCGGGTCTCTTGACTCAAATTCAGATCATCCAACCATTCGGCTATTGTGGCTTCGTGATTCGCGATAGCAATCCCGCCATATGTCTTTTCCTTTTCCCAGTTTTCGCCTAGTCACCTCTCACGACGCGCAAGAGAAGTTAGGGTGTATATTGTATCGCCAATACCACACTACAATCTCGTATAATTTGTATTCTTTATAAACTTTTTAAACAATTTTGACTTTTACTTCAAATAGAATGATAGTACAAATTGCATTAAGTTCGTCGTAATATTAATAATAGCTTTTAAAATGGCGGTCTCGACACTAGGCAAGCTTTTATCTCGATATGAATTTAATTATGCGCACCAACGTACGGAATAATAAGTTAAGTAATTGTTAAAATAAATATATCGTTTTGTACGTGGCAGTGTTTTTGACGAAATAAATGTTTGTGTTACTTGAAAGCTGGTGTTGAGGAGTCGCTGACTATATCTTAACGCCATTACCAATACTGGGGTAGACAGAGGTCTAAACTATTAAGACCTTTCGACCCACCTTTCACCGAAGACATTTTTCGAGAGCCCCTCGCCGCCTCTATGTCCAAACCAATAATATAAATCGTACATAAGTTTTGAAAAAAAAAACATTGGTACGAGCCTGCCACGAGGCTCTTGACACAAATACCAATCACCCAACGACTCGGCTATCGTGACAACATTTGTTTCAAGTTTAAGAAAATAACATCAATACTGTATATTAAAGTCACGATAGCCGAGTGGTTGGGTGGTCGGGATTTCGAGTCAAGACACCCGAGTCCGATCTCCGGTTGGCAGGCTCATACCAATGGGGTTTTCAAAAACTTATGTACGAATTATATCGTTGGCTTGGACTTAAAGACGGCGACGTTGACAGGTGGTGAGCCACCACCTGTCACTTTGTCTCGAAAATATCTTCGGTGTAAGGTGGGTCAAAGGGGCTTAATTGTCTAGACTAGACCTCTGTCTACCCCTATATTGGGAATTGCGTGAAGATATTTATTTTTTTTATTCACCACCACGCTCGCGACGGTAATAAAAATAGTTATTATTAACTATTTTATATAAATAAACGAGAAAGACTGGAAGCGCTTGAAACATGGTATTGAAAACGAACGGAAGGCATAAACTGGACCAAGTAACAACATAAGTAGGTACTTCGAAGAGGGTAAGAGAGAATTAAGATTTTGGGTACAATAGACGGCAAAAATGATTTGACTATTGAAACGCACGACGAATCTTTGGACTGTTATGACAGGATAAATAGGTGGGAGAGGCAGTTATAGGACGCTAAGCTAAGACGCGGTTATGTAGACCAAATGAAAGGAAAAGCTAGTTTGGTTTTTATATCAAATAGTCAAAGGGCGGAGTGGACAGAGATATATAGAAAATAATTTACAGACAAGAGGATAACTCTTAAATTTTTGTTTAAGAGAAAGACGTACAGGTATAATTAATTGCTTTAGTACCCAGCGGTGCCCTGGTGTACAAGTTGGTGGTACCCTGCCTTTGAAGCTTCAGGTCACAGCTTCGGGTCACACCTTCGAATCCCGCTAGACGCAAACTTTTGTGTGATTAATGTGAATGCTTGTACTCGAATAGATGTTTATAATTGTATTAGTGTTTCTATATGCAAGTTTATATCCTTATTTCAACAAGATTATATTCGGCTTGGACACAAAGTCAGCGACAGGTTCACCACATGTCACGTTGTCACATATACGCTCCTGTGAAATATGTCTGGAAAGCTCTAAATTGTCAAGACCATTTGTAAGATAAAAAAATAACGTACAGTTGTAAATATACGTCGTTGTATGATGAAAGGAAAAGCGTAATAATGTACTCGGATTTTTGAACCGAAATACGAAAAAAGATTTCTCAGTTATTTCGTCCGTGAACCTTCTTTTTTTCAATATTAGAAGGTTGATTAAACCTTATTGAATAGAATTGTCGAATGAGGTTTTATCAATGAATAGAAATTGATTGAACGGAATATAATAGATCAATATTACTGCGATATTCATTTTAAATCAGCTCGAAAAACATCGTGCTGCCATAATTTATTACTCCCAAAATTGTAGTCCACATATTTATAGAATATATATATTATATTTACGTAATATCTTAAATATTTTTTAAAAGCCCAGGGGAATGTTAAAAACGTATGTATGTTGTGCTTGTTATTATAAAAAAACATTTTAAAATAAATAAATATGTTCACGCAATTCCCAATACAGGGGTAGACAGAGATCTAGTCTAGAAAATTAAGTCTCTTTGACCCACCTTCCACCGAAGATATTTTCGAGACAACGTGAGAGGTGGTGAGCCCGTCGCCGTATTTATGTCCAAGCCAACCATATATTTCGAACATAAGTTTTTGAAAGACCCATTACAGGTACGCGCCTGCCGCCTGGGGATCGAACTCAAAATCAAAAATGAAAGTCCAAGATATTTTCGAAGATATTTTCTTCACCGAAGATATTTTCGAGACAAAGTGACAGGTGGTGAATCAAAAATCAAAAAAGAAAAAAAAATGAATTCGAGATTTTGTTAGACAAAGTATCGGATTGGGGTCGACTAAATTTAGTCCAGTTCAACCCTAAAAAGGCACAAGTTTGCGCGTTTACTGCTAAAAAGAAATCCTTCGTCGTGTCACTTCATTTTGAGAGTACTCCTCTAGTTGCCTCGGCCAGTATCGGAATCCTTGGCGTCGGCATATCGAGCGACGTTCAGTTTCGCGGTCACTTGGAAGGGAAGGCCAAATTGGCCTCTAAGAAGCTTGGCGTGCTCAGTAGAGCACGACAGTATTTCATGCCGGCCCACCGCCTGCAACTTTATAAGGCGCAGGTTCGGTCGCACATGGAGTACTGTTCGCATCTCTGGGCGGGGGCACCCCAATGTCAGCTCCTTCCATTTGACCGTATCCAACGAAGAGCGGCTCGAATCGTCGACGACCATGTTCTATCTGATAGGCTAGATCCCCTGGCATTGCGAAGAGATGTTGCATCTCTTTGCATTTTTTACAAGATTTACTACGGGGAGTGCTCTGAGGAATTGTTCGGATTAATCCCAGCCGCTGAATTTCACCATCGAACCTTACGGCATAGTCAAAAATTCCATCAACACCATCTTGATGCTTGGCATTCCACCACAGTGCGTTTTTCGCGGAATTTTCTGCCACGCACTTGCACTTTATGGAATGTGCTGCCGTCAGCGGTTTTTCCGGACCGATACGACTTAGGGACCTTCAAGAAAAGAGCCTATACCTTTCTCGAAGGCCGGCAAACACATCCGCTATGCCTCTGGTATTGCGGATGTTCATGGGCGGCGGTAATCACTTACCAACACTTGAGCCACCTGCTCGTTTGCCTCCCTTCCCTATAAAAAAAAAACTCGGGTTTCTTGACTCGAAATTCCGACCACCCATCCCCTCGGCTATCGTGACTTTTTATAATAATTTTTAATAATTATTTTAAATTTATTTACAAGTTATTTGACGGCTAAATAGATTTTACCTAAATCCACCAACGAAAAATCAAATTTAACCCATTACCAGAGATATCCAACGAGACATTTCCGCCACAAGATGTATTGTCTTCAATGGTCGACGGCGGCGATTCCTCGCGCCGTTGGCACTTTGCCAAACGCATACACATGTCCGATCGTAATTCACACACAGCAGACCCGCGGTCGTTCACCATCCAACAACCATAGACGGATGTTTGCTAGAAACAGAGCAATTCACAAATAACAACTGAAATGTTATTAACACGTGGCTACGGATTATTTACAAATATCTCTTGTAATAGAACCGTGATGGTACAATGACCTTTCTTTATAACAAAAAAAATGGGATTATCGTTGTACGACTATATGACTGGTTTCATCGATACGAATATTTTAAGGAGAGAAGAGATGTGCACTAACTTTTACTCAAACAAAACTCTCTCTCTCTCTCTCTCTCTCTCTCTCTCTCTCTCTCTCTCTTGGTAATAACAAGTGCATCATTGGTCCCCCCGTGACCACGGTTGCTGTAAAGCATCCGAAACGTCGGGAAATAAAAATAGTTTGTAAAAACTAATTAAAAACGCGATAAAATCCGAAAATCGTTTTATTTTAAATTTTAAAAGTGCATCTGTGTAAATATGCGGAGATATGTTTATTTAATTTGTGCTGATGTTCAGCCAACCAGACTCAAGAATAGCAGTTAGTAGTTAGTTGGAGTAACTAAAAGAAATTCTAGTTACGTACTTTTAATAATTTATAATTATTTATCATTAGTCTCGATAGCCGAGCGGCTAAGCTGGCAGGCTCGTACCAAGGGGTTTTTCTAAAACCTATGGACGATTTGTATCGTTGGTTTGGGCATAAAAATGGCGACGGGCTCACCACCTGTCACTTTGTCCCAAAATTCTGTTCGGTGGGACGAGGGTCGGAAAGACTTAACGGTCTAGACCTCTGTCTACCTCAGTATTGAGAATAACGGGAAGATATATTTGTAATTTAGCATTTCCTGTACTCTTTAAAAAAAACTTTGTCAGCATTGTAAAAAAAGACACGAGACTATGGGTATGTGTGCGTGCGTATGTGTTTTTCGATCGTGTTTATATATGGCCAGTTTTACAAACTACGAAAAATGCGATATTTTTTTTATTTCAAGCCAAAATATATAATAGACAAATAATTCAGTGTACACCTGCCTTTACGGCTAGTTATAGATGATAAAACTGCGCACCTCTATAATGATAGGCGATGAAAACTAAAGTATATAAATAAACGGGAATCAAAGTAAAGTATGGGCGATAAAATATATTATGTGCACGCCTCGAAGACCTTACTATGCTATTCACGCGTTGTAAACCAACATTGTTTCTCTAACAGACAAACAATAATAATAGACTAACGCTGAAACCAAAACTCGTTACAAAATTGAATTGAGTGAAAATGAATTTTCTTTTTCGTCTTTATTTTTAGGGATTATTTCTAGGATTATGACTTTTCTTTATCGTCACGCATTTTCCCAATACAGAGGTAAACAGAGGTCTTGCCAAGTACGAGTAAGTCCTTTCGACCTACATTTCATCGGAACTTATTACGAGTATATCGCCGTTTTAGTGTCCGTACCAAAAATACAAATTGTACATAGATTTCGAAATACGACCATACAATCATTCGGATATCGTGGCTCCTTTTTCGACCTCGTCATCAGGTTATAGAGGGTTATTAGGCTCCAGCTTTGTCGTTAAAGATGAAAACACATCACTTTATTCTTTCCATCAGGTTAACTGTTCGCTTTACACTCGTAAAATATGTATAAACATACAAGCTTACTAACTCGTTTAAATTAATAACATAAAATGTTAAAATTGACATTTCAATTATATGTCGCCTCCCTTTTTCTCATGTGTAGCGTAAGAGGCAGAGGGAAGCCATGATGTTTCTTGATTTAGCATGAAAAAATCTTCATGCCATTCCCAATACAGAGGCAGACTGAGGTCTAGACAGTTTAGTCCTTTCCACCTTACACCGTAGATACTTTTGGGACGACGTGACAGGTGGTGAGTCCGTCACCTATATGTCTATATGTCCAAGTAAACGATAAAATTCATACATAAGTTTACGTAAGATAAGGAATCAAACTCTGGTCTCTGGTCAAATTCTGATCACCCAATCACATGATTTAGCATGGTTATAAAAAGCAATCTCTGTAAGTTACGCAGGCAACGTCGCGTGAAAAGCAAGTGAATCATATCAACGTATCCAAGTGTGTAAATGTAACTTCAAACAAGGTGAACTGGCAATCGCCGAGTATGATATGAATGAATAAAAAAATAAAACTGAAGAGCGCGCGCAAAGTTTGCGAAAATAAAAATATTCCCGCCGCCAGCTCGCCGCGAGCTCGTTCACTTCCAAGAAAAGCCTTTTTTTATAAATGGAGGGAAAAATATTGAAACATTTCTACATTTTATTTACATTTACCCCGACTTTTCTTTTGTAACTTTAACTGATTAGTACGTAGCGAATTACGTATTTTGTTTACTATTAGGGATCTTTTATTATTCTATTTGTGCTTACACTAGTAGCCTAATGATTTAGGGTGTCGACTGGAAAATAACGTCGCTGTTTCGGGCCTGGCATACTGCTATTGACCTAAACCACTCCAGGCACATTCTTTGCAGCTTAGTTGGAGCAGTTAAAAAATTCTTTGACAATGCTAGCATTCTTTAAAAAAAAGAGGAAAATTTGTGTTTTTTATTGTTTGTGTGGTAACCTTTTAAATAACCAGTTCCGAATTCTTTTTCACTCGGTCAGGGTAGGCACCGTTTTAAAATGTTTCGATAACCGGGGGAATATTTCCCACCTGACATGGCTCACGTTGCTTAAATTGTTAAAGTTTCTCCAAAATAAAAATCTCCCCAGCGTTGTTCATATGAAAAATTTTACGAAAATGGCCGCGATAGTATGTAACTATGTCTTAAGGTAGACACATAATAACTATTTTTAAATTCATAATTAAATATATAAATAAACTAAGTCACGATAGCCGAGTGGTTGGGTGGTCGGATATTCGAGTCAAGAGACCCGAGTTCCCCAGGTGGCAGGCTCGTACCAATGGGTTTTTCAAAAACTGATGTACGAATTATATCCTTGGCTTGGACATAAAGACGGCGACGGGCTCACCACCTATCATGTTGTCCCGAAAATATGTTCGGTGGAAGGTGGGTCGAAGGGACTTAATTGTCGTAGACTAGACCTCTGTCTACCGCTGTACTGGGAATTGCGAGAGATATTTATTTATTTGTCACAGAATCAAGATAAGGCAACAATTTTGGTTACAACGCCATCTATTAAAAGTCTTCCGAAACGTCAAGTAGTGCGATTGAGTAGGGTCGATACAGGAAGTGACAGAGCGAATTTGACTACTATGTGCTGTCAATGTCATTTGACTTCTGATATATAGTGTCTTCAGAATATTCTCGAGGCTTCGGACGAATGAATGAAACGGACGACAGTGTGAACGGTCATCTTCCTGTATCGAGCTTACTGCGTTTCCACCCATTTAGATCAGTTTTCTGATATGGCTCAAGACGGATCGATCAACGAGTTGCCTCACGGCTACCCTACGCCGACAATTTTATTTTATAATTAAATATAATTAAAATAAATGATTAAAAATTATATGGTTTAAAATTCTATTTTCTGTTAGGTACAATCCTTTTCTAAATAAGCATATTATTTACTTCCGTTACGTGACATAGATTAAAATAATATTTCATTTAAACTATTTGAATGAATAGCTTAAAAGATATATCAATTTAAATTCACCCCACCGTGACGTAAAACTAATTGATACTAATCTCTTTATGTACTAAAATTGCTCTTTAAACTATTTAATCTGAATTCTAAATTAATATCTTAGAAAACATCACAGTTAGGGTTCTGTCAAACACAAAAAGATCATATTATTTTGCTTCATTTAAGACTCGCAGGCATAGAAAGTTATTAATAGTACATTAATAACTTAAATTATATTATTACTCAAAAAGGTCCGGAAATAAGGTCTTAAATATAAAATATTATAGTCGTAAGTCAATTGATATCGTTGGCTACATTAAAGATACTTTGAACTTTGTAAACGGGTTTAAATTCTCTGAATCTGTATTAATGGTAACTTTCGATGGATAAAAGTCACGATAGCCGAGTGGTAGGGTGATTGGAATTTCGAGTCAAGAGACCCGAGTTTGAGATGCCACCAGGTGGCAGGCTCGTACCAATGGGTTTTTCAAAAACGTATATACAAATTATATCGTTGGCTTCGACATAAAGACGGCGACGGGCAGGTGAGCCCGTCACGTCCCGTTCCTGTCACGTTGTTCCGAAAATATCTTCTATGGTAGGTGGGTCAAAGGGACTTAACTGTCTAGACTAGACCTCTGTCTACCCCTGTATTGGGAATTGCGTGAAGATAGATTCGATGGATAGGATGCCGGTGATAGACTCAGCACATTTCACGTTGTACCAAATCATATTCGGTGGGTCGAAAGGAATTAATTGTCGAGACCTGCGTCTACCCTAATTTTGGTAATATGTGTGAAGATATTATTTATTTATTCATACAGGAGCCACTGCCGTACAACTTGATCACATCATAGGCTGTAATGTCGATAGATACTCCGTATTCTGATTATACCGAAAGTTTACAAACATCATACAAACGTTTACAGTTTCCGGTAAAAGTGTCATTTACACTCACAGTAGACATATACAGTGGACATATACTTATAATAAATTATATATTTTTGGAACAAAGTGATAGATAGAGTATATCGTATACGTAGATAGAGTATACGTAAATCGAAAATAGTAGTAGGTAGCAATGAGTTTTGAGAAAACTCATTGCTACCTACTCCGTGGGGATCGAATTTGACTTGAACTCCGATTGCCCAACCACTCGGCTATCTGTACATAT
The DNA here is from genome assembly GCA_029286605.1 of Sericinus montela. NCBI lineage: Eukaryota > Metazoa > Arthropoda > Insecta > Lepidoptera > Papilionidae > Sericinus > Sericinus montela. The sequence goes on along the minus strand of JAGSMR010000070.1, from coordinate 1,972,697 downwards.
AAGTAAGGAATACTTTTATCCACTGGCTGTTACAGGAAGGGTTTTTATAACAAAAGGAATGCGTTAATGACAATAACCACTACATTAGACAATGAGGTGATCACATCCAAGCTATTTATGAAAAAATATCTTATTTTTGTATCGTCGCAAAAAACAAGAATGATAAAAAAAAGAAGATACCTACGGAGTTTCTTTCGCCTGTTTAATTTAATATAGGTTCGCCGATAAACACTGATAGAAAAAATCTGTCGATAGATGAATGTATTTTCCTATTTTCATGAATAAATAATTTAATTTGATTTGATTTTATATTCGAAGACCTGAAAAAATCAAATATATCTACAAAGAAGTTTTTATAAGTCGAGAATAGCATTCCCTATTATTTTCAAAATAATATAATTTATCTATATATTTACCGGGTAAATTTATTTATAATCCAGAGAGAACAGATCCCCAAGTTCCATGATCCTTAAACATATCTTTCTCTTCTTTCAGTTTCATTATTTTCTTCATACATGCATGTGTAGGTATCCGAGTACTCTTGACTCTCCCCTCTCAATTCTCAAAATCGAGCAATTTGCTCACATGGTCTTCAAAAGTTAGTCTCAGCGTACTTCGTCACCTTTTAATATTAACTTCGCGCTATATATTTTTTTCATCATTCGGTATTCGCTCGTTCGCTCAACGTGCCCAAACCATCGAAGCACGCCCTTGTCAATTTTAGTGATGGAATCATCTTGCAAACCTATGGTAGGTTTGAAAGATGATCCCAACTTGGCGTGGAAATCGTCGTCGCCAGAATTCACGAGTTGGAATTAGAAATAGCGCCGCACAAGACCGAGGCGATATGGTTACACAAATGCCCAGGGACAGGGAAGTGGTTCCCTCGTGGGTTCGACTCGTGTGTCCAAGTAGGTGGGTTTGAAGTCAGAGTGGGGAAGCACATGAAATATCTGAGCCTCCTACTGGACAGTCGCTCGGGCTTCGAAGAGCACTTCGAGCGCCTAGTCACCCGAGTAGAGAGTGTGGCGGGTGCTATGCATAGACTGCTGCCCAATCTAGGGGACCGGGTGAAGAAGTTCGCCGCCTCTATGCCGGAGTCGTCCGATCCGTAGCCCTTTATGGGGCGCCGGTGTGGGCGAAAAGGCCAGCCATCCACCGATGAAGAACTAAAATCTACAGTGTACAACGACGGAAGGCCATACGGATTGTGCGCGGATACCGCACGATATCCTTCGAGGCGGCAACTGTCCTGGCTCCTTTTCCGCCCTTGGATATACTGGCGGAAATGGATGCGCAGTTGTATAACCAAATACGCATCCTCCGCCAGGGCGGTGATAGCAAGCCAGTAGAAGCGTTCGAGGCCATTAAGCCGCAGGAACGTCAGAATGCCTTCAAGACGTGGCGTGTTCGGCTCAGTGAAGAGCGACATGCGCGCAGACGCGTTGTCGTGGCTTTCCTGTCGGTCTTCGAGGCCTGGCTCCAGCAACGGAGTGGAAGACTCACCTACAGACTTACACAGGTAATTACCGGACATGGGTGTTTTCGTGATTATCTGTGTAGGATCGGACGTGAGGCGACGGCGAACTGCTTCCGTTGTGGTGGGACGGTTCAGGACTCTGCATCGCATACCCTCGGGGTTTGCCCAGCATGGGAAGCGGAGCGGAGTATCCTGATGAACCGCATTGGACGAAACCTTTCCCTGCCAGCAGTCGGCAATGCTGAGCAGGGATTCGGCATGGAGGGTTGTAGCCGTCTTTTCTGAGACCGTGATGGTCCTGAAGGAGGCTTCTGAGCGGCATCGAGAGAGAACAGATCCCGCTCGGAGACGAGGCCATCGCGGTGCAGTTGTGCCTCGTCACGACGCTCCTAACAGAAACGGGGCCTCAAGAGTGGCGGGCGCCCGGGGCGCGAGCTCCGAGTGCTCATGAAAGGGACTTTGAGGAGTTGAGTAGCTCGACGTGGTCTCGAGCCACTTTGGGGCAATTTCTACGCCTTGCCTTTGGACTAACGCAGTCAGGGCACCGTTGACCTTGTCCCGGCAGACATACGCCGGTCCACATATATATCACATCTTCCATCCTGGCTTAAATCGCTCCCCAAGTATACAATCTCATTCGCCTATTCTCGAAATTCCTGATTTACTCTAAAGATTTATTTAAAATCAATAAGTAAAAAATATTTAAAAAAAAAGGAATCAAAAGTAATGTAACAATATCGTCGACGACAAAAGTAATATAACAATGTCGTCGGTTTTCGGTACAACATAGGTTCGGTTTTCTACAATTTCTCGGGTCTGGGTGTTCGTGGTACCTTCGTTGTTTCTATTCCACAGCACAAGTGATTTAGCTTTCTTTTGTTGTCTCTATCTATGTAAGTTATACACATAAATAAAGTACTATATATAAAATACTAATAAGGCCCGTAAGTCAAACTCTTGAAGAAATGTAGGTGGGAATAAAACTCGTTCAAACTGTTTACACAGCCTTAACGCGAATAAAAATAGCAACTCTATTTCATTGCTCACTTAACAACCCCATTCGGTCGGATAATAAGGACGGTGCAGGCTGAAGCTTATCGATTTATGTTGCACCTGAGATTTTTAATGAAGTAAAAATCTAAGCATCTATCTTACTACAATCTTACGTACTGCCTAATATCTTAACTACAAAAGTGAAATTGTTTGACTGTTTGTTACGCTCTAACTCCTTGAACCACTAAACCGATTTTAAAAAGTCAAAGCGACCCGAGTTCGAGCCCCAGGCGACATGCTCGTACCAATGTATATTTTCAAAACCTCATTTACTAGGTTCAATTATATTTGGCTAGGCCATAAAAACCACAAAAGGCTCGTTATCCCAAAAATGTATTCGTTGAAAGGTGGGTCAGTGGGTCTTTGTATAAACCTCTGACAAACCGTTACTTACTTATCTTGACGCAGAATCCCTGACGGGGTAGCTCGTGAAAACTGATTGCCAATTGTCACGATCTTTACATACATCTTTCACTTATTTCAGATTCATCATCTTCTTCATACATGCACGTCTAGGTATCCGAGTACTCTTGACCCTCCCCTCTTCGAGCGATTTGCACACATGGTCTTGGAAAGTTAGACTCATTTTTAATATTAACTTCCGTGCTATATATTTTCTTCACCATTCGGTCACCATCGAAGCACGCCCTTATCAATTTTTGTGATAAGGTCATCTTTCAAACATTGCGAATCTCTTCGTTTCGCTTTCGGTCGGCCATGGTAACGCCGCACATTTTACGAAGAGATCGCATCTATACCACATTCAACTTACTATTTGCCTTTTCTGGCATACCTAGGTTTCGCTGCCATATAACAAAGTCGGTACCAACACTGCGTTATGTATTGCAAGGAGTGCACTTTTTACTACGCCTTGCCTTTTGACTAACGCAGTCAGGGCACCATTGACTTTGATCCGCCGGCAGCGACACACCTCCACAATTTCATTCACTTATTCTAGACATTCCTAGAACTATTCCTAGAAGAGTTGAATAAAATTGTACTGTCTAACCTAGTGTTATATGTGACATGAAGAAAAATTCTTCACATAATAGCAAATTATCAACGAGCAATATAGGCGTGCCAGGCGTGTCGATTATGGCAAACCCTCTTTTACCGGAAAGGCCTTTGTCCTGTAGTGGAATTTTAGAGGACGTTATAAACATAAATATGTACGAATGTTACGTGAGTGATATGGGAGGAAGAAGATGAATGGGATTGAGTTCAAGCCGTGGGTATCCAGTTACGGTTACCTAACAAAATGCCGAAGAACAATGTACTTCTTCATAGTATTATGCAATATGCATGATACTATGAAGAAGTATATACCCTATTATAGTATGTCCCTATGCAGTCCCTAATACTACTCTGAGAGAGAGAGAGAGAGAGAGAGAGAGAGAGAAAGAGAAATCTTAGTTCGCTAAGGCAATACACATTACATACATCTCAAGATTAATAAAACAAAGAATATGCACATAAAACAAATAAGTAATAGGTATGTATCGTATTAGCGAAGGCTGGCTTAAGGTTGAGGGTAATGCTGCTCTGTCAAACAGGCCCTATTATAGGTGTTCAAGATAGTTAAATATTAGTACGTTACATGTGGAATAGTATTTTTCTTATCAAATATGTATATATATGCATCGTTGCACTCAAATTAACTCATCGGCTACTCAGCTAAAAGGTTACTGCTTAGTTTAAAATAAAATATAAGTGTACCAATAGATATTATTTTTAAAGATTGAATGAGCAAATTTAATTAGTATTTTGTCAAAAAAAATTGTGTTTACAAACACTTCCGATACGAAATGTTGCACATTATTGCACTGAAATCTCTTTAAACGCAATTACGGAACTTTTACAACAAAGAAACCAACGTCATAACTTTAGTTTAATTTATGTTTTTGTTAAAAGATGTTTTAATAAAAAAAAAAAAACTTTCGAATCATCCAACCGGCCAGTAACAAATAGGATCAACCATTACAAAAAAAAACACCGGCCGCTACAAATAAAAAAAAGTATTTCATACCATTATCCATTATTTAAGCAATGTGTAACCGGATGCGGTTTGCGCGGCCCGTAACATACACAAAAAATAAATAAAACACTTTTAAACTCGTAAAATTGTTTGCGTTCCTGATTGAGTAGGTACGCGGTGTACTAAATGCGTTTGCTACAGGCCGAGAGTGACACAGAATGTGTTTCGTCTCGCCACGATTTCCACAAATAAATATAGCGGATTCTCACGACGCTCTCCGGTTAGTTTTGTAATCCCGTTCGCAAATCAAATAAGCACAGTACGAATGTTTGGTAATTATATCAGATTGTGAATAAAAAATATCGTATATAGCTTGTTGAATATTTTTAGAAAATCTCTGAGAAGTAAATAATTTTCGGGGATTGACTATGTCCGTATTATTATTATTATTATTATTTTACAAACTATTCAATAAATACACAGACTGGGACGATATACATTGCTCCTGTAGCACTTTTGTGTAATGGAATCAGAAATAATGAAAGTATCACAAATACCTAGACCTGATACAATGTAAAAAAAGTTGATTTCTACGTTAACCATTACGGGAATCGAACCCGGGACCACAATGATGGTGATACCTTTAAAACCGTTGTTCACCTCTCGTCCACTGAGGTTTCTTTTTAATTCTTTTATTGAGAAGATTACTTTAAATAAAATACGTCTGGATATTGAAGTCCTCTCGACCAGTCTTTCATCGAAGACATTTTTTAGGACAATGAAACAGGTAGTGAGCCTGCCGCTGTCTTTATGTCAACGATAAAAATTGTATTGGGGCGTTTTTCGGGATAATACGCGGAATAAACAAAAGTCGCGGGCAAATATAGTATAACATAACATAACAGCCTGAAGAGTTACAGCTTTACAGGCCGTTATGTAAGTAATAGTAGTATTGAAGTAATAGTAAAATAATATCTTCACACAATTCCCAATACAGGGGTAGACAGAGGTCTATTCTAGACAAATAATTTCCACCGAAGTTATTTTCGAGACAACGTGACAGGTGGTGAGACCGTCGCCGTCTTTATGTCCAAGCCAAGGATATAATTCGTACATAAGTTTTTGAAAAACCCATTGGTACGAGCCTGCCACCTGGGGAACTCGGGTCTCTTGACTCGAATATCCGACCACCCAACCACTCGACTATCGTGACTTAGTTTATTTTTATATATTTAATTAGGAATTTAAAAATAGTTATTATGTGTCTACCTTAAGACATAGTTACATACTATCGCGGCCATTTTTGTAGAATTTTTCAGATGAACAACGCTGGGGAGATTATCATTGTTGCCTTATCTTGATTCTGTGACAAATAAATAAATATCTTCACGCAATTCCCAGTACAGCGGTAGACAGACGTCTAATCTAGACAATTAAGTCCCTTCGACCACCTTCCACCGAAGATATTCTCGGGACAACGTGACAGGTGGTGAGCCCATCACCTTCTTTATGTCCAAGCCAACGATATAATTCGTACATATTTTTACGTACAAGTTTTTGAAAAACCCATTGGTACGAGACTGTCACCTTGGGATCGAACTCGGGTTTCTTGATTAGAAATTCCGACCACCAAGCACTCGGCTATCGTAACTATTGAGAACGATGAGTAAAATTTCAAATTTGAATTTAGAACTACTAGTACAATCCTAAAATACATTATAGTAAACACAAGACGAAGGGAAACTCTCTGCAGGGCCGACGGCTGAAGGTTAGGGCGAAAGGGAGCGAAACTTGCGCCCATTGCGGGCGATATCGATCTGAAAACGCCGTTTTTTATCAATATTATTATATACAGTCACGACAGCCGAGTGGTTGGGTGTTCGGAATCCGAATCGAGAAACCCGAGTTTGGACCACAATGGGTAGTCTTGTAACATTAAGTTTTTTTCAAAATTTATATGCGATTTGTATCGTTAACTTAAACCATACAGACGGCGACTGGCACACACACAGACAGGTAAATTGTGGGTTAAGATGACTAAATTGGTTAGATCTCTGGTTAACACTATGTTGGGAAATGCGTAAAGATAAAAATCTAAAAATAATAAATTTACATAATTAAATCAATATTTATATTCGCCACACATGTTTTACACACGTTTCCATAAAATGCAACCTTGCAGCAAGTTCTCATTCAAAAAGAATATTCGAGCTCATTTCTTAATGTTGATACATTGAGTCTCACCATCATCTTATTATATTTATTACTAACTTCGCCTCTCTGGGCGGGGGCACCCCAGTGTCAGCTTTTTTTTTATAGAAAAGGGAGGCAAACGAGTAGGTGGCTCACGGGATGGTAAGTGATTACCGCCGCCCATAAACACACGCATGCGTGCAAGTCATAGCAGATGCGTTACCGGCCATGGAGTGCCCCCCCCCCCCAGAATTGGGGGAGAGGGGCGTGTGGGCCTCCGGTTACCTGCACTCACCAGGCGAAACGTAGAAGTTTGTTAAACTTCTACTTCACGCCGGTATTCTGTGTGGTCGTGGTACTTTCCCGGTCGTGCCGGCCCATGCATGCAACAACAAAAGCTAGAAATAAAAAAATAGGGGTGGACCACATTTAGGGGCATGAAAAATAGATGTTGTCCGATTCGCAGAACTAATCAGATATGCACAATAATCTGATCCCAAACTAAGCAGCTTAGACATATGTATTATGGAATCAGAAACAACGAATGTACCACAAACATTCAGACCCGTGACGATGTAGAAAAAGTATTTTCTACATTGAACCGACTACCAACCGAGAATGGAACCCGGGACCGCAGAGCTGGCGACACCATCAAAATCCTAAAACAGTCGTCCACTGAGGTCGTCTAATCGATGTTCGATTATTAACGTGATTGGCGCACTGCCATCGCGTAAACATTTCTGTCTGTAATAACACACACATTGCACAGAGGTCATTCAACTTACACTCAAAGAGAGGCCCTGACACGTTACGTCTACGAGCTACGAGACGAATTCGTAGTAAGGGCACTAGCTTTAGCATTGTAACCCCGAAAAGGCATTTTTTTCGGCGCCTACTTAAGAAGTGGATGTTTAAAAGCTCGTAACATCAGACTGGTAAAGAAATTGTATCTGTATATTAGAAATGGACTGATATAATATTTACTGGTATTTTTGTTGTAGTGTTTTAGCAACATATTTGGTAGATAGATGACTAAATCTTTATGCCATTCCCAATACAGGAAGAAATTTTTCGGCACAACGTGACAACGTGACAACAAATTATTGGTACAAGCCTGCCACTTGAGGATCGAACTTGGGTCTCTTGACGCGAATTCCGATCACCCAATCTCTCGTGGTTTCCAGATTTATTTCATAAACGATGTCTATCAATAAATCACGTAAGAAAACTACGCAAGTATTGCCGTGAAAAAGTTAATACCGTCATCCGCTTGAAGGAAACGTGAAATAGTGAACTGGTTAGAACCCACGCGTGAGCTTTTAATATTATATTTTATCACTGATGCTTCGCTTTAATATAGTATTATTTATCTACTTTGTTTTTCATCGCATCTCGTTATCGTGGAATAACAGTTTTATTACCTATAACAAGTGGAAGCTGGTAATATTGAGTAAAGGCAAACGCGTAGTGAAGTTTTGATACTTATATCACTCTTGTTATATCTGGCATTAAAAAGGAAACTTGTCGAAATTATTGATGATTAATATTATTATTACGACCCCTCGGCATGGGTTGACGATGATTGCAGCGTGCTATGGAAAGGGCTATGCTCTGTGTTTCTCTACGTGATAGAATCCGTAATGAAGATATCCGCAGCAGAACCAGGGTAACTGACATAGCCCTAAGGATCAGCACGTTATAGAGACAATGGGCCGGCCACATTGCTCGAAGCACTGACAACCGTTAGGGATTCTTCCCTAGGTTCTCGAGTGGCGACCTGGTACGGGCAAACGCAGTGTAGGACGGAACCTCACAAGATGGCGTGACGAGTGACGACTTGCATAATGTTGCGGGAAGTCGATGGATGTACGTGGCTGAGAGTCGTTCTTTTGGAATACTTTAGGGGTGACCTATGTTCAGCAGTGGACACTTGCTAGGCTGTAAAAAAGAAGAACAATAAGAATATTATTAAACTTTTATAGAAAAGGGAGGCAAACGAGTAGGTGGCTCACGGGATGGTAAGTGATTACCGCCGCCCATAAACACACGCATGCGTGCAAGTCATAGCAGATGCGTTACCGGCCATGGAGTGCCCCCCCCCCCCAGAATTGGGGGAGAGGGGCGTGTGGGCCTCCGGTTACCTGCACTCACCAGGCGAAACGTAGAAGTTTGTTAAACTTCTACTTCACGCCGGTATTCTGTGAGGTCGTGGTACTTTCCCGGTCGTGCCGGCCCATGCATGCAACAACAAAAGCTAGAAATAAAAAAATAGGGGTGGACCACATTTAGGGGCATAAAAAATAGATGTTGTCCGATTTTCAGAACTAATCAGATATGCACACTAATCTGATCCCAAACTAAGCAGCTTAGACATATGTATTATGGAATCAGAAACAACGAATGTACCACAAACATTCAGACCCGTGACGATGTAGAAAAAGTATTTTCTACATTGAACCCACTACCAACCGAGAATGGAACCCGGGACCGCAGAGCTGGCGACACCATCAAAATCGTAAAACAGTCGTCCACTGAGGTCGTCTAATCGATGTTCGGTTATTAACGTGATTGGCGCTCTGCCATCGCGTAAACATTTCTGTCTGTAATAACACATACATTGCACAGAGGTCATTCAACTTACACTCAAAGAGAGGCCCTGACACGTTACGTCTACGAGCTACGAGACGAATTCGTAGTAAGGGCACTAGCTTTAGCATTGTAACCCCGAAAAGGCATTTTTTTCGGCGCCTACTTAAGAAGTGGATGTTTAAAAGCTCGTAACATCAGACTGGTAAAGAAATTGTATCTGTATATTAGAAATGGACTGATATAATATTTACTGGTATTTTTGTTGTAGTGTTTTAGCAACATATTTGGTAGATAGATGACTAAATCTTTATGCCATTCCCAATACAGGAAGAAATTTTTCGGCACAACGTGACAACGTGACAACAAATTATTGGTACAAGCCTGCCACTTGAGGATCGAACTTGGGTCTCTTGACGCGAATTCCGATCACCCAATCTCTCGTGGTTTCCAGATTTATTTCATAAACGATGTCTATCAATAAATCACGTAAGAAAACTACGCAAGTATTGCCGTGAAAAAGTTAATACCGTCATCCGCTTGAAGGAAACGTGAAATAGTGAACTGGTTAGAACCCACGCGTGAGCTTTTAATATTATATTTTATCACTGATGCTTCGCTTTAATATAGTATTATTTATCTACTTTGTTTTTCATCGCATCTCGTTATCGTGGAATAACAGTTTTATTACCTATAACAAGTGGAAGCTGGTAATATTGAGTAAAGGCAAACGCGTAGTGAAGTTTTGATACTTATATCACTCTTGTTATATCTGGCATTAAAAAGGAAACTTGTCGAAATTATTGATGATTAATATTATTATTACGACCCCTCGGCATGGGTTGACGATGATTGCAGCGTGCTATGGAAAGGGCTATGCTCTGTGTTTCTCTCTACGTGATAGAATCCGTAATGAAGATATCCGCAGCAGAACCAGGGTAACTGACATAGCCCTAAGGATCAGCACGTTATAGAGACAATGGGCCGGCCACATTGCTCGAAGCACTGACAACCGTTAGGGATTCTTCCCTAGGTTCTCGAGTGGCGACCTGGTACGGGCAAACGCAGTGTAGGACGGAACCTCACAAGATGGCGTGACGAGTGACGACTTGCATAATGTTGCGGGAAGTCGATGGATGTACGTGGCTGAGAGTCGTTCTTTTGGAATACTTTAGGGGTGACCTATGTTCAGCAGTGGACCCTTGCTAGGCTGTAAAAAAGTAGAACAATAAGAAGATTATTAAACTTTTTATAGAACAGGATGAACTTATTATGAATGCACCTACAGATGTTACTACGACCCATAAACATCTACAAAGATCTGAAAAATTATATGAAATTCCTACTAATGCACTTAATCTTACTTAATCACAGATTTCACTTTTTCAGGTCGGCATGAATGTAACACACCGACCTATATGTTAGTCGAGAGATGAGAGTCCGCCATAATCGCTTCGCTTAGCTAAAGGATTGGCGATTACTATGCCAGACACCTTCACTTTCGACGATACACGCGGTCAACGGTCTCCTGAATTCTGGTTTCGTAACCAAATGAGTTTTCAAGAATTTTCCGATAATCGCGTCTTACTACACCCACGGGAAGAAAGGAGATGGTGTATTCTAACGTCGTAATCACACGGCAATTATCACATTTGAAAAAAATATTCTTAATCCTCATGTTAACATGTCCCAGCAAGCGTAACGTAGCGCTCTTCCAAAATTTGTATAATAATTTCAGCCCATCTGATCTGACCTACCCAATCTCATAAACCTGGCAGCTGTGAATGTTTTCTAATCAAATAAAAAATATTATTTTATTTATGACAGATCGATTCAAAAATAGAATAATAACAAAACACATAGCTCACCCTTCGTGTAACGATGTACGCTCAGGTACATTCAACGGATAAAGTTAAAAGCTTAGTAAATTGAAATGGGGCAATTTGCTTAATTGCGGAACTGTCCAAGCGCTTGTATGTGCGGCGGTCGCTCTAAATGCACGAGTGCACACAAAAACAAAAAACTCTTTGTCATATACCGTAATCACTTAAAATATGCCATTAATGTATTAAACTAGAAAATCAAATTGTTAATTATACTTTCTTAAGTAACCAACGGACTTTTAAAATCCATTGCAGGAAACAGGAGAATAAAAAATAAAAAATGAGTCGTCATGGGACGCCTGGCAGATGTGAAACATCGTGTGTGTACAAGTAATATGCATAAAAGATAATATAAAAGATAATTATTACAGGAATGAAAAAATTAAGTACTAAGAAAATACTAATGAAAAAATGAAGTATTACGAATTTCTTACAGAAAATGATAACTTTATTTAATAAACATTTGTAAAGTTGTTATTGAAAAAATTACTTCGCAACCCTCCGCATACAAATATAGAAAGGTATATGTTACCTGGTCCGAAGAGAAGAAGAGCACCACCCTCCCTCCCACAGATGCATGCACTAATTCCACTGTATGCACCACCACCACCAATACACTCAAACCAGGTAACATATACCACCACCGAAAACGCGACACGTGTTTCGCCTCAAAACAAGGCATTCTCAAGCGAGTAGATCTCTACGATGAGCGACCGCAGAGTCAAATTATATTTGTATGCGGAGGGTTGCGAAGTAATTTTTTCAATAACAACTTTACAATGAATTTCCGCAAAGTAACGCCTGAGTCAATTAACTATAATAAACATTCATTTACATTTGATATAAAAATTCGATATCAATATCAAGTGACCACAATTTAAATATTTTCTCTCTCTCTCTCTCTCTCTGTGACTTCAGTAATAGTTATATTCGATGTTTCCTCTGCCGGTATTACTGTGACGATTGGTCGATGATAACTAAACTACGTTACAAAAGTATTGGATGAAACATTATCAAGATATCTCACAAATATAGCATCTATAGTTGTTCCATATTTGGTGGTAGATTCTTTTGGATTGTTGTTGATTTGCAATTGAAATTCTTTTTGAAGAAATGCCATTAATGGCATTGATTCAGCTCTCGCCAATTTACATTAAAATCTCCAGCTAAAATTAATGGTAGTTTATGTTAATTCGTTTTAAAAATTATTGAACCTCTTTGACTATAAGGAAATGACCTTTCATGTAAAAATGAAATCTTAATATAATTTATATAGTTACTAATATGAATACGTATAATTAATTAAATATAAAAAAGGGTTTCAGTTTTTAACTATAAACCTTAACTCTCAGGTAATAGGGTGTAAAACACGGCATGTGTCGCCACGCCAGAAATCGGTTATACGTGCGGCTATAGATGTTTCACATCAAAAAAAAATATCTTCACGCATTTCCCTATACAGGGGTAGACAGAGGTCTAGTCTTGACAATTAAGTCCCCTCGACCCACCTTCCACCGAAGATATTTTCGGGACAATGTGACAGGTGGTGAGCCCTTCGCCGTCTTTATGTCCAAGTCAACGATATAATTTGTACATAAGTTTTTGAAAAACCCATTGGTACGAGCCTGCCAACTGGGGATCGAACTCGGGTCTTTTGACTCGAAATTCCGACCACCCTACCACTCGGCTAAAGTGAACTTGAAATATTCATTCTAGCCAGGGGTCTAGACAATTTTTAATTCTTACGACTCACTTTTCACCAAAGCTGTAGAGGACAACCTAACCGGTGGTAAGTCAGTCGCCATCTTAGTGTCCAAGCCAACGATACAACTCGTCCATAAGATTCGAACAAACTGATAATAAACTGAACTTATGGACTGCGTATTTAACTCTGGATTTTCTGACTTGAATTCCAATTACCAGAACACTTGAAGTGAAAAAGAAAAAAGTTATAAATATCAATAAGAAAACATTATCTGAGAATAAAATATTATCCATTAGAGCAGTTTAAAGTTTGGATTTATATAATACACAGAATTAGTTCGTTGAAAGTAATCAGATAGTAAAGTATTACATGGAATAACTAAAATAAATAAAATAAATATCTTTACGCAATTCCCAATACAAGGGTAGATAAAGGACTGGTCTAGACAATTAAGTCCCTTTGAACTACCTTCCACCGAAGATATTTTCGGGACCACAGGCGGTGAGGCCGTTGCCGTCTTTACTGTACTTTACCCAGAATATAAATCGTACATAAGTTTTTGAAAAACCCATTGATACCCGAACTCGAGTCTCTTGACTCGAAATTCCGACCACCCAACCACTCGACTATCGTGAGTATCGTGTTGTGACGTGATGGAATAACTACATTTCCATAATTATTTTCATTCTATTCGACTCATTAAATTTCCAAGTTGACATTGAACTAACAAAGGTGACGATTATGAAACTACGCGCATAATAAAAGAGAATAATCACTTTTTTTAATTATAGTTTTTTTTATTATGAAGACATGAATACTGGCTACATATACTACACACTATTCAATATAATATATTTTAAGTGTTGCCTTTATTTCATTTAAGAAATCGAGATTATATTTAGGTAATTTAGTTGAGTAGTTTTCTTGATAGCAATGTATAAATTTCTATAATAAATGACAAGTGTGACTTGGGTAGTACATTTTATTGATAATTTAGGGTACAACGTAGAGCCACGAGAGCCGAGTTGTTGACTGATCGCAATACGAATCGAGAGATTCGAGTTCGATTCGATTCGAAAAGAGTTTTTTTTCGTTTGTGTGAGTGTCACGTTATCACAAATAAGGACCGGGAAAGAAAAAATTTTCTAGATCTCCGACAATCTCTTGAAGAGTGTAGAATGCGAGAAGATAAATAAAATGGGTAATAACACTGATTGTGTAATTACAGTAAATAACAGAAACCACTGGAAGATTTGTTAGTTTATAGTACCAAAGCAGTTTTAAACTTTACTTTGTTTAGTTTAAAAAAATTAGAAAGGTATTAATCACCGGCCGAAACACTGAATTATTTAAAGTAATATAATTTTTAGTACATTTTAATACCACGAAAATAATTACCTATTTTACAAATACACAATTACACAAAGCCGCAAATAGGCTAAAGTTGCTTTATATTTTTTTTGTTTTCTACGCCTTTTGTTTAAATTCAATTTAAAAATACTAAACTCAAAGAGTATATAATTAAGAATTATATACACTGGTTGTGCCAACTTTTTCAGAACAACATTTTCTTTGGCAGAGATAACAATGGGAAAATTAAAGTTAGCAGCTGTCACAACAAGAGATTAGAAGACAAAGGCGCAAACATTGGAATTTTAATTGGAACGGTGTAAAATTTAAAAAAAAAAACAACAATAGAATCAGAATACCCTGTGGTTAAGTGATCGGAATTCTCCCAGAGTAAGCAGCTAAAGCACTTGTGTCATGTACGAAAACATCGAAGGCATCACAAACACTCAGACCCAAGAATGGGAAAAGTATTTTTCCATATTGACCCGTCCAGGTATCCAACCCGAGACCTCAGAGGCGGCGACCACCTTAAAAACCGGTGTGTCGGTCGTCCACGGGGGATGAGTGGCGTACGATTACTTGTTTTTCTTTGTTGCCTGGAAGACATCGCATCTTAGCGATAAGAGCAAAAATTTTGCAATTGATTAATTTTATTTCAGTAAATATTTTTTTTATCGGTGTACAATAAAATGTTTCATTCGTTCATTCACTGAATGTAAGAATTAAATACAAAATGCTTTATTGTACACCAAGCAAACAATACAGAAATTACATTACGGTACAATCGGCGACCTGATCGCTCAAAATCGATTTCATCCAAACAACAATCTCATTGAATTCATTCATACTTGTATGTCCAAGATAAACTCGCTGAAGTTCATATAAAATAAGCAATACAAAAAAATATCTTCACGCAATTCCCAATACAGGGGTAGACAGAGGTCTAGTCTAGACAATTAAGTCTCTTCGACCCACCTTCCACCGAAGATATTTTCGGGACAACGTGACAGGTGGTGAGCCCGTCGCCGCCTTTATGTCCAAGCCAACGATGTAATTCGTACATTAGTTTTTGAAAAACCCATTGGTACGAGCCTGCCATCTGGGGATCGAACTCGGGTCTCTCGACTCGAAATTCCGACCACCCAACCACTCGGCTATCGTGACTAAAAACAAAATAATATGAATATAATAAATAATAAAAAATATCATCACGTAATTCCTAGACAGAGGTCTAGTCTCTAGATTATTGTGTCTGTGTAATTGTCTACAATTAAGCCCCTTCGACGCAGAATCCACCGAAGACATTTTCAGGACAACTTGATAGGTGGTGAGCCCGTCGCCATTTTATGTCCCAGCCAACGATATAATTCATACACAAGTTTTTGAAAAATCTCATTGGTACGAGCCTGCCACGGATCGAACTCAGGGTCTCTGAGGTCACTCGGCTAATGTGACATTTTTTTATAATAAATATAATATAACATAAACAAAACAAAACTTCGCGCAAACATAAATAGAGCATAGATTTGTCTAACAGCTGCGGAGACAGGCAAACATATATCAATCGTAAACCGCAACCGTTGAAGCGTACCCGCCGATCCATCTAATCGTCTTCGAGGGGCGTCGGACCCGTCTCACTTCGCTGTCAGGGTCCAAACAACGGGACATCGCCCCCCCCGAGCGAAACTGGAGCGAAAATGCGAGCCGTCAACGTTGACGGGCATCGGATTTCCTTCACGCCTACGCGTAAACAATACTGTAGGGTGGCGGTACTATACGCGGAAAATTTGGGACGGCCTGTTATTGAAAACTATGTAAAATTCTTAACGTGAAGTCAACTGTAGGCTCCATTTGAGATACAGCGCTGCAGCGCAGTAGTACTGCACTGATTGGCTGAAATGGGGACCTAATTTGACGTCACAATTTTGGTTAATTATATCGGGTTGGTTGATTGCAATTCAAGTCAACAGACCCGAGTTCGATCCCAAGGTGGTAGGCTCGTTCCAATGGGGTTATTCAAAAACTTATCTTCGGTTTCTTTCGCGATTTTATCGCGTTTTTCATTAGTTTTTACAAACTATTTATATTTCCAGATGTTTCGGATGCTTTACAGCATCCGTGGTCACGTTGGGAATCGGACAGAACGTCGGGAAAAATCGGGGAAAATCGTTTTATTTAAAAACTTATCTACGACTTATATCGTAGTCTTGAACATATAGACAGCGAAGGCCTCACCACCTGTCACGTCCCAAATAATATCTTCTGTGGAAGGTGGATAGAAAGGACATAATTGTTGGGAATAGCGTGAAGATGTCAATAAAGAGTTTCTTTCTTTCTGTTGATGCCGGCGCCGCTCTCGTTACTTGTATTAAAAAGATTAGGCTAGATCTTTTTTTATCTATGAAATTTTTTTTCGAATACTGGTGTCTAGACAGTTAAGTTTCTTCGACCCATTCCAAAACAATAATCTTTTAATATTAAAGAAATTATAAAGTACCATGTACCAAAGCTTTATCACCCACGCTATTTATTAACAAAGCTGAATCGCATAAGTGCCGTAAATATGAGTCTTTGAAAGAGAAATTTACATATTGGTTACATTCGACGTAGAGATGATCGGTCCAAGGGGTCCTCGCGCGATACAGTTTCTAAAGGAATTGCATCCGCGACTGGACGTAGCCGCTGGTGACAAGAGGGCTGGTTCTTTTCTCGCTCAACGGTTAAGTCTAGCCATTTAACGTGGAAATGCAGCCAGCGTTCTTGCTACCATGCAATGAGGTGTAGGGCGATACAATTATTGTAGTTTTTAGTTAATAAGAATTTTAGATATGAATACAAATTATTTCTTTATATTAAGTATTGGAAAAAAACTAATGTAAAAAAACAAATGAAAAGGTATTATTAGTTCTACGCTACTAATTCGCGAGTTTCCGATGTGTCAGAGTCTCTTTATCCTACTACTTTTTAATGTCTAAAGAGATTTGGGTCAGGGGGATATTGTTAAAATCCTTACGTTATCCCGAGTGACAATGCCTTTATTTTTTTTTCTGAAAAATGTAAGCATAGTTACATTTTCAAATTATAAATAAATATAAATTCGCGTTTGTCAGGCAGTAGTGAGTTTTTATTATTTTTTATTTTCAATTATAGTATAGGTTGAGTGGTCGGAATTCGAGTCAAGAGACCCGAGTGCGATCCCCAGGTACCAACCAATCGTACCAATGGGTTTTTCAAAAACTTATGTACGAATTACATCGTTGGCTTGGACATAAAGACGGCGACGGGCTCACCGCCTGTCACGTTGTCCCGAAAATATCTTCGGTGGAAGGTTGGTCAAAGGGATTTAATTGTCTAGACTAGACCTCTGTCCATCCTTGTATTGGGAATGGCTTGAAGATATTTATTTTATATTTATTATAGTGTGCCTGTATCAGAGTGACGGTGCTTTGTCTGGTGTCGATACATATCTTTTAATTTTTTCGTAAGTTTCGTTACTAATGTTGTCGAAACCGATACCTATCTAAACTTACTTGAAATGTAGAGCACTATCGATATACATAATTTTGTTCAAATTGTTACCAGTGAATTCCGTGATCGATTAGATGAGCATGTATGCAAAGTAACAAAATGGATAGCATCTTTCTTAATTCTTTGATTGATTGTCGACTTTCGTGGACGAGTGGAGGACACGCTAGTTTTCATGGTGTCGCTAGCCAGTGCTGAGCCAGTCAATGTGGAAAACCACTTTTTCTACAATGTCTCGGGCCTGGGTGTTTGTGGTGTATTCGTTGTTTCCGATTCCATAACACATGTACTTTAACTACTTACTTTAGGATCAGAGGATATATGATGTTGTCCCTATCTATGTATTTATTTATGTTCTGATTATCAGTAAATCTAAATATAACAATATTACGACCCTACGTGATAGGCAACCCTTTGAATTATAAGAAATATTTTGTCCCAAAATATCTTCGGTGGAAGGTGGATCGAAGGGACTTAATTGTCTAGACTAGACCTCAGTCTACCCCTGTATTGGATAGTTATTGTGAAGATATATTAACAATCTTTTTTTGTAATTTCATTTGCGATTATTGGTCACCCCAATGTATTCACATATGCCTTCACATAAGCTATTACATACTACTTTATATTAATAGAAGAAATTTCTGCAGTGCCTAATAGACTAGTTCATGTACTTTATTAGACCCACGTGGAACAATAAAAAGCTATAAATTTTTTGCTATAAATTTATAATATCATGGATCAATTTACTGTATATGAAGTATAAAGTATTATAGCAAAATATAAAATTTGTAATAAACGTCGCGTCTTCAAAACATTTTGTTGCTATGCAATAGCAGTGTTACCGAACTGTCGATATTATATCGATAGTATAGTGATGTGTCAGTAATTTCGATAATAGTGTACCGTATAAGTTTTGCGAGTGGAGAACTATCCACGAGCAAAACTATTTATGGTTATTTATTCAAAAAATGCAATCAACTCAGTTACAATAGCTGAGTGGTTGGGTGATTGAAATTCGAGTTCAATCCCCAATTTGTAGCACAATAGAGCCGAGTTCAATCCCCAATTGGTAGCACAATAAGTTTTTCAAAACTTATATACGATTTTCTTGGACATTGAGATGGCGACTGGCTCACCGCCTGTCACGTTGTCCCAAAAAATGTCTTCGGTGAAAGGTGGTTCGAAAGGACTAATTATCTGGACCTCAGTCCACACCAGTGTTGGGAATAGCTTAAAACGCAAGGATTCCAATGCGTATTCCATAGTATAATTGAGTGAACTGTGGCATTGCTGAGTCGGTTTTTTTGCCCATTGCACCACGACTCATATGACAACGATAAAAAACTGTTATTTTTTAGTGTCATTTTTATGTTTATTTATAAGATACTTTAGTTTCGTCTTTAAGTTTGTTAATTTTTTTTATCATTTTTAATTTGCTCTTCAATTCACTAATTACGTGGTGTATTATGTGCAATAAATGTTTCTTTCTTTCTAGTATCAAATCTATCGACTGCATTGCAAAAACGAGGTTGTATTGCAAGTTAAGTTTTAGTTTAATACTATTAATAGATTAACTATATGTTAAAAATAGCAATAGTATAAAAAAGCAACGGCTATGATTTGCTTATTTGTGTGTATGATGCTTGATTTATTACATTGTTTCTTACTTTTAAAAAAGATAAATTTGAGTAATGACACAGGCTATGGCATGAACTTCACTAAGGACGGTACATTTATTTCTTCTTGGACAGTATTCCATTACAGTAGTTTATTATAATCAGACGAACTATTAGTTTTTTAACTAATTCAAAAAAAAAAGATTGTAAGCACTTTTTCTCTTATGAACTACTTAACCAAGTTATGTAGGAACATCACAGGAACCATATAACTTCACGCATGCAATCACCGGCTACGGAGCACTCCATGTTTTTCCTCGGGACTGCAACGCATCTGTAACGTTCTTTGTTTGAAATCAGTTGCAGGTGTGTGGTTTTTATTCCGTTTACACCCTTCTTCTATACAGCCTATCAAGAGTCCACCATACATAGACATCCTCCTAAAATTTTTCACAAAGAACGGTTCTCAGCCATCTGCATCCATCGACTTCCCGGAACATTTTGCAAGTTGTCACTTCATCTCGTGACGAGGTCGTCCTACACTGCGTTTGCCTAAATGAGGTTGTTCACTAGTTTCCTTAACGGTTACCACTATGTGGCCTGCCCATCACCCATTAGATACTTACTCCATAAAACATTTTCTATTGCAAAAACAACGTAGGTATGTAATAATCGATTGAACTACATTAAGAAATACTCGGAATATTATTTTATTTGCAAAAGAATGTGCTATAATTGAAATAGTTCAGTTTTTAATCAAAAGAACGGTTCTCCCTTGAGAATTCTCCGAACAATGCATTCTTGAAAAACACAACGGACGGTGCCTATAGTACGATGGGGACACTAAAGGTCAAAGGCCAAATATTCAGATTTTATTTCAGAATGAAACTGGCACTTTGCCAGTGTCATTCTTTATACTTAATGCTACCTAAAGCAAAATATGAACAATGTCGGGTGCCATTTGGAAAAGCTCGTATAGGTTGATACTGTGACATTGTTCTGAACTTAAATTCAGCTGGCAAAGATCTTTTTTTAATAAAAGGGAAAGTGATTGGTCATATCGGGCTTTACCAACTAAACCCCACGGTGTTCCGCCATCAGCGCATATTGGCAGGGCCAATTAAACGTTTTCGCACACTTCCACTATCCCAACAGCAATGACCGCCATAGGCAGCCCCTCCTTGGTCCCACCTCCAAAGTCGCAGAGGACAGGGCATGGTGAGGAGCATAGCGAACTGCAGTACCAATACTCCTCTTCCGCCGCCCCTCCGAAGGAAAATAAAGCGGTGCAAAGGCAAACGACGCAAACACTCCCTGTAGACCTATCTGAAGTGGGTTGACAAAGCCCTAGCCAAGGAAAATCGGTTCCTCTTGGTGCACCATGAGTGTTACTTAGCCCCACTGCCTCGACAAGGCGAGAACCCGTAAGGGGGAACAAGTTAAGACTTTCCAGTAACCCATGAGCTCGTCACGACTACGACGTGGATATACGAGTATTTCTTTAAGAATAGAACCACAAGTTCCCCTCGAAACCAATAGCTGTTACGTGACAAATGGCACAAATACCGACTCTGCTTTCGAGGTATATGTGACAGGCCGCCGTTATATCTACGGACGTACTCTTAAGGGAACAAAGATATGTCGTCAATTTTAATGCAGTCCCTCTAAATTCCAAGAGGAACTTTGAGGGACTCTGTAGGAGTAATTGTAAGCGCTACTTATTTATATTCAAAAACCATCTGCATGGCTTTGCCTGCGGCCTAACAAGTTTTCTAGTTCACAATTTATTAGGGAATAAAAACTTATGTGTTTCTTCAGGTTAAGTAATCAAATTGCATTCGAACTTCCCTCAGATCATAGAATTTGGTACACATTTTTTATTAATGGAGTGTTTAATTATATTTAATTATCTTTCTAAAATAAAAGTTTGTGACTTTTATTTTAGACATAATTCATATAAAATCAGCTATCTGCCAAATAAAGTTTTGCTAGACCGATTTACAGATCAAGCCGTATCGCAGATTAAACCGAATAAAAAGACAGACAGGCAAAAATTCTTAAATTGTATTTTGTCATAAGAATGATAAATAAGTATTTAGTACTTTGATATGCATTTTGTAAAATAACACTTATTTTAATATTACAACCAAATTTCATTTTACTCATTTGTTAATATTTCTTTTAAATAGTAAACCGAGTAATTAAATACTATAATAATAATTTTATAGTTAAAGAAAATTAATGCATCTATTGAATTAGCTTCCCATGTATAGTCTATAGAACTTTCGTAAAGACGTATGTAAGTATCGTGGCACCTGGCGATCTGTACTCTCTGGCTACCCCCTTAAGGGACTGTGCGAGAAGATAAATAAAGTTTCATATATTCAAAACGACAGACCGATTCAGGCAGATTGTTTTTACGTGAAAGCAGGTTTTAGGAAGTTAGGAGACAGCAGTGGCGATTGCCGAACCAAACACCATACAACTGGGATGCAACTCCTCGTCACCGGCCTGCTCAATCTTGGCCTGGTATTTAATCATCTAGACTTTCTTTAATCCCTTTTACTAAACCCCTCGGTCGGAAGTCAGAAGATGGTGGTTGGTTAATTTTTAGTAGGAGTCAAAAGAACCTCATTACGAAACCTTACTAGCGTAAAAAAGAACGTTCGATAAGAGAAATATTAAATAATAAATTATTAATAATACCTAACAGAGCTAATAAAAAAATAGAAACTATAAATTAACCTTTTCTATTTAGAGTAAAGACCAACTAAACCTTAACCTTTCATAATGATTCCTCGCAAAATATAAAAAGTAATGTATAGAAAAGCTCTATTTATTTACACTTCACTATAAAGTGTAGTAAGGCGTAAGCTCCGCAAAAAATTTAAACACAATCTATTATTCTCTCACAAATCTGTCGTGATCTTGTTGTATTTTGTGTGTAAAAACGTCAATAGTAAAACCGACTCGTTTTAATATTATTGTTACTTATTTAACGTAATATAAGTAATATTTACGTACTCTTTATGACTTATAATACTTATATACGCGTCTATATATTAGAAAAAATGTTGACTATTCTGACACATTGTTAAATAATTACTGTTAAATAATTAATAATATATTGCCTTTAAAATAAAATTTTTGTTTCATAAATCTGTTTACAAAACATCGAGTTAACATCAAAACTGTTTACTCTTCAAATCAAAACAAATAAGAACAGACACTCAAACCCCTCGGTCAGTCACCACTGTCGTCCCGCGCAAATCGTGGTCGCCCTGTATCGCATTCGCCACAAACTTACATCTTTTATTTACACATAAATAGGTCAACTCCACACCTCGTTAGTTCGGCTAACAATTACCATGGCCAAACAAGCGGTGTCGTTAAATAATTGATCATCGAAACACCAAGCCCGGGGCACATGGCGCACACCCCGCGCCCCCCGCGCTCCCCCGCCCCGTGTCACGCCCATTTCAACGCGATACAGTCCCGGAAAACTCATCACAGCACGTCGCCCTCACTCACCAGTCTCCCGACGCATTTGCTGGTTGATATCCGACGTAGGAGAGTCTTACTCTCCATTTCATTGTCGCTGTCCGTGCTATCCTCCAAACTTGCAGTTTTCATGCGACCACCAGTAACATTCCTCACGGCCACTGACATCACGCCGCGGGCGCTCGCTCGCTACGCGCTCGGCACACATCAAACACGGCTACATCATACAGAAGGAGCTTATTATTTTAATTCTACAACGGGACGCTACCTCACTGACATTTCGAGCGAACGCCATGACCGCTGTGACAATATAACCGCTGAAAACAAAACAAGCCCGGAGCTGAGTCGCGACATCTAGCGGATTATGTGTGAACGGCTGAGAGGCGCTCCGCTGCCAGTTTTATTTTCGTTGGAAAATGTTGCGTGGTATTTGTGTCATCAGAGATGCCGTTGTAGGTACATTTCGTGTTTGCCAACTGAAATATCATGCATTGCATAATTATTTTTGATTTAAAATATATTAATGAACAAATTTGTCAACAAGCGTTGCAAAGTTAAATACCTTTCAACTCTTTCGAGTAAATATTATTATTACATTTGTAAGCGGAATAACTCATGAAATATCTAAAACAATAGCTTGACATAAAATTTAGTGTAGTCACGCATTTCACGATAAAGACGCTCACTTAGGACGGATTCTACGCAAACTCTACAATGTCCATTACTGCGATATATATAAAAAATATCTTCACGCCGTTCCCAATGCAGTACATTCCGCCGAAGATATTTTTGGGAGGACGTGACAGGTAGTAAGCCCATCCCCATGGTTATGTCCAAGCTATGTTTATAATTGCATATAATTCGAATCATATCGTTATATAATTCGAAAAAAGTTTTTAATAAAGCCCATTGATACGAGACTGTCTCCTAATTTCGATCACCCAACCACTCGGCTATCGTGACATGTGAGAATGAAAGACAGTTACTTTAAATTTGGGATATCTTCACGCAATCTCTAAATACCGGGAGGCATAATTCTTGGCAATGAAGTTTTTACAACCCACTTCACCCAATCTTTTTTGGGACACCGTGACAGGTGGTGAGCCTACCGTCGAAAATACTTGTTACCGCCGTAACTACACTTCTAGTGACTACTGGCTACGCACTGCGGCTTTGCCCGCAGTACAAATGTAAACTTCATTTTATTGTAGTAAAATAAGTTTTTAATAAGTTTAAAAGTATGTTGTCACTGCTTATAACATTAGCCTAGCTAATCGTTAAAATTAGTCCAGCCGTATTATTATAATTCGTATATTATTCGTCGTCGATACAGTGTGGTATCGGTGTAAGAATATTGCCACTCACTTTCTTCCCGTGGGTGTTGTAAAAGGCGACTAAGGTAAACTGACTGTTTACCTTAGTCGCTTTTACGTGATAACCATCTAAAAATATCAGACCAAAATAATTAGACCGATGGGCAGCAGCGTCCGAGGTGCGATTATCCCGGTACTAAATCCTCCCTATGGGAGAGGCCAATGTCCTGCAGTGGACTTTAACAGGCCGATATGTATGTATGTATATTATTCATTGCTAAATACTTATTTATTCGTATCTAAATAGTTAAACTGCTAACTTGAATTTTATTAATAGCTATAGATTCGCCAACATAAATATCGTTAACAAAATAAAACCCTAGACTCGTGAGCAAACATTTATTCCACAAACATGAACATACACAAAGGCAGCACCAAAATAAACTACTCTTCCTCCAATCCTTCGCCCTCCGCCTCTTCATCAAACTCCCCTTCATCGTCTGCTGTCGCATCCTGGTACTGCTGGTATTCTGATATTAAGTCATTCATATTGCTCTCCGCTTCTGTGAACTCCATCTCATCCATACCTTCGCCAGTGTACCAGTGAAGGAAAGCTTTCCGCCTGAACATAGCCACAAACTGTTCCCCCACCCTCTTGAATATGCTCTGAATTGCCGTAGTGTTCCCAATGAATGTAGACGCCATTTTTAATCCCCTGGGTGGAATGTCGCACACTGCTATCTTCACGTTATTTGGGATCCATTCAACGAAGTATGTACTGTTTTTGTTCTGTATATTCAACAGTTGCTCGTCAACCTCCTTCATAGACATGCGACCTCTGAAAATCGTCGCCACAGTCAAGTACCGTCCGTGCCGCGGATCGCAAGCAACCATCATGTTTTTAGCGTCAAACATCTGCAATGTCAGCTCGGGAACAGTCAGGGCCCTGTACTGCTGAGCGCCCCTCGAAGTGAGCGGTGCAAAACCGGGCGTGTAGAAGTGGAGGCGTGGAAACGGAACCATATTCACGGCCAACTTACGAAGGTCCGCGTTCAACTGTCCGGGGAAACGCAGGCACGTAGTGATGCCGGACATCGTCGCGCAGACCAAATGATTTAGATCACCGTACGTCGGCGTCGTGAGTTTCAGCGTCCTAAAGCAAATGTCGTAGAGAGCCTCATTGTCCAAGCAAAACGTGTGGTCGGTGTTCTCAACCAGCTGGTTCACCGCCAGAGTCGTGTTGTAAGGCTCAACAACGCAGTCAGATACCCGCGCGCTGGGGAACACAGAGAAGCTCAAGATGATTCGATCCGGATATTCCTCCCGTATCCTGTTAATGAGAAGTGTGCCGAGGCCAGACCCGGTGCCGCCGCCGAGCGAATGTGACATTTGGAAGCCTTGCAAGCAGTCGCAGCCCTCCGCTTCTCGCCTGATAACGTCCAAAGACGACTCCAAAATCTCCGCACCTTCAGTATAATGGCCCCTTGCCCAGTTATTGGCAGCGCAGTTCTGTCCATACACAAAGTTGTCAGGTCTGTACAGACAGCCGAAGGGGCCGGAGCGGACAGTGTCCATAGTGGCGGGCTTGAGGTCTACGAGAACCGTTCTCGGCACGTACTTGCCGCCCGACGCCTCATTGTAATAAACGTTAATGCGTTCCAGCTGAAGATCGGAGTCGCCATGGTAGCACCCGCTCGGATCTATACCGTGCTCGTCCGAAATCACCTCCCAGAACTGTGGACAACGTGTGTAATTTTAAAACTAAGGAAGCAAAGAAATATAATAAACATAATAAAATAATAAATCGAACAACCTAATTCGAGGCAAAAAATCGCCTATGTGGAGGTTGTCTAGGTGATAAGTTATCGCCATATGATTTCCCACAAATCTTCAGCCGTTACAGCGTGAAACACGCACATGCATACTAAATTGTGTATTCAAAATATGTAATACGTGTGGTCTGCATTCCAAACGAACGTAAAATTCTTCTGAACCCGTCACTGACCGACTTAAATATTTAAGTAATAATAATAATATAATGTAATAACCTAACCTAAATATATAATAGCCTATTTAAGTCTATTATATTTTTTATTATTTTTACCTTTACATAATAAACTACAATTGCCACATAACCTATACAATAAACACTGAAATATTACACGATACTTCATAATACATACGTGGTATTTCATTTCTTAATACTGGATTAGGCATTTCGATACATTCGACTCACTTTTTGGGACAAGCTTTTCTCCCTTGGATGGAACTCGCGTCTCCCGATACGAAATTCCATATCGAATCATTCCGCTATCGTGCCTTATACAATGATTTTATTTCACTTTCACTTTAACAAAATCCCTTTTACTTTAACCACCAAATAACTATCCTCTTACAAAACAACGAAGACGCAATTTAATACGCAAAAAAATTGAGACGGGCGAAAATTAAGTCTAGCAGAATACAATAGACATGTATATATAACGCAGTGATTACATACTCTTTGATAATATTCTTAGAAAATCATCTCACCTTTCCTCCTATCTGATTCCCGCAAGCGCCAACTTGAAGGTTGATAATTTCCCTCATCTTGATAATTTACTCGCTAGTTGTTACGGATACTTGTAAATTTTCAGAAAAAACTTATCAAAACAATTTTTTCAAGTTGAAGCTTAACATTAACTTAAGACTAATAAAAAAATGTAAAAAAAAGTCTAAAGCAACTTCACGCTGTGCGCATCTTACGTCGGATTTCAGAAGAATGATCATCTTTGTCGATTCACATTCTTCTAGAATTTTAAATTTAAATTCCAGAATTGTTTTCTTTTTTATGCTTTTCTTTTCTCCAAAGAGTATACAGAGTATGTATGTGTTCAGAACGTCCACAGGTATTATTTATATCTTTCTATGTCAACAAAAACTGAACAGGAATTAAAACTGTGTTTTTTTCTGTTACTTTGCAATTTATGATAAAAAATGTTTTATAAGCAATTAAATCTTCCGGCCATTATCAATACTGGGGTAGACAGAGGTCTAGACAATTAAGTCCTTTCGGCCCAACTTCCACAGAAGAAATTTTTTGGAACAACGTGACTTGTTTTGAACGCGTCGTCGTCCAAAGTTTTTGAAAAGACTAATTGGTACGAGCCTTGGGGATCGAAATCGGGTCTCTTGACTCGAATTCCGATCACCCAACCACATGGCTATTGCGAATATAACTAATCGTTATTTGTTTCTTGAATTTAATGTAATGAAAAAAAACGATTTCAGTCTTGTAAAAAATACTAATATTATACTAATAATATCATTTAATATATTTTTGATAAATATATACACCCTAGGAATAAATACGTTCAAACCCGAAGTTAATTATTTATAATGCCCTTGAATGCGAATACTCTTCTCGAAGGCGATTAAAAACCGTCACTGCCACAATGTACCAAAACGACTTTCAAAACACCCTTTTTCGTAGTGCCTTTATTTAAAGCTGCGGACACACTGTCCTCAGCTTTATTTATTAGGAAGCCAAAATGATATTTTTTAGTATACTGATATTGATGTGATAATCTATATACATATTGATTAAACTAAAATTAGTACATATCATACTTTAAGGCTATCTCACCATGTTAAAAGAATAATAAAAAAGCGCAAAATAGTATTACAAAAAAAAGAATGAATGTAATCAGAAATAATAATAATAAAAATAAAAGCAACATATACTGATTATAGTGCAACAATATACAAAGCAACAATATACTGATTATAGTGACGGGCAAAATGTAAGACGTCTAATAGTGTAATTGCCAATTGGTTTGTCAAGCTTGGCGATTATGGTTCACCCATGTACTATGCCATAATCCTGCAACGCAGTTTATAGGCTCTTAACATAGAATTTATTAAAAAACAAATTTAATTAATTTAGGAACGTAAATAGTATGTATGTATTACTACGACTTTCAGTTATATATGTATTATCTATGACATAAAACATATCTGACGAACGACTCTAATCCTTCTACCTAGAAGAAGCAGTAATAATGAGACAGCAGTATGCGTCCCTCTCGCTTTTCCGGCAAACAGAATGAAAACACACTCATGCACAGAATAATCGCTTTCATTAGTATTTTCGTAATAATACCAGCGAAGAACATATGTATTGTAATGCACACAAACGTAGATGTAACTTCATTTTATGCATATATATGTAACCTATACATAGATTTAACATTGTAGCATAACCTCTTCATATTAACAACTATCAAAAGTCAGTGATACATAGACATAGGTTAAATTATGTCTTCTCAACGATTACTACAAAAAACAGTCTTGAGCTGCATGCATTCATCGACTCCTCGCAATATTGTGCAGGTGGTCACTGCATCTCATGAGAGGACGTCCTATTCATAACCTCACGTTCACTTCTTTATAAATTTTAAAAGGAAATATTAAAATTTAATACACGACAACTTCAAAATGATTTATGGCTTTCTCGTATTTCTATTGTTACGATTACATATAGCTAGCGGTTTAATAAAATTTATATGTGTGTAAAATCTTGATCTCTAAATGTATTCAGTGAAAGTCACGATAGCCGAGTGATTGGGTGGTCGGAATTTAGAGTCAAGAGACCCGAGTTCGATCCCCAGGTGGCAGACTCGTACCAATGAGTTTTTCAAAAACTTATGTACGTTTCATATCTGGCTTGGACATAAAGACGGCGTAGAGCTCACGTTGTCCCAAAAATATCTTCGGTGGAAGGTGGGTCGAAGGGACTTAATTGTCTAGACTAGACCTCTGTCTACCCCGTATTGGGAATTGCGTGAAGATACTTATTTATTATTTTTTCATAAATATATAATAATAAAATATAAAAACATAATCATTATGAACTAGCTCAATATATAGTAACTATATATGTATCATGTTATACTCGTATTTATGTAAATTTGTACTTTTTGGAAATTTCATTTGGAAGTATCGTGTCTTTCATGAGTACATAGATTTATTTTCACAAAGATAATATATAATCTATACATTTTTTCGTTACATATTTATCACCAGCCATACGGAACGGAGTATAAAACTTATAGAAATTAAATTTCGAATTACATTTTCTCGGTCTCCGACAAAAGAATGTTGTAACGTCAATATTATTGAAAATTTCGCGTAGGATGAACGTGTTTTGATTACATTTTTTTATTTATAATTATTTTTTATGATTATTATACGGTTCTGAAATTTTAGCTAACTATATTTTAGGCGTAAAATTCCAAGTGAATATTTAAAATGAGGGAAATCGTTCATATCCAGGCTGGACAATGCGGTAATCAAATCGGTGCTAAGGTGAGTAATACCATTTATTTTAAACAAGTTTATCTACAAATATATGTGAAGATTTTCATATATACATATCATCACGCCTCATCCCTGGCCAAGAAGCCATAGACCAGTACGTGAAACGTACGTAAAGTGAAGTCACCTTCCGTACTTCTTCGTTTCGTTTGAATCATCAAATTTTTTATACACGTCGCTCATCTTTATACGTTCTAAAAACTATACAGCTCCCAGCAGTTTTACGAGTATGTCGCAGCGGAAAAATCTGATATGCAAATCCTTATATATCGTTGACACTATAACGATTATTGAAGACGGTTTTGACATTTTTCTGTATATTTAATCCAAATATTTACAACTCTTGGCAAAACCAGGTTCTTATATTCGTTAAATCTGTGTTCGCCTTTATATGTAAGAATAAGCCACGTAAAACTTTCATACTATAATACGTAATATCGAAAGTATAATAAATATAAATATACTTTCGAATTACTAATACTCTTTGAATTATGTAATATGTTGTACATCAATGTGAATTTTTGTGATTTTTGTAAAATATTTGATCAAATAGTCAATGAAATTGACTATACGATTAAACTGACAAAAACCCCCAAACAAAATTAGGCGGACCATCATGGGCAGCAGCGTCTAACATGGACGGTGTCTGGTACTGCGATCGCCAATCCGTTTGCCAAGTTTGGCGATAATCGCAAACCCTCCTGTTGCGGCCTATGAACTGCAGTGGATTTTACAGGCTGTTTAGTAAACTAAGTTTATCTAGTTCGTTATCGAGTTGATGTCATTCGAAGATCTGAAATAGCATTTAAACTGCAATTTAGTCGGCTCTAATACCGATTAGATTCTATCCCTGTATCATTTTCTTATTTATTTAAGGCTTATGTCTAAGAATGTAAACTCTTTTTCAGTTCTGGGAGGTAATCTCTGACGAGCATGGCATCGACCCCACGGGTGCATATCACGGCGACTCTGATCTCCAACTCGAGCGCATAAACGTGTATTACAATGAAGCGTCCGGCGGCAAGTACGTGCCGCGAGCCGTTTTAGTTGACCTGGAACCAGGCACCATGGACTCTGTGCGCTCTGGACCCTTTGGCCAAATCTTTCGGCCGGACAACTTTGTCTTCGGGCAGTCCGGAGCGGGCAATAACTGGGCTAAGGGACACTATACGGAAGGAGCGGAATTGGTTGACTCTGTATTGGATGTCGTCAGGAAGGAAGCTGAGGGATGCGATTGTCTGCAGGGATTTCAGCTGACGCACTCTTTGGGCGGCGGCACGGGCTCGGGAATGGGTACTTTGCTGATTTCGAAGATAAGGGAGGAGTATCCCGATCGTATAATGAATACGTTTTCCGTGGTGCCCAGTCCAAAAGTATCGGATACGGTTGTAGAGCCATATAACGCGACTTTGTCGGTTCACCAGCTGGTGGAGAATACGGACGAGACATTTTGCATAGACAACGAAGCGCTGTACGACATTTGCTTCCGGACGCTGAAGCTGACTACGCCGACGTACGGGGATCTGAACCATTTGGTGTCTGCCACAATGTCGGGAGTGACCACGTGTCTGCGGTTCCCTGGGCAGCTGAACGCGGATCTGCGTAAGCTGGCAGTGAACATGGTCCCGTTCCCGCGACTCCACTTCTTCATGCCGGGATTCGCGCCGCTCACGTCACGCGGTAGCCAGCAGTACCGGGCGCTCAGTGTGCCCGAGCTGACTCAGCAGATGTTTGACGCAAAGAACATGATGGCGGCGTGCGACCCGCGCCACGGCCGCTACCTCACCGTCGCCGCGGTCTTCCGCGGCCGCATGTCCATGAAGGAGGTGGACGAACAGATGCTCAACATACAGAACAAGAACAGCACATACTTCGTCGAATGGATACCTAACAACGTCAAGACGGCCGTCTGCGACATTCCGCCGAGGGGCCTCAAAATGTCCGCTACGTTCATCGGAAATACTACAGCGATTCAGGAACTGTTTAAGAGAATATCTGAGCAGTTTACAGCCATGTTTAGGAGGAAGGCTTTCCTCCACTGGTACACTGGTGAAGGTATGGATGAGTTGGAGTTCACTGAAGCGGAGAGCAATATGAACGACCTGGTGTCGGAGTACCAGCAGTACCAGGACGCGACGGCCGACGACGATGGTGAATTTGAGGAGGAAGTGGAAGAGGAATGATTGTCTCGTCCAATGTTTGTGAATTTCCATGTTAAATGTTTGTCCGGTGTTTAGTGTTAGGCGTAACTTTGTGAATTGTCTCAAATAAACTTTGTATATAAAGGTTTGTTTTATTTATAACTACAACATATAACTGAGTTGCTTAGATAAACTCTGAACAGCATTCTCTTCCATCAGTACCTTCAAACTCAAGTAATTGGGTAGGTACAGACTGAAAAACGCGTACGGTTAATCCCGCTATATAACGAGTCTGTCACCTTTTGACACTGCTTGATTCTTGGTTATTGTTAGTCTACTGGCGCTTTGTGTTTTTACCATATTTTCATTATGATGAAAATATGGTAAAAAGTTCAGTGCGGGATGGCTTGTTGTCCATTCAGCGAGGATTATTATATAATTACTTTGAATTTGCTACTGTAATCGGACTGAATTAAGAAGTTTTTTTAAGGTCTATTTTTTTTTTGATTTTACATTGCTCAGTTTTCAGGTGAGCTAGGAATTTCTTATAGATTTATTTGCTCGTAATTTGCAGAAAGCATGTTTTGAATTGTACATTGTTTACCATACAATGCAATCTCGAGCCAGTAGTCACGGGCAACAGCTAGTAGGTATAAATACTCGTACCTACAAATATCTAAATTAGAATTCATAGAATAACGCTAATAGATGGAGATATCAAAGGGAATAGTAATTGCAAAGTGCTCCGTTGGTGTCGTATGTTTTTGACGAGGGAACGTAATTGGCGAGTGGAACCCTCCCACTATGATTTTATTTTACGATTAGTTCAGCTATTTAGAAAGAACTGTTTTTAATTAATAAATACGCAGGAATAATTTATTAGATAAATAAAATAAATAACAACAAATCTATTCGTCACTGTCATCATTAGGTGTCTCCTCTTCTTCCTCGAATTCCTGATCTTCCGCCGTTGCGTCCTGGTACTGTTGGTATTCCGATATCAGGTCGCTCATGTTGTTGTCCGCCTCCGCGAAATCATTTTCGTCCATACCTTCACCGGTGTACCAATGAATGAAGGCTTTCCTTCTGAACATCAAGGCGAACTGTTCGGAAATTCTTTTGAAGATCTCCTGAATCGCGGTGGTGTTGCCGATGAATGTAGCGGACATTTTTAATCCACGCGGCGGGATGTCGCAGACAGCCGTCTTGACGTTGTTAGGTATCCAACCGACGAAGTAGTCTTTGTTCTTGTTCTGTATGTTGAGCATCTGTTCGTCCACCTCCTTCATGGACATGCGGCCACGGAAGACCGCGGCGACGGTGAGGTAGCGGCCGTGGCGCGGGTCGCACGCCGCCATCATGTTCTTTGCGTCAAACATCTGCTGAGTCAGCTCGGGCACTGTGAAC
Organism: Sericinus montela; assembly: GCA_029286605.1. Classification (NCBI taxonomy): domain Eukaryota; kingdom Metazoa; phylum Arthropoda; class Insecta; order Lepidoptera; family Papilionidae; genus Sericinus; species Sericinus montela. Next base: position 1,939,611 of record JAGSMR010000070.1, on the reverse strand, counting down.
GCCCGGTACTGCTGACTACCGCGAGAAGTGAGCGGCGCGAAGCCCGGCATGAAGAAGTGGAGTCGCGGGAACGGGACCATGTTCACAGCCAGCTTGCGCAGGTCCGCGTTCAGCTGCCCAGGGAACCGCAGACACGTGGTCACTCCAGACATCGTCATCGAGACCAAATGATTCAGGTCTCCGTATGTAGGCATCGACAGCTTCAGCTTACGGAAGCAGATGTCGTATAACGCCTCATTGTCGATGCAGAACGACTGATCCGTGTTTTCTATCAGCTGGTTCAGAGACAGCGTTGCGTTGTACGGCTCGACCACTGTATCGGAGACTTTCGGGCTCGGTACCACCGAAAATGTCATCACGATCCTATCCGGATACTCCTCTCTCAAATTAGACAGTAATAGAGTTCCTAATCCGGAACCAGTGCCGCCTCCTATCGAATGCACCAGTTGAAAACCTTGCAAGCAATCGCAACCCTCTGCTTCTTTTCGTACAACGTCGAGCACCGGTTCGAGCAAATCTGCGCCTTCTGTGTAGTGGCCTTTAGCCCAATTGTTGCCTGCGCCGGTCGTACCATATACAATGTTGTCCGGTCGAAAGATGGAGCCGAAAGGTCCGCCCCGTATGGAATCCATGGTGCCAGGTTCTAAGTCGACCAGAACGGCTCGCGGCACGTATTTGTAAGCGACTCCCTCGTTGTAGTAAACGTTTATTCTCTCTAGCTGTAGATCAGAATCGCCCTTGTAGCAGCCTTCGTTATCTATGCCGTGTTCGTCTGAAATTACCTCCCAGAACTGTAAAGGAAAACATTTTTAAATTTTTAACATTGATTGTTTAAACTAATATTAAAAGTCAATATAGCAGAGCGATTGGGTGATCGGAATTCAAGTCAAGAGACCCGAGTGCGATCCCCAAGGCTCGTACCAATGGGTTTTTCCAAAACTGATGAACGATTTATATCGTTGGCTTGGACATAAAGACGGCGCCAGGCTCATCACCTTTCACGTTCTGTTGTGTGGAAGTGAATGAAAGTATCTTGGGTGGAAGGTGGGTCGAAAGAACTTAATTATCTAGACCTCTTCTACCCCTATATTGGGAATGGCGTAAAGATATATATATTTATTTGCTTGGAATTAAATTGGCTACCAACAGATGAAATAACCATCTCTAATACTAGGTCTCATTGAAGCAGAGCAGTGACGGACGGCAACCTCAATGGTACGAGTTGTCGGGTACTGCGATCGCCAATGCGTTTGACTACCGTGGCGATTACGCCACACCCTACCGGAGACGCCTATTACATGGTGTTAACTTTCAGAGACCCTTATGTAGTAGGTATGAATTCCTGGCAACTGATTTATGTTACAAAAGAAAAAAATATAACTGCCGAGACCCCGCTATCTTAATTTGAATTCGCTCATACCTTTGCTCCAATTTGGTTTCCACATCTTCCAACTTGAATATGAACTATTTCCCTCATGTTATCCTAGTTTTCACGGAGAATTTTAAAAATAAAAATAAACAAATAAATCTTAATAATACCTAAAAATAAGATAAATAACTCTAAATTACTATTTACATGAGTTACCTACACTACGAACCTAACATAATTGAAGGTAAAATGTACATTGCAGCGGAAACCATCTCGATTTTATTGGTAAAACGTGTTGGTTACAAAATTTCAAATCTCCATAGAAATCGCTCTCGATCGAAATAAGATTCAAATAATTTAGTGGTATTTAGAAGTCACGATAGCCGAGTGGTTGGTGGTCGGAATTTCGAGTCGAGAGACTCGAGTACAATCACTAGGTGGCAGGCTCGTACCAACAGGTATTTCAAAAGCTTACGTACGAATTATATCGCTGGGTTGGACATAAAGACGGTGACGGGCTCACCACCTGTCACGTTGTCCCGAAAATATCTTCGCTGGAAGGTGGGTCGAAGGGACTTAATTGACTAGACTAGACTCTGTCTACCCCTGTATTGGGAATTACATACATACATAAATACAACGGCCTAAGTCCACTGCAGGACATAGGCCTCTCCCATAGGGAGGATTTGCCGTAATCGCCACGCTTGGCAAGCGGATTGGCGATCGCAGTACGAGACCACTTGAACCTCGGACGCTGCTGCCCATCTTCGGTCAGATTATTTCGGTCCGATATTTTTACAGATGGTTATCCCACCATCTATCGGACGTCGGTAACGATATTCAAGACTTCCCTTAGTCGGCTCTTACGACACCCACGGAAAGAAAGGAAGTTTTCACACGGATTGGGAATTGCGTGAATATATTTATACTTTTTAGAAGTAAATGTCTAGGTATACAGTCTGCGGTGGTTGGTGGTCGGAATTTCGAGTCGAGAGACTCGAGTACAATCACTAGGTGGCAGGCTCGTACCAACAGGTATTTCAAAAACTTACGTACGAATTATATCGTTGGCTTGGACATAAAGACGGTGACGGGCTCACCACCTGTCACGTTGTCCCGAAAATATCTTCGCTGGAAGGTGGGTCGAAGGGACTTAATTGACTAGACTAGACTCTGTCTACCCCTGTATTGGGAATTACATACATATATACATAACGGCCTAAGTCCACTGCAGGACATAGGCCTCTCCCATAGGGAGGATTTGCCGTAATCGCCACGCTTGGCAAGCGGATTGGCGATCGCAGTACGAGACCACTTGAACCTCGGACGCTGCTGCCCATCTTCGGTCAGATTATTTCGGTCCGATATTTTTACAGATGGTTATCCCACCATCTATCGGACGTCGATAACGATATTCAAGGCTTCCCTTAGTCGGCTCTTACGACACCCACGGAAAGAAAGGAAGTTTTCACACGGATTGGGAATTGCGTGAATATATTTATACTTTTTTTAGAAGTAAATGTCTAGGTATACAGTCTGCGGACGAGCTCCAAGGAAGCAGGGACATAACGGGTATAAACCCCTTTCTCTCAGTACGAGGGTTGACCTTGACAGGAGAATTTGCTTATTTAAGTCTTATATTGTATTTAGCTACAAATTTACACAAGTTTTAAGTATAGGCTTTTCAATTTCTGCCGCTCTCGAAAATTCGTAGTTTATTGGAGACAAATATCTAAAGTGAATATAAACCTTATAATGCAATGTAGAAAGTTTTTATTTCTATATTTTTGTTTAGAATTAGTACCAAAAATTAGTTTCCTAGTCACGGATGTCCTGTGATAATTTCTTAAAGACAAAACGGAATTTTTCAAGATGATTCTCATCAACACAAAAGAAAGATCACAAATAAAATTAAGATCGCTAGTACTTTTGAATCTGGCCTCAAAAAAGTTGAAGTTTAAGCATATATAAATAAAATATATGAATATATATACATTTTCATCCCTAAAAATTTTTTTAGGGCTGAAAATGATGGATGGATGGGAGTGCTTTTTGTCTCTTCAGTGGCAAGACAAATTTTACTCTTAATGCCCAGCAAAAAATATATTTAAAAAATACAAAAAGATTACACGTCATATTAAAAAAAATACTTAAACAACTACTAATTATTGACTAATTGTGAACTCATAATTGAACAATAGGAGAGGTCCCCAATTATTTTCGAGCGCATTTTTATTTTAAAAGGCCCATATTTATTTTTCTTAATTTGGACAGAACTTAATTTTGAAATGGCCCCTATTCGAAGATAGGATACTCAAAAGTTCTAGGAAATATAAAGTGAATTATTTTTCTTTAATGATTTAGAATCTATCTCAAAAATTAACAAATTCGTCTGCCGCCCTGGGTTTGAAGCAACTTTGTTGTTTTCGATTCCATAAAACAAGTGCTTTAACTTCATACTTTACGATCAGACCAGTGTATATGATGTTGTCCCAATACTTGCATATTTAATACTCGCAGGATAGTAGGGTTTGTAAAATAATCTTTCAATACTTCAAAAATGTTTGTAACACATTTTGTTTTAAATAAGTGGTGGGAAAGGACTGGTAAGGACTAAGAAAAAAAAGTAATAGATTTGATACCAGGTAGTAAAATTACACACTTTTTATAATAGATGTATTATATAAATAAGAAAATTCATAATTATTTAATTTATAAAAATGCAAAAATTTAACAAAATGCCATTTAATCTTAGCGTATTTTTCATTATTACATCTCAAACCATTTCTCAAAACGTATCAAATAATTTTACACATTAAACTTTGTATGAACACTGCAGATAAATTAATTAATAGTGATTTAATTATTGTACCATGACTAAAATGAAGTAGCTATTTAGTAAAAAATCAAATTAACATCAAAAACATTAGCATTGTCAATACATAGATAGGGACATCACATACATTGCTCTGATCTCAAAGTAAGTAAGGAATTGTATTATGGAATCAGAAACAACGCAAGTACCACAAACACTCGGAACTGAGAAAATGTAAATAGTGTTTTCGAAATTGATCCGACCGGGAATCGAACCCGGGACCGCCGTGACCGTTGTAATGTTGCTAAATTAAAATTATTTCTGTTTATATACTAATATTATTATATTTATTTCATACGTTATATATTGAATGTATAATTTTATAGCTAGTCTTCTTTTACTAGCTTTTACTACTTTGGTTCCATGACCTCCCCTAAGTAATGTTAAAAAGTAACTTATGTTAGCGATTTACGCGACAGCTTATTCATTCTGCTTCGTTGTACACTTTCAACCGACTTTAAAAATGAGGAGGTTCAGATTTAATTAATTTTTTATGAAATTAATTAAATCAAGTTTCCTGGATTCTGCCAAGTAAGATTTAAAAAATAGGACAACGTGTTACACCCCCCTTTACCCCCCCCCCCCTTGCTCTTTAATTATCCGTCCATTAATGTGAATTTCATCTATTCAAATTAATTTAAAATAAATATTCACGCATATGCACAATACTGAGGTACGCATGTGTTTTAAAACGTAATATTTTATTTTAAAAATACATACCACCGAATTGAGAATCTCCAACTATTTTAAAGTCGGTTAAAATCAATCAGTGTAAAAATATTTGTTTAAATAAACAGAATAAGCGTATGACGTTAGACATATCGTCGCATACTAATTACAATAATAACTTAGCTATGACTAGTCTTGTAACATTATAACATTATTTCAAATATTTGTTTAAATAAACAGAATAAGCGTATGACGTTAGACATATCGTCGCATACTAATTACAATAATAACTTAGCTATGACTAGTCTTGTAACATTATAACATTATTTCAAATATTTGTTTCTTAGCAAACTAGATATTCTAAAAAAACCCTCAAATGTTATGATAGTGAACATATTGAAGTTTAATGAAAAACATAAACAAACTATAACATATAAATGTTATAAATGACAGTAAATATATTTAATAACACATATAGAAAATATTATGAAGCTATGATTAAAGAAACTCCAAAACCCCAAAAAGAAAACGAAAATTACAGCAGTAAAGAAAATATAAGCAATATCATTGTAACATACATAAAAATACTTCTAAAAATAATAATATTAAAAAAATCTTCACGCCATTCCCAATAAAAGGATGGACAAAGGTCTAGACAATTAATTCTTTTCGAACCACCTTCCACCACCGATGAAATTTGTTGGGACAACGTGACAGGTGGTGTGCCCGTCGCCGTCTTCATGTCCATGCCAACGATATTATTCGACCAAAAAAACCCATTGATACGAGCCTGCCACCTGGGGATCAAACTCGGGTCTCTTGACTCGACATTTATTGAATATTTCTCGCTTTGAAATATACTATTACTTACACGTTTATTACAGTATTGCCTTTGTATTGTAAGTAAAGTTAATTAATAATAATTAGTACTAAATAATTAACAATAAAATATATAATAATTTATAATTGAAATTCTTGTCTCTTTGCAAATTGTGTGACATTTAAATTTAAGTATTACACTTGTACATTCACTTTATTATATGTAAGTATAATATATCATAAATTTAATGTATCATTATCTATTATATATCTCGAAAGCGCCTGTTCTTATATATAAACTTAAATAAACATATACTTATATAGATATATATATTTATATATAAAACATAAACATACAATTTTTCCATCCAGTTTGTCTCTTACGGGACAAGAGAGTTAGAGACAAACGCTAGAGACAACTACCACGGCACGGTTAGGCACGGTCTCTACCAACTAAGCTACCAGATATATATATATATATATATATATATATATATATATATATATATATATATATATATATATATATATATATATATATATATATATATATATATATATATATATATATATATATATATATATATATATATATATATATATATGTGTTCTATCGTCGTATATGTGTTACGTATATGTAAGTTATAAATAAATAATAAAACAAGTGATGAGCCCGTCGCAGTCTTTATGTCCAAGCCAACGATATAATTCGTACATAAGTTTTTGAAAAAGCCATTCGTATGATCCTGCAACCTGGGGATCGAACTCGGTTCTCTTGACTCGAAATTCCGACCACCCAACCACTCGGCTATCGTGGCTACGCATGTCATACTCTATAATGTACATTGTTTTTTATTTAGACATCATCATCATTACAGCCTATGTAAAGTCCACAGCTGGACATAGGCCTCAAAAGATTGCCACATAGTGCGGTCCAGTGCCACCTGCATCCATCGACTGCCCGCAACACTATGCAGGTCGTCGCTCCATCTCGTGTTATTTAGACATTCCATTCATTCATTCATTCATTCAAAACAGCCTGTTAAAGTCCATTGCAGGACATAGGCCTCTCCCATAGAGAGGATTTGCCATAATCGCCACGCTTGACAAGCGAATTGGCGATAGCAGACCACTCGCACCACAGACGCTGCTACCTATCTTCGTTTATTTTGGTCTGATATTTTTAGAGATGGTTATCCCGCCATCCGTCGATTGCCATAACGATATTCAAGGCTGTTTCCCTTAGTCACCTCTTACGACACCCTCGGGAAGAAAGGGAGTGGTTATATTCTTACGCCGTTACCACATACCACCATATAATTACAATAAATGTCTACACAAATTTAAATAATAAATAAATACATACAAATTCAATCCCAAAGTAAGCATCTAAAGCACTTGTGGAATGGAATGAAATGGTAAGACCCGAGAAGTAGTTTCTCCACATTGTCCCGTCCGGGAACCGATCCCGGTACCTCGGAGATGGCTACACCTTGAAAACCGGTTCTTACGCCACTCGTCCAGGGAGTTCGACTATGTAATAATATAAGAGGCGACTAACAGAGGCTTGAGAATACCAATGGTTACCGAAAGATGGCGGGATAATCGTCTCGAAATAAATACCATACCAAAATGCAAGATGTCTGGTACTGCGATCGCCAAGCCGCTTGCCGAGCGTGGCGATTATGAAAAACCCTCACACGGGAGAGGGCTATATCCAGTAGGGAACTTTCAGTATGTTATGTATGTATAAGATTAAGCGTCAATAGCCTAATGGTTTAGACTGCGGACTACGAAACAACGTCCCAGGTTCGTACTCGTCATTCGACTATTGTCGTAAACCAACTCCAGACAAGAATTGCAGCTTATTTGGAGTGCTTAACAGGAATAATAGTAATGTTGTGGCATTTGCTGGTTTTTTTTTAATAGAAAAAAAAAGATGCCAAAGCGTTAGCGGAAATATAAACCGTGCATAGTGCAATTATAGAGTCGCAATTCGAATGGCAACTTACGTATTCCTCGCCACGGGAAAATGAACCTAATGCCCCAACAGTTTGTTCTTTAAGAGATACAGATTCGCATAAACGACATTTCTGTTAGTCAGCACGGGTATATAAAAAGCGCGGAATATCCTATGCGACTTTTTCGAGTCCAATATGGGAACGGTTGAGACGATTTCCCATTTGCCGGTGTCCTTGTGGTAAGCAGGTTGCAATCCTGTCGGGGTGCCAATGTCTGAGTCGACGAGGTAGTGGCATTCGCTGGCTGTATATATATATATATATGTATATATATATATATGTATATATATATATATATATATATGTATATATATATATATATATATATATATATATATATATATATATATATATATGTATATATATATATGTATATATATATATGTATATATATATATGTATATATATATATGTATATATATATATGTATATATATATATGTATATATATATATGTATATATATATATATATATGTATATATATATATATATGTATATATATATATATATGTATATATATATATGTATATATATATATGTATATATATATATATATGTATATATATATATGTATATATATATATATATGTATATATATATATGTATATATATATATGTATATATATATATATATATATATATATGTATATATATATATGTATATATATATATATGTATATATATATATGTATATATATATATGTATATATATATATATGTATATATATATATATATGTATATATATATATGTATATATATATATGTATATATATATATGTATATATATATATATATGTATATATATATATGTATATATATATATATATGTATATATATATATGTATATATATATATGTATATATATATATGTATATATATATATATATATATATATATGTATATATATATATGTATATATATATATATGTATATATATATATATATATGTATATATATATATGTATATATATATATATATATATATGTATATATATATATGTATATATATATATATGTATATATATATATGTATATATATATATATGTATATATATATATGTATATATATATATGTATATATATATATATGTATATATATATATATGTATATATATATATGTATATATATATATATATATATATGTATATATATATATATATGTATATATATATATGTATATATATATATGTATATATATATATATGTGTGTTCTATCGTCGTATATGTGTTACGTATATGTAAGTTATAAATAAATAATAAAACAAGTGATGAGCCCGTCGCAGTCTTTATGTCCAAGCCAACGATATAATTCGTACATAAGTTTTGAAAAGCCATTCGTATGATCCTGCAACCTGGGGATCGAACTCGGTTCTCTTGACTCGAAATTCCGACCACCCAACCACTCGGCTATCGTGGCTACGCATGTCATACTCTATAATGTACATTGTTTTTTATTTAGACATCATCATCATTACAGCCTATGTAAAGTCCACAGCTGGACATAGGCCTCAAAAGATTGCCACATAGTGCGGTCCAGTGCCACCTGCATCCATCGACTGCCCGCAACACTATGCAGGTCGTCGCTCCATCTCGTGTTATTTAGACATTCCATTCATTCATTCATTCATTCAAAACAGCCTGTTAAAGTCCATTGCAGGACATAGGCCTCAAAAGATTGCCACATAGTGCGGTCCAGTGCCACCTGCATCCATCGACTGCCCGCAACACTATGCAGGTCGTCGCTCCATCTCGTGTTATTTAGACATCATCATCATTACAGCCTATGTAAAGTCCACAGCTGGACATAGGCCTCCCATAGAGAGGATTTGCCATAATCGCCACGCTTGACAAGCGAATTGGCGATAGCAGACCACCGCACCTCAGACGCTGCTGCCTATCTTCGTTTATTTTGGTCTGATATTTTTAGAGATGGTTATCCCGCCATCCGTCGATTGCCATTACGATATTCAAGGCTGTTTCAGTCGCCCTACGACACCCCTCGGAAGAAAGGGAGTGGTTATATTCTTACGCCGTTACCACATACCACCATATAATTACAATAAATGTCTACACAAATTTAAATAATAAATAAATACATACAAATTCAATCCCAAAGTAAGCATCTAAAGCACTTGTGGAATGGAATGAAATGGTAAGACCCGAGAAGTAGTTTCTCCACATTGTCCCGTCCGGGAACCGATCCCGGTACCTCGGAGATAGCTACACCTTGAAAACCGGTTCTTACGCCACTCGTCCAGGGTGTTCGAATATGTAATAATATAAGAGGCGACTAACAGAGGCTTGAGAATACCAATGGTTACCGAAAGATGGCGGGATAATCGTCTCGAAATAAATACCATACCAAAATGCAAGATGTCTGGTACTGCGATCGCTGCCGCTTGCCGAGCGTGGCGATTATGAAAACCCTCACACGGGAGAGGGCTATATCCAGTAGGAACTTTCAGTATGTTATGTATGTATAAGATTAAGCGTCAATAGCCCAATGGTTTAGACTGCGGACTACGAAACAACGTCCCAGGTTCGTACTGTCATTCGACTATTGTCGTAAACCAACTCCAGACAAGAATTGCAGCTTATTTGGAGTGCTTAACAGGAATAATAGTAATGTTGTGGCATTTGCTGGTTTTTTTTTAATAGAAAAAAGATGCCAAAGCGTTAGCGGAAATAGTGCATAGTGCAATTATAGAGTCGCACTGAATGGCAACTTACGTATTCTCGCCACGGGAAATGAACCTAATGCCCCAACAGTTTGTTCTTTAAGAGATACAGATTCGCATAAACGACATTTCTGTTAGTCAGCACGGGTATATAAAAGCGCGGAATATCCTATGCGACTTTTCGAGTCCAATATGGGAACGGTTGAGACGATTTCCCATTTGCCGGTGTCCTTGTGGTAAGCAGGTTGCAATCCTGTCGGGGTGCCAATGTCTGAGTCGACGAGGTAGTGGCATTCGCTGGCTGTACGTAAGTTTGATTGTCGCCTTTGTTTTGATCATTGAAGTACGGATGCGTTATGCGTGTAGCTGAAAGAAAACAAACGAATTTATTAGTTTTTTTTTTTTTTAATGTCGGTACGTCGAAAATTTTTACAGCTGGACATAGGCCTCAAAAGATTGCCACATAGTGCGGTCCAGTGCCACCTGCATCCATCGACTGCCCGCAACACTATGCAGGTCGTCGCTCCATCTCGTGTTATTTAGACATCATCATCATTACAGCCTATGTAAAGTCCACAGCTGGACATAGGCCTCAAAAGATTGCCACATAGTGCGGTCCAGTGCCACCTGCATCCATCGACTGCCCGCAACACTATGCAGGTCGTCGCTCCATCTCGTGTTATTTAGACATCATCATCATTACAGCCTATGTAAAGTCCACAGCTGGACATAGGCCTCAAAAGATTGCCACATAGTGCGGTCCAGTGCCACCTGCATCCATCGACTGCCCGCAACACTATGCAGGTCGTCGCTCCATCTCGTGTTATTTAGACATTCCATTCATTCATTCATTCATTCATTCATTCATTCATTCATTCATTCATTCATTCATTCATTCATTCATTCATTCATTCATTCATTCATTCATTCATTCATTCAAAACAGCCTGTTAAAGTCCATTGCAGGACATAGGCCTCAAAAGATTGCCACATAGTGCGGTCCAGTGCCACCTGCATCCATCGACTGCCCGCAACACTATGCAGGTCGTCGCTCCATCTCGTGTTATTTAGACATCATCATCATTACAGCCTATGTAAAGTCCACAGCTGGACATAGGCCTCTCCCATAGAGAGGATTTGCCATAATCGCCACGCTTGACAAGCGAATTGGCGATAGCAGTAGCAGACCACTCGCACCTCAGACGCTGCTGCCTATCTTCGTTTATTTTGGTCTGATATTTTTAGAGATGGTTATCCCGCCATCCGTCGATTGCCATTACGATATTCAAGGCTGTTTCCTTTAGTCGCCTTTACGATACCTCGCTGGAAGAAAGGGAGTGGTTATATTCTTACGCCGTTACCACATACCACCATATAATTACAATAAATGTCTACACAAATTTAAATAATAAATAAATACATACAAATTCAATCCCAAAGTAAGCATCTAAAGCACTTGTGGAATGGAATGAAATGGTAAGACCTGAGAAGTAGTTTCTCCACATTGTCCCGTCCGGGAACCGTTCCCGGTACCTCGGAGATGGCTACACCTTGAAAACCGGTTCTTACGCCACTCGTCCAGGGAGTTCGAATATGTAATAATATAAGAGGCGACTAACAGAGGCTTGAGAATACCAATGGTTACCGAAAGATGGCGGGATAATCGTCTCGAAATAAATACCATACCAAAATGCAAGATGTCTGGTACTGCGATCGCTGCCGCTTGCCGAGCGTGGCGATTATGAAAACCCTCACACGGGAGAGGGCTATATCCAGTAGGAACTTTCAGTATGTTATGTATGTATAAGATTAAGCGTCAATAGCCCAATGGTTTAGACTGCGGACTACGAAACAACGTCCCAGGTTCGTACTGTCATTCGACTATTGTCGTAAACCAACTCCAGACAAGAATTGCAGCTTATTTGGAGTGCTTAACAGGAATAATAGTAATGTTGTGGCATTTGCTGGTTTTAATAGAAAAAAAGATGCCAAAGCGTTAGCGGAAATAGTGCATAGTGCAATTATAGAGTCGCAATTCGAATGGCAACTTACGTATTCCTCGCCACGGGAAAATGAACCTAATGCCCCAACAGTTTGTTCTTTAAGAGATACAGATTCGCATAAACGACATTTCTGTTAGTCAGCACGGGTATATAAAAAGCGCGGAATATCCTATGCGACTTTTTCGAGTCCAATATGGGAACGGTTGAGACGATTTCCCATTTGCCGGTGTCCTTGTGGTAAGCAGGTTGCAATCCTGTCGGGGTGCCAATGTCTGAGTCGACGAGGTAGTGGCATTCGCTGGGCTGTACGTAAGTTTGATTGTCGCCTTTGTTTTGATCATTGAAGTACGGATGCGTTATGCGTGTAGCTGAAAGAAAAACAAACGAATTTATTAGTTTTTTTTTTTTTTAATGTCGGTACGTCGAAAATTTTTTAGAGTGGAAACTATGATACTGTAACGGTGTAAGAATATTGCCATTTCTTCTCTTGTGGTGTCGTAAGAGACGACTAAGGGAAACAGCCTTGAACATTATTATGGCAACCGACAGATGGCGAGATAACCATCTGTAAAAATATCAGACTAAAATAATCAGACCAATGATGGGCAGCAGCGTCTAAGGTGCGAGGTGTCTGATACTGCGATCGCCAATCCGCTCGCCAAGCGCGGCGATCATGGCAAATCCTCAATGGGAGAGGCCTATGCCCTGCAGTAGACTTTAATAGGCCGTTATGTATGTATGTAACTATGTATGTGTATAGATAGGGACAACATCACATACATTGCTCCGATCCCAAAGAAAGATGCTAATGCACTTGCTATTGGAATCGGAGACAAAGAAAGCACCACAAACACCCAGACCCGAGAAAATGTAGAAAAAGTGGTTTTTCTACATTGACCCGACCGGCAATCGAACCCGGGAGATCGAATGAAAAATAAAACAAGACAGCGGCACCTTGGAAACCGGTGTTTATGCAACTCGTCCACAGAGGTCGGAGGAAGAGATTATATTCCAGTAATTTGTTACATTATAGTCAAGGGATTAACGATAACAAAAGTGGTTTTATTCTTCTCGCTCGATTATTACACGCCTACTTATCGATTATTACGCCTGGCCTTTGGGACCATGGAACTTCCTACCAAGAACGTCCTAGAGTCTCCAAATATTTATGTCACAAACAGTGGCGATTTGGCCAATAGTTTATATCTCATATAAATATACTGTATCTTTGTTAATATCTGATTGAATTAAAGTTATTATTATTAAAATAAAAAAAAAATTTCTCTTACTCGCCTCATACGACCCCCACGAAAAAAAGGCGAGTGGTCAAATATTACGCCTATTAATTATATTTTGTAAAAGAATTGCTAAAAAAATAAAGTGCTCCGACGGTTTGGGCATGTCGAGCGAATAAGTGAAGACCGAATGGTGAAGAAACTATATAGCGCGGAAGTTAACATTAAAAGATGTCGAGGTAGACCGCGACTAACTTTCGAAGAACATATGAGCAAATTGCTCTAAGAGCCAAAAAAAATTATACACATGCGTGTATAAAGTAAATGACGAATTTGAAAAACGCGAAATGGGTATGTTAGGATCATGACACTTGGCTCTCGCCAGTCTCGCCAGCAGGCTAGCCAATCAGTTACAATGCGTGAAGATTCACAAAAAAAAATACTTTTCTTTGTCTAAACATTCTACACGTTCAATCATTCATTCATTCATTCATTCATAAACAATTAAATGACTCACCGTTACCGGTTTCCGCGTAAGGCGCCGGCAACTGACCGTAGAACTCGCTCGCCACGAACCGGATCCTGTAGCCGTCGCTTAAATGGAAGCTGGATGGCGATCTGTACCACTCCTTGCCGAAGCACACGCTCCTGACTCCTCCCCCATCGGCGGGGAGCTGACGGAGAATGGTCATCGGGCCGTGGTAGTGGTTGTAGAGGGCTGCTATACGGGAGACACCTGGTGGCGAATAACAAATGTTTGTTACAGATGTAGATCGAATGGCAAATTAAATTAAACTAAAACAAAAACACTTGTAGATACTTAGCTACATTTCATATTACAGCAACGTAACGCCGTAACTGAACGGGGTAATACAGAACAGGCATTTTTTTCGGACGACGTGACAGGTGGTGAGCGTGTCGCCTTCTTTATGTCCAAGCCAACGATGTTAATCGTATATAAGTTGCCTGCGGATCGAACTGTGGTCTCTTGAGTCGAATTCCGATCACCCAATCACTCGGCTCGAAGGACCAAGATTGGTCCTTCGAGCCGGATCGAAGATTATTACACTAAAGTGTGACATGTTAAATACTACCATTACCACTACGTATATTCATTAAAATACTACGTAATATCTAATCAGTTGCAAGAATATAATGTTGTTTAATTAAATAAGTATAATTTATAAATAAATAAATAAGGATATTATAAAGAGATTAATGTTTAAATGTTTAAGAAGTATGTAGGGATCGTGACACTTGGCGATCTTTTCTCTCTGGCTACCCCGTCAGGGATTGTGCGTGAAGATAAATAAATAAATATATAATATAATATTAATGTTTAAAAATCAATGATAGAATTATATAAGTTGTTATTATGACTATTTCGATTTATAAAAAAATAAAATATCTTCACGCAAGTCCCAATACAGGGGTAGACAGAGGTCAAGTCAAGACAATCAAGTCCCTTCGACCCACCTTCCACCGAAGATATTTTCGGGACAACGTGACAGGTGGTGAACCCGTCGCCGCCTTTATGTCCAAGCCAACGATGAAATTCGTACATAGGTTTTAGAAAAACCCATTGGTACGAGCCCGCCACCTGGGGATCGAACTCGTGTCTACTGACTCGAAATACCGACCACCCAACCACTCGGCTATCGTGACTTATGCTATCGTGATTATTTCGATTTATAAGTATCAAAATAGGCTGCATAAAATAATATCATAACTTTGTAGTAGAGTCATTGTTATTTTGTTACAACTATACATAAATACATAGATAGGGACAACATCACATACATTGCTCTGATCCCAAAGTAAGCAGCTTAAGCACTTGTTTCATGGAATCGGAAACAACGAAGGTATCACAAACATGCAGACCCAAGAAAATGTAGAAAGTGTTTTCTTACATCGACCCGACCGGGAATCGAACACGGGACCTCGGAGCTAGCAACACCATGAAAGCCGGTGTGTACTTCACTCGTCCACGAATGTCGTCAATGTACGGCGTTACGCATCTCAAATGTTACGTATTACTAAAAGTTTTCAAGTGTTTTATTTTTCATTCGATCTCCCGGGTTCGATTCCCGGTCGGGTGAATGTAGAAAACAACTTTTTCTACATTCTCTCGAGTCGGGGTGTTTGTGGTGCCTTCGTTGTTTCCGATTCCCATACCTGAAGTGCTTTAGCAACTTACATTGGGATCGGAGCAATGTATGTGATGTTGTCCCCATCTATATATGTATTTGTTATTATTATATAATAAAAATAAATAAATATCTTTACGCAATTCCCAATACAGGGGTAGACAGAGGTCTAGTCTAGACAATTAAGTCCCTTCGACCCACCTTCCACCGGAGATATTTTCGGGACAACGTGACAGGTGGTGAGCCCGTCGCCATTTTTATGTCCAAGTGACTTATTATTATATCTGTATCAATATACATATCAACTGACCGCCAATGCTCGCTATAAGCACGCACACGACCATCAGGGGCCCGGTGTACGCCAGATAATGTCTCTTCTCCCTTTCCTTACGCCACCTACAACAAAACGCACCAATTGCAAATTAAATATCTTCACGCTATGCCCTACACGGGGGTAGAGAGAGGTCTAGATAATTAAATTTTCGACCCACCTTCCACCGAAGATACTTTTGGGACATCGTTACAGGTTGTGAGCCCGTCGCCGTTTTAATGTCAAAGCCAACGATATGAATCCTACATAGTTATTTGAAAAACCCATTAGTACGAACCTTGTGGATTGAACTCGGAGCTCTTGACTAGCATTCCGGTCACCGAACCACTCGGCTATCGTGACTTTATCATTAAAGAGAAAAAATGTAAAAAAATTTCAACGGACACGGGCGTGATTCGAAACCGCGACATTTGCCGTGCCGTGTAAAAAAAAAAAAAAAGTTCAGCGTAACTTGTATGCTTTAAAATTAATAAACATTGCATAATAATTGCATTCGAACCCGTAATCCTTATTTAAATAATATTAAGCGTAAGTAACATACAAACATACTGTCGAAGTCCACTGCGGGATATAGGCCTCTCCCATAAGAGAGGGATTACCATAATCGCCAAGTTTGGCAGACCGTCACTGGTCCACGGAGCTCGTCCGCAATCACTTACTGTAGTGTATTTAGCTTGGGCGATCGGATTTCGAGTCCGGAGACCCGAGTTCGATCCCCAGTAGTAAGCTCGTTTCAAATTTTTTTTTAATACTTAAATAACGTAAAGTCTTCGGACAGGCCCACCACCTGACACATTGCCTGAAAAAAAAATCTCCGATGAAATATGTGTCGAAATGACTGATGAATCGCCTAGACCTCTGTCTACCCCAGTATTAGGAAATGCTTGAAGATTACTAACTTACCCGAAGAGCTCCGTGCCGACGGCGAAAGTCATCTTCTGCAAGCAGTCGAGAGATATCGCACCTGTCAGCACTATCATACTGTACACTGGATACAGGAACCTGTTAACAATAACCCTAAGATACTTAATTCACTCGGGCGTTACTTTGCGGTAATTCATTGTAAAGTTGTTATTTTTTTTTATATAGAAAAGGGAGGCAAACGAGCAGGCGGCTCACGTGACGGTAAGTGATTACCGCCGCCCGTGAACACCTGCAATACCAGAGGCATAGCAGATGCGTTGCTCACCTTAGAGTCCCCCAGAATTGAGGGAGGGGGTACAGGAACCTGTTAACAATAACCCTAAGATACTTAATTCACTCGGGCGTTACTTTGCGGTAATTCATTGTAAAGTTGTTATTTTTTTATATAGAAAAGGGAGGCAAACGAGCAGGCGGCTCACGTGACGGTAAGTGATTACCGCCGCCCGTGAACACCCGCAATACCAGAGGCATAGCAGATGCGTTGCTCATTTTAGAGTCCCCCAGAATTGAGGGAGGGGGTACAGGAACCCGTTAACAATAACCCTAAGATACTTAATTCACTCAGGCGTTACTTTGCGGTAATTCATTGTAAAGTTGTTATTTTTTTATATAGAAAAGGGAGGCAACGAGCAGGCGGCTCACGTGACGGTAAGTGATTACCGCCGCCCGTGAACACCCGCAATACCAGAGGCATAGCAGATGCGTTGCCTACCTTAGAGTCCCCCAGAATTGAGGGAGGGGGTACAGGAACCCGTTAACAATAACCCTAAGATACTTAATTCACTCGGGCGTTACTTTGCGGTAATCCATTGTAAAGTTGTTATTTTTTTATATAGAAAAGGGAGGCAACGAGCAGGCGGCTCACGTGACGGTAAGTGATTACCGCCGCCCGTGAACACCCGCAATACCAGAGGCATAGCAGATGCGTTGCCTACCTTAGAGTCCCCCAGAATTGAGGGAGGGGGTACAGGAACCCGTTAACAATAACCCTAAGATACTTAATTCACTCGGGCGTTACTTTGCGGTAATTCATTGTAAAGTTGTTATTTTTTTATATAGAAAAGGGAGGCAAACGAGCAGGCGGCTCACGTGACGGTAAGTGATTACCGCCGCCCGTGAACACCCGCAATACCAGAGGCATAGCAGATGCGTTGCCTACCTTAGAGTCCCCCAGAATTGAGGGAGGGGGTACAGGAACCCGTTAACAATAACCCTAAGATACTTAATTCACTCGGGCGTTACTTTGCGGTAATTCATTGTAAAGTTGTTATTTTTTTATATATAGAAAAGGGAGGCAACGAGCAGGCGGCTCACGTGACGGTAAGTGATTACCGCCGCCCGTGAACACCCGCAATACCAGAGGCAAAGCAGATGCGTTGCCTACCTTAGAGTCCCCCAGAATTGAGGGAGGGGGTACAGGAACCTGTTAACAATAACCCTAAGATACTTAATTCACTCGGGCGTTACTTTGCGGTAATTCATTGTAAAGTTGTTATTTTTTTTTATATAGAAAAGGGAGGCAAACGAGCAGGCGGCTCACGTGACGGTAAGTGATTACCGCCGCCCACGCCTACCTTAGAGTACGCCCCCCGCCCCAGAATTGGGGGAGAGGAGTGTGTGGGCCACCGGTTACCCGCACTCAACAGACGAAACGCAGAAGTTTGTTAGACTTCTACTTCACGCCGGTATTCTGTGAGGTCGTGGTACTTCCCCGGTCGAGCCCATTCATGCAACAACAAAAGATGCGTGGCTCTGCCACTGTAAAAATTTATAATTACTTCGCACCATTCCGCATGCAAATATAAAAAAGTATATGTTACCCGGTCCGAAGAGAAGAAGTGCACCACCCTCCCTCCCACAGATGCGTGCACTAATCCCACTGTATGCACCACCACCACCAATACACTCAAACCAGGTAACATATACCACCAACGAAAACGCGACACGTGTTTCGCTTCAAAACAAGGCATTCTCATGCGAGTAGACTCTACTATGAGCGACCGAAATAACCCTAAGATAAACACGCTGGTAATGAACACATAGTTTGACAACCGTCGGGGAAGGAAGGTTCTCGAATGGCAACCTCGTATAGGTAAACTCAGCGGAGGCCCCCCACGAGATGGAGTGACGACCTGCATAGGGTTGCGAGCAGTCGATGGATGCAGGTGGCACAGGACCGCACTATGTGGCAACAGTGGTAGAGCCACGCACCTGCTATGCCTCTGGTATTGCGGGTGTCCATGGGCGGCGGTAATCACTTACCATCACGTGAGCCACCAGCTCGTTTGCCTCCCTTTTCTAAAAAAAAAAAAGACTGCCGTAACCGCTGCCATGCAGATTGGCCATCGAAAACTGTATTTTTGTATACATACATAGATAGGGCACAACATCACATACATTGCTCTGATCACAAAGTAAACGCTTAAGCACTTTTAATATGGAATCAGAAACAACGAAGGTACCACAAACATTCAGACCCAAGAATGTAGAAAAAGTGTTTTTATTATTCAGGCTTCACTTTAGACGCTGCTGCCTCTTACGAAACCTATTGGAAGAAAGAGGGCTGGCATATTCTTACGCCGTAACAACACGGCAGACCTCATATTGACCTGGACGACGAGTGGCGTACAGACCGGTTCACCACTTCTCAGGTCCCGGGTTCTATTCCAGGGCGAGTCAACATAGAAAACCACCTATTCTACATTGTCTCAGGTCTTGGTATTTGTGGTACCTTTGTTGTTTCCGATTCCACAACACGCGTGCTTTAGCTACACACACTGGGGTCGAAATGATGTATGTGAAATTGTCCCTATCTATGTTGGAATTTATTTATTTATTAAATCACTACATGTACGACACCCGACTCGAGACCCGAGTTCGAACTCTAGGTTCATACCAATCAGATTTTTCATAACACTTAAGGATGAGGGTCACGATAGTCGAGTGGTTGAGTGGTCGGAATTTCGAATGAAGAGATCTGAGTTTGATCCCCAGGTGGAAGGCTTTTTCAAAAAACTTATGTACAAATTACATCGTTGGATTGGACATAAAGACGGCGACGGGCTCACCGCCTGTCATGTCCCAAAAATGTCTCCAGTGAAGTTGGGTTGAAAGGACTTAATAGTCTAGACCTCTATCTAACTCAAAATTGGGAAAGGCGTGAAGATATTGTTCTCGTACCAATGGGCTCTATTCAAAAACTTATGAACGATTAACATCATTGACTTAGACATAGACTTAGACTTAGACCTATACAGGCTCACCACTTGTTATATCTCGTCATATTTATATTTAATGCCTTTGTGTCTGTGTTTATAAATAAAACATTTGTCCACATTAATTCATTCATTCCGTCGCTCATCTGCCATTCATTCTTTTATTGGTTCGTTCATTCGTTCAGTTGCTTAAAATCGTCCATATGTATATGTCAGGGCAAGTCTTCGATGGAAAGTGTTCTGTCTACCCCGGTATCGCGAACACCGTGAAGGTATTAGCACACAGACCTCTCCTCCTTGTGCGGCTGCAGCATGAAGACGGCCAGCCAGAGCGCGAGCGGGCCGAGCGCCAGCCAGTGGGGCGCGCAGAACTGTGCGCGCGACGTGGAGCGCGCAGCCAGCGCCGCGCACGCGCACAGCAGCAGCGGGCAGCACAGGCACAGAACCTGGGCCCCACGTGCAGCATTCAAACAGCTGTAGACCTCACATCTCTCCGTAGGTGTATGTAGATACGTACACACGCTTAGACGACCTCCGTGGACTAGTGGCGTAGGCGCCGGTTTTCACGGGGCCGTCATCTCGAGGTCCCGGGTTCGATTCCCGGTTGGGTCGATGAAGAAAAATCACTTTTTCTACATTTTCCCTTCACATTAGGACCCCTACGTATGTACCCTAAAAAATATTAGGAGTCTCGTAGCGATTCCCGTATCTCCCTATATGAGTACTTGAAAAATTTATATTAAACTCGTTGGTGACAACCCTATTTTGCATTAGCCAGCTGACAAGGCAATGACTCTTCTTCAACGCAACTTCTAGTCACCTTATCTGTGCTCCTAGTGCGTTCGAACCAATCCAGATTAAATAAACTCAAAGACAGCCATCAATTTCATATGATTAGTCAAGAATTTTCGCGCGAAAATCGAACAACGAATAAAATCTTCCCAACAAACATATAAATGCAACCCGAGAGCCTACGTGGCGTTTTTTGAAAGAAATATTAGAAACATACCGCTATTTGGCGCGATTCTTCACGCAATTCCCAATACAGGGGTAGGACAGAGGTCTAGTCTAGACAATTAAGTCCCTTCGACCCACCTTCCACCGAAGATATTTTCGGGACAACGTGACAGGTGGTGATCCTTTCGCCGTATCTATGTCCAAGTCAACGATATATTTCACACATAAGTTTTTGAAAAACCCATTGGTACGTGCCTGCCACTTGGGGATCGAACTCGGGTTTCTTGTCTCGAAATTCCGACCACCCAACCACTCGGCAATCGTGACTTTGAATGTTATTAGGAGTAACTTAAGCTACTTTTATTTTAAAAAAAATACAAATCACATTTGATATTTTTTTTTTGGAAAAGGAAGGCAAACGAGCAGGTGGTTCACGTGATGGTTAGTGATTACCACCGCCCATGGACACTCGCAATACCAGAGACATAGCAGATGCGTGGCCGACCTAAGAGTACGTTATAATATGATTAAGATCTCCGTGAACGAGTGGCGCACACGCCGGTTTTCATGGTGTCGCTAACTCTGAGGTCCCGGGTTCGATTCCCGGTCGGGTTAATATAGAAAACACTTTTTCTACATATTCTCGGGTCTGGGTGTTTGCAGTACAATCGTTGTACGGTACACTTACGCTTTAGCTGCTTACATTGGGATCAGAGCAATTTATATGAAGTTGTCCCATGTGTGTGAGTGTGCATATATTGTATATAACTTATATATACTCATTAATAGGAGTAAGATAGGATAGGACAGGATGGTAGAATAGAGTAGCAAGTAAGATTTCTAGAAAGATCTCACCCAAACGATGTTGAAATTCAGGAAACCGTTCACGAAGTAATAAGTCCAGGGTTCCACACCGTAGAGATCCGGGCCGTGCTCCGTGAATATATTGTAGGCGACAATGTTCCACGGCGCTACCACCAGCCGGCCGTAATGCCAGGAGTCCACTGCTACCGTTGGAAGGAGGATCACTGTCAGCGATACGAACGACCACTTGATGAAGTCTGTTATCTGTCTTTTGATGAAGAGCATGTCTATCGCTATGGGCAGGCCCAGGATCGCTGTGAATGGCCAACCTGTTATAGAAAAAGAAATGGTTTTTAGCGGCTATAGCGTATGGATGAATGAATGAACTAACGAACGAATTAATGGAATGAAAGAATGAATTGATGAATGAACCAATGTTGGGATTAATAAAGGAATGAATGATTTAGACCTCCGTGTACGAATCAATGAATAATTCCCGTACGGGTCAATGCAGAAAAAACACTTTTTCTACATTGTCTCAGACAGGTCTGAGCGTTTGTGGTACCTTGGTGGTATCCGATTCCATAAAACACGCATGCTTTAGCTATTCACATCTCTTGAATAGACATCTCTTCAATCTCATTCACATCTCTTGAATCACATCTTCTCACTCTTTAGGTATTTAGGGAATAGGGACAATATTACACAGTTTCAAAGCAATCTGTGTAATATTGTCCCTATTCCCTAAACACAAATACATTATACATCAGTATGTACAATGCAAAGAAAAAAATAAAGTATCGACTTGTGAATGCCTACTGCTGGACAAAAGCCATTACTCAAATATTGGTGAAAGATTATAACTTGAGAACAATTATATAAAAATAATCTCCAGATTTCGTATTTGACCCCCCACTCTTAATCCTGAAGTAAACCTCGTAGCGTATATCATTTAACAGTGGTAGAGCCACGCATCAGCTTTTGTTGTTGCACGAATGGGCCGGCTCGACCGGGGAAGCACCACGACCTCACAGAATACCGGCGTGAGGTAGAAGTCTAACAAACTTCTGCGTTTCGTCTGGCGAGCGCAGGTAACCGGAGGCCCACGCATCCCCCTCCCCCAATTCTTTGGGGGGCACTCTAAGGCCGGCAACGAATCTGCTATGCCTCTGGTATTACTTACCATCACGCCAGCCACCTGCTCGTTTGCCGGCCTTGCCTATAAAAAAAAAACAGCACTCACTGAGCAGCGTGGTGGAGGCGACCAGCAGTACCGCGGAGGCACACCTGCGGCGCCACCAGCAGGCCAGCGCGGCCGCCGCCAGCGCCTGGCTCCAGGCAGACGGCAGCAGCGCCGCGCCCGCCGCGAAAGTCCCGGCGGCCGGCAGCGTCAGCGCGAGCCACACGCGGCCCACGTGCACGCCGTGCTCGTGGCACACCGCCCTGTGTTCACGTTGGTTTTTCTTTTTATTTATTTATTTATTTATTTATTATCATAGAACCAACAGCACATTATAAATAGAAAAAAATTAAAATTATACTTATTTTTATTATGCAATTTTATTATTAATTTTCAAAGCATATTTATGCTGAACTTTTATGTTATTAAATTAAAGAGAGAAAAAAGTTAAAATTTCATCTGACACGGGCGGGATTCGAATCCGCGATCTTCGCCGATCCGCCGTGTCTTACACGCATCAGTTGAAATTTTTACTCTGTATTCTCTTATATTACTTATGCCTTGTTTATTGGTATAGGCGCTATCTGATATCCCTTTTGCAAGTTATACTTATTGCCAGTAACAGCTTCACACTTTATAAAAATAAATAAATGTTATCACTTTTATAGTGGATGACACTTAGATTATTGTTATAGTAATCAGTTAATAATAAAAAAAGAATTTTTAAATGAAAACTAAAAACTAAGTATGCATATTGTTATGATTATAAATTTGTGTGTGTGTGTGTGTGTGTGTGTTGTTTTTATCTTCACGTATCTTCGCAATACCGGGATAGACAGTGGTCTACACAATTTAGTCCTTTCGAACCACTTAACACTAAAGCTTGGGACAACGTGACAGGTGGTGAGCTTATCGCCGTCTCGCGTTTATATACGTGGGATATAGGTGGTTGGGTAATCGGAATTCAATACCTAGGAATAAGACTAGTACCGTATGGTAAATTTTATCAATACTTATGTAAGATTTTTATGCTTGGGCTTGACAAAAAGGCAGCAATAGGCCCACCAACCGTTTTCCAAAAATAAGCTCCTGTAAAATGTTGGTTAACTGGACAAATTTGTCTACATCTCTGTCTACCCCTAAAATTCAAAAAAGACGACCCGATAGACTAGTTGATAGCGACCTTGGCTTCGAAGCATATGGTTGCGGGTTTGAATCTCGTAATGGAAGATTACATGCATAAATAAATATATTTGATGAAGATTACATGCATACATATATTTATGTAAGTATATCTCGCCGTTGACTTGGACACAGATGGCGATAAGCTCACCATCTGTCCCGAAGATATCTTCGGTGGAAGGTGGGTCGAAGGTACTTAATTGCCTAGACTAGACCCCTGTCTAACCCTATATTGGGAATTGCGTGAAGATATTTATTTATTTATTTTACATATTTTTTTTCAATGACAACCTCTGTTCTATAACTTTTTATAATTCATCACGTTCGGTTTTAATTTCCTACAAAAATTCATAATGTTTTATATCAGTCCAAATTATAAGACGCCGACTAGCGAACAAGGGAACTATAAATGTACTCCGAATGGAATAGAAAAAATTGAAGATACATTACGTAATTATTAGAAATACAACAACAAAAGCTTGAAAATCTATTCAAGTAAATTTGTTTTGTTTTGTGTCCCAGTATAGGAAGGTTTGTCATAATAACCACGCTTGGCAAGCAGTTCGACAGTCACAGAACTAGACACTTAAGGCTTAGCTGCCATCACTAATACTACTCTGCAGTTTTGGTCTGGTATTATACGAGATGGTTATTAATCCTTCAGTTGGTAGCCTATCGCATTGTTAGGACTATTCCCTCAGTCGCCTCTTACGAGACCTATGTTTTGTCCATAGGTCTCGTAAGAGGGGCTTTATTAGGCATTCTCACAACACAATAACACGGTTTATACATACATCGTCATATGTATATATATTTTTATTATTATTATTATAATGACGACCTTCGTGAATGAGTGGCGTACATAGCAGTATTCATGGTGTCACCAGCTCTGAGATCCCGGATTCGATTCCCGGTCGGGTCGATCTAGAAAACAGTTTTTCTACATTTTCTCGGGTTTTCTCTGGACGTTTCTGATGCCATAGCACAAGTGCCTAAGCAACTTAATTTGGTATCAAAGCATGTGTGAAGTGGGTATTTGTGTATTAACTAAATAATTAAGTCACGAAAGCCGAGTGGTTGGACGATCGGAATTACGAGTCAAGAGACCCGAGTTCGATCCACAGATGGCAGGATAGGCTCACCACCTGTCACGTTGTCCCGAAAATCTTTGGTGGAAGGTGGGTCAAAGGGACTTAATTGTCTAGACTACACCTCTTAGACAGAGGTATAGTCTAGATAATTAAGTCCCCCTGTATTATAAATATAACTAAATAATTGTACTTACTTGTAAAACATAAAATCCGCACAAGCAGTTAGTATCGCAAGCAAAGCCCTTACAGTGTAGAACACATTTACTGGTGCCATCATAAAGGACAGTATCTTCGCGGGCACTGCAAACAGCCACAGCGGCATATAGGAGCGTATCGCATACGCCGGACTGTACTCCCACGTTTGTAGACCATTGCCGTACACTAGAAAGAAAGAAAGAAAGGTTTATTCTCCAAAGTGACGCCATCACAGATAACATAAAAAAAAAACACATAATTTACAAATAACACTTGGCTTTACAATACAAATTACAACATACTACATAATACAAACTAAACAATACCCATACTTGTACGTGTCAAGGCGTCATCTGGGAACTGGAGCACACTCAGCATAATGCCATGAAAATTATACACTAAAATTATACATTTTATATAAATAAATAATGGCCAGTATAATTTCACTGCCTAATAAGCTCTATGGTAAGATAGGAATTGCCCTTACAGAAATTGTATGGGATATTCTTACACTGCAACCACTGTGATTCTATAAAATTAAATATTCTTCATATTTATATTTGGTAAATATAACTGAAGTGGCAATGGGCCAGCCACATAGCCTGACAAACTGATAACCGGGGTAAAAAATGGTTTCGAGTGACAAACTCGTTAAGGCTAACACAGTATAGGGTGACCTCCCACAAAATAGAGTAACAACCAGCAAAATGTTGCAGCAAATCGATGGGTGGCGGTGGCTGAGGAGCGTTCTATGAGGCGAATTCTGGGAGAGGCCTATGTTTAGCAGAGAACTCTTAATAGGTTGAAAAGAAGCAGAAAAAGAACTATAATAGAACTCATAGTATTTAATTATGATTTCTATAGTCTATATACAAATTTCAAAGCTCTCATGACATTCTTGTATTACCACTCTTGTATTAGTTATACTATCATGCAAGATAAGATAAATATTTCTTCACGCTATTGCCAACACAGGTAGACAGAAGTCTAGAATATTCAGCCTTTTTGACCCACCTCTCACTAAAGGCATTTTTTTGGGACAATGTGACAGATGGTGTCGCCATCTTTTAAGTTCAATCCAACGATATAAATCGTACATAAGTTTTGAAAAATTCTATTGATACAAGCCTGCCACCTGGGGACGGAACTCGCGTCTCTTGACTGGAATTCTGATCACCCAACCACTTGGCTTCGCATACAATACATCTGTCATGCAAGATAATTTTTATTTAAAATTTTAAATCATATTGATTTATTAAGCCATAAATCATTATTGCTTTTTTTTATTGAAAATGGGGCTAACGAGCCAGTGGATCACATGATGGTAAGTGATCACCGCCGTCCATAAACACCTGCAATATCAGAGGATTAGCAGATGCGTTGCCAGCCTTTGAGTAACATATAGGCTATTTTCTTGAAGGTCCCTAAGTGTTGTACGCTTACCAAGATAGTGTAACGGTTCCCAATAGTTATAGGTCTCATCGCAATCAGATATATGACCCCAGTAGGCAGAGGAGAGACGGGAAATTAATAAAAGTGCCAATGCTACTGCACCTCCAGGATAGGCTATACTTCGTAAGTCCGATGGAGCATTAGTCATTAGATATTCACTGAAAAAATATTTTACAAATCAAATCCAAGTTAATGAAACATTAAAATATCACAAATCAATCAAAACAGAAATAAGAATAATTTTTAAATAAAATTTTTAAAACAAATCTCATAGACATGGGATAACCTGATTACCCTGCCTTCAAAGGAAGGTTAGTGGGTTTGCATGTATAACACATTTATAATAAATAAATAAATAAATACTTTAACGGATAGTCCATGACAGTATAGCCTGACAGAGCCTCGTAGTAAAGACTCAAATCAAATCAAATTGAAAAAAAAAAACATTTGTTTATCAACAGTCATTTTTTATCTACCACCGTTTCGTAATGAGGTTCCTCTAACAGAGAAGAAACAGGCGAAAGGAACTCCGTAGGTACCCTCTTTTGTGGTCAATATGTTTTTTTAACAATATAATGTATTATACAATGTGATATGATATTTTCTAGACATAGCTTGGGAGCGGTCACCTCATTCCCATGGGTTACTGTCATTAATATATTCATTTATATTATAATAACCGTTTCTATAAAGCTTTTCTTTAATATATTTCTTAAACCTGTTAATAGACAGGCTTTGCACATTTACCGGGACTTCGTTGTAGAAGCATATACCCTATGAACGAATTACTTACTCTATGGAGTCTAGTAACCACTGTTACAAGCTTGTATTTGTTACTAGTATTTACATTATGCACATCAGAAGTCTTGCTAAAAGTATTAATGTTTTTATGCACATACATTAAATTTTAATAAATATATTGAGAGGCCAGTGTAAAATTAAAATTTCTTTGAATTTCTCTTTAAGAGATGCTCTAGAATTTAGATAATATAAAGCTCGAATGGCCCTCTTTTGTAAAACAAATACTGTTCCTATGTCAGCTGCATGACCCCATAGCAGAATACCATATGACAATATGCTATGGAAGTAACTAAAATAAACAAGTCTAGCCATTCTTACATCAGTTAAGAATCTTATTTTTCTTACAGCATGTGCTGCAGAGCTTAACCTTATCACATGTTGGGATATATGGGGGCCCCATTGACATTTTGCGTCAAGTGTTATTCCAAGAAAAACAGTGGTATCCACAAGGCTCAACTCTTTCTCATTTACACTTCTTCCTTTCACTTTCTACATTTTCACTTACTTCCTCATTCACCCAAATAGAATGAGCCTAAACTTTATTTATTTATTTATTATATTAATTAATTTATTTATTTATTTTGCCTCAAGCCCTTTTTTCTTCAATAGTTGCCAATTCTGTAAGATGTCTCATCCATTTGCAATTGCATATTTTTATGGCTATGTGGGGTACACAATTTCACTTGCAAATTTTTTCATTTAATGTTGTAATGCGTAAGTAAGTCACAATAACGACGACCGAGTGGTTGCGTGGTCGGAATTTCGAGTCAAGAGACCCAAGTTCGATCCCCAGGTGGCAGGCTCGTACCAATGGGTTTTTCAAAAAATTATGTACGAATGATATTGGCTTGGACATAAAGACGGCGACGGGCTCACCACCTGTCACGTTGTCCCGAAAATATCTTCGGTGGAAGGTGGATCGAAGGGACTTAATTGTCTATACTCGACCTCTGTCAACTATTGGGAATTGCGTGAAGATGTTTCAAACCTACCATTTTGCGAATTTCTTCATTTCGCTTCCGTTCGGCCAAGGTAACGCCGCACATTTTACTAAGAGATCGCATCTCCACTGCATTCAACCTGCTTTTATGCTTCTTCTGACATACCCAGGTTTCGCTGCCATATAACAAAGTTGGTACCAGCACTGCGTTATGTCTCGCAATGCGTGCATACATAACGCAGTGCTTGTCTGTCTGTCTACACCTGTATTGGGAATTGCGCTAAGATATTTATTTATTTATTTATTTTAATGTTGTAATGCAGTAGTGATGAGCACTAATGTAAAGAAACAGCATAACCACAATGAGTTTCATGTGATTACTTAAAAGATACGATAGAAAATTAGTATTTTTAGTAGCGCCAGTGCCTTTCGCCGCACATCGGCCACACCGTAATTTTAAATTGAGTTTTAAAACAGTTTTCAAAGAAATATTAATTATACGAGTATAGTCATTGACCCATTATTACCTCTCACTAGATTTACGTGTTTTCTTTCCTTTAATGAAGCTCGCAGATCGTTTAGTCCCATTTTTATTGTGAATACTTCTCTGTCGAGCTGTTAATGGCATTTAAGTTACTTGGGTAAATAATATTTCGGATAAAATAAAATTTTTACGATTACTACAACAATAAAACACATAGATGTCAAAAAAATTGACATACATATTATCTATGAAATTGACAATGACATAAAGAGTATAAAATCACTACGGCTTGAGAAGGGTCAGATAAGACGACAGTCTCTACAGTGATATCAGTAAACTTGATATATAGATGGAACATTTCTTTAAAGATCCTAAACAATGAAAGAAGAAGTACTGCTTGGTATATACTAAAAATGTGGGAGAAAAGGTAGAACAAAATAGAGAACATGTTTTACAACCATGACAGAGTTAGTGGGCGAAAATCATCTGTGCATGCTGATAGCGAATTTATTCCTGACCTTTCAGAGGGGAGGACAAGGCTATATATAAATGATAAGACTTCCGAGTTCAATACCTAGAAGGAACCCATGTTCGTCATTTTTTGAACTTAAGCACTATTTTTATCGATGGCTTGGATGCTAAAATGACGTGATCCTCACCAACTGTTTCTATAAAATTCTGAAGAAATTAGGTCCGTGTAGACTTTTATAAGAATTTTGTTTAATTTTTTGTTATTTAAATCCATAAGTCACTTTTTCTGCTGTTGTGAGTGGGTTCACTCTACTGGAGCAGACAAAGCCCTAACAAACACCTGCGCGAAATAGCTATTTTATGCTTCTATGTTGCATTAAACTTTTTCAGGGAGCATTTGTGGGGTTCAAATATTGAAAGTATGGTTTTCTGATACTGATAAGAGTCGCGATTATAAAATCGTCTTAAATGGTGTGGCCTATGACCTAATATGGACTTTTACAGGTTCTAAAATAAGTATAAGAAAAATAGTAGTAATTTTATGTTATCACATCCAGAGAATTTCACCTTAAATAAAACAAACACATTTATTACTTATATTTCATAGAATTAAGAAATAGGTACTTGACAACAAAACAATTCAAGTCCTACACTCATTAAAATGCTTGCAACATTAGCAGGATGTAAATTATAATTAAATTATAGATCTCTATCAAAGATACTACATTTGCCTTACATCTAAACATTAATTAATTTGGAACAAATTAAAAGTATATAAATATATTATTCATTTCTTTATTTTTTCCTCCTTGTTCTTACTACAGTCCAACCCGGGTCAATATCTTCTTCCATAGGTTCAGGTTGATTATTTGGCCGTGATGAACAGGCTTCATCTCCATTTAAAACTGTATTTTCATGGCCATCATCATCATCTTCAACACTGCTACTGGTACTGTCATCATCTGGATTACCATGACACTACAAAACCAGTATAAATATTAAATAAGATTACTTTGCATAAAGTAAAGGCTTTAATGTTATTTCTTTTTATGAGTCTCTATTACAGAAGACAAATATTTGCTTACCTGTGGAGGCACAGAATCATGCATAGGTTCACTAAGCCACTTTTGACACTTAGGTAATGCTTCAATTCTTGCACGAAGTTCATCGTGACGACCTTCTTTTAACAAACCAAGGTAAAGAATAAGAAGCGATGCTATCTCTGAAACAATAGTGTAAAACCTTGCAACTTGCAATAACTACATGCAATATGTGTGTATATTTATGGTAATGGTAATTGGCTATTGATAGATGGCCACATCACCATCAAAAAAGTCATGATAGCGGAGTTGTTGGGTTGTCGGAATTTCGAGTCGAGAGACCCAATTTCGATCCCCAGGTGGCAGTACCAATGAGTTTTTCAAAAAAAACTTATGTCCGAATTTCATCGTTGGATTGGACATAAAGGCGGCGACGGGCTCACCACCTGTCACGTTGTCCCGAAAATATCTTCGGTGGAAGGTGGGTCGAAGGGACTTAATTGTCTAGACTAGATCTCTGTCTACCCCTGTATTGGGACTTGCGTGAAGATATTTATTTATTTATTCCTACGAGATGAAGCGACAACAAATGCAGTCTAGGACCATTGCTCTCAAGATGGAGCGACGACAATTTGGATGCAGATGGCATAGGACCGTTTATTTATATTTACCATCAAAATGAAATGACATAACAAAATCATTTTTTAACAGTGGTAGAGCCACGCAACAGCTTATGTTGTTGCATGAATGGGCCAGCTTGACCTGGGAAGTACCACAACCTCACAGAATACCGGCATGAAGTAGAAGTCTAACAAACTTCTGCGTTTCATCTGGTGAGTGCAGGTAACTGGAGGCCCACACACCCCGTCCCCCCAATTCTGGGGAGGGAGGGCACTCTAAGGCAGACAACGCATCTACTCTGCCTTTGGTATTGCGGGTTTTCATGGGCGGCGGTAATCACTTACCATCACATGAGCCACCTGCTCGTTTGCCTCCCATTTCTATATAAAAAAAAATTAAGCATACCTGTGATGGGCAATAGTGTCTAAGATACATAGTGTTACTTTTGGTGACTCCAATTGCTACTCCAATACTTGCCAAGCATTGAGCAATTGCAAAACTTTCATATAGAAGAGGCCTATGTCCTACAGCAGACCTTAATAAGATTTTATGATAGTGATGATTAACTTAAAAATAAATAAATAAATATCTTTATGCAATTCCCAATACAGAATACAGAGGTCTAGCCTAGACAATTAAGTCCCTTTGACCCACCTTCCACCGAAGATATTTTCGGGACAACGTGACAGGTAGTGAGCCTGTCACAATCTTTATGTCCAAGCCAATGATATAATTTGTACATGAGTTTTTGAAAAAACTCATTGGTATGAACTGCCACCTGGGGATCGAACATGGATCTCTTGACTCGAAATTCCGACCTCCGAACCACTCGGCTATCGTGACTTTAAACAAATTTACTAATTAATAAGTCTACATTAAATTTACCTTTTGGTGAATCGTCATGGCATACAGTTTCAAATTCTTCATCCATTAAATCCTCAATTAATTCTGTGAGATCATCCCTGTCCACGACATTTTCAACACAGTATCTTGCAATATAAACTGACATAAGTTGGGCAGTCTGTAATTATGATTTCTAATAAAACTCTAACATTTAACTGAACATATAAATTAAACACAATTTAATCTTCACTTTTATACACTTATTTGTAACACAGAAATAATTTGCGCCTTAATTGACTAGTGACAAAAATGTGATCGATTACTTGAAAATAATGACATGAAAATGTCAAAATGCAAGAATCAAGAGGATTGTTCAGTAAGACGAATTATGTATTAGGCAGTAATTAAACTGCATCATCATCGCTATCTGACTACCAACAGTACTATAAGAATGTACCTATCTCAAATACAATGTTGATTTAAATGTTACAAAATCATCCACTACCTTTTCACCTCCTGGAGCACCCATTCCATGTTCGACCGCCAATTGTAACGCAGTCCAGTTGTTAAGAACTAAATCAACAATAGGTTTGAAGTCGTCGTATAACATTTTTTGTATTATTTATATTGACGTAATCAAAAAACGGGAAATCGTATTAATTTCCAATACCATTTTATTAATCAAAATATAACCTAAAATATAGGCTACATTTTCTTTGACATACGTCCAGTATTGCCAGTTTTGCAGAATAGGGGTTTACACGACCGAGGTTTCAAAACAAGGTATAGTTTCAAAAAAAGAAGTTGCAAATATTTTATGAAGTTTTAAGTGATCAGGTAAAACTAAAAGTAAATGCGAATTTATATAGTAATAGTAGTTACCTCACTTTGATCGTGCAAATCAGTTTACGGCGACAAAATATAACAATTATATCATTCTAGTTATACATTTTCAAAGCCTGTGGTATCTTGCTCGCAGCATTACACTGAAACCCTAACTTTTGATGTTACGTCTTATATATTATGCACGATAGTATTTTTCTAGTTCTTTCAATGTTTTTATGAATATATGGTTTACCTAATTTTCAACCGGGAAACTACGTCACATCTTCTCATCGAGTATACCTCAAAGCCAAGTTTACTATCAGTACGTGTTGACAGTAATGACATACGGATCTGAGACGTGGTTCTTCTCTGCATGTTGTATGAGGAAACTCACAGTTGCTCAGCGTGCTATTGAAAGAACTATGCTTGGTGTTTCCTTGTGTGATAGAATCCATAACGAAGCCGTAAGAATCAAAACGCTGAAGTAACTTGTAGAACTGAAGAAAGGCTCTTCAGTGGCGGCCTGGTATAGGCAAACGCAGTAAAGGACGACCTCCTACGAGAATCACGATAGCCAAGTGGTTGGGTAGTCGGAATTTCGGGTCAAGATGCTCGAGTTCGATCGCCAGACGGCTGGACTGGAAATTTTTGGGGGAGGCCTATGTTCAGCAGTGGACTTTTATAAGCTGTTATGATGATGACAATGAAGACAAAATAGAAGCACATGAATTATCGAAATACTTTAAGTAACAGTTATAATTAACAGTGGTAGAGCCACGCATCAGCTTTTGTTGTTGCATGAATGGGCCGGCTCGACCGGTGAAGTACCACGACCTCACAGAATACCGGCGGTATGAACCATGAACACCGGCAAAACCTCTGGTATTGCGGGTGT
Organism: Sericinus montela; assembly: GCA_029286605.1. Lineage (NCBI taxonomy): Eukaryota > Metazoa > Arthropoda > Insecta > Lepidoptera > Papilionidae > Sericinus > Sericinus montela. Next base: position 1,905,543 of record JAGSMR010000070.1, on the reverse strand, counting down.
TCATGGGCGGTGGTAATCACTTACCATAACGTGGGCCACCTGCTCGTTTGCCTCCCTTTATTATAAAAAAAATACTTTGACATCATACCTTTATAAATATCTTCACGCAATTCCCAATACAGGGGTAGACAGAGGTTCTTCCACCGAAGATACTTTCGGGACAATGTGACAGGTGGTGAGCCCGTCGCCGCCTTTATGTACAAGCCAACGATAAAATTCGTACATAAGTTTTTGAAAAAACTCATTGTTACTGCCACCAGGGGATCGAACTCGGGTCTCTTGACTCGAAATTCCGACCACCCAACCACTCGGCTATCGTGACTTTTTTTCCTTACCTTTATAAGAGACCAAATCTTCTTTAAATATGAATTGTTCTTATTTCATACTGTTTGTTACTTAAATACTGTTCCTTACTCATTAATAATTTTTTCGCCAGTAATATTTATTAATTTCTGTAGCTATGGCAAATCAACTGTTTCAAAATATCTTTCAAGTTTTGTTACAGAGTATTAGATATGCGATGCTAATTTGTTTTTGAACATTGTTTTAGATCATAGGGTGCTTCCTGTCCGGCATTGTCGGGCAGGGGCAAGAGTGCATCTGTGATAGCGCGAACATTGACATTTTTAATGTGCCGTGCACTATAATATCTCCTGCGCAATTGACTTGGCGATTGACACGGTCTCCGAACAGACATAAAGTCATTAGTGGTGTGGTGATGGGCAGAGGTAGAGAGGTCTGTGTGTGATGCAACCAGGCTTTGTCTTATGTCTGCACGCTGGTGGCTCAGGGAAAGTGGACGCTTTGCTCTGCACAGGGCTGACAGTGTGATTCGACAGTACCCTGAGTGACAAAGCAACTCTATTCAGAGAGGTGCTCTAAATAGAGCTGCTGTTTCCCTGCTGGTTCCCTGCTTTCCCCAATCCGGTGAGGGGACTAGAAAAGGTGTTCTACAAAGGCTTAGTTCTATCACATCACAGAGGTTGTAACCGCGGCTGTCTCTCCATCAACCTTTACGCGGTCGACACAAAATTTAAAAAAAGTCATGATATGGCGTTTGCTTTGTGGAACGTGCAATCCTTGATCGCGAGAAGAACATTTAAATTTGCTCTCGTGTACCGAGAACTCCGACGCTACGGTGTGGATATTGCTGCTTTCATTGAAACGCACGTGGCTGATATTGATACTTTATTTTAAAAACTAACCTCGTCGTCAGAGCTTAGGAAGTCTGGTGTCCATTTCACGATAAAAACTGACATTGTACGAAAACTAGAGGAGTGTCCTATTTACAACACGGACCATGTTACCACGTTGCGTTTATCTCTGACCAATGACAATCACCTAAATGTGATCAGTGTACAAGGAAGAGTACATCAAGGGCAAGTTTTATGAGGAACCCTCACTAGGATTCCACTTAGAGAGCAGGTTCCTTTGATGGGCAACTTTATCGCGAGAGTCAGACGTGACTTTGGCCGAAGGTCTTGGGAAGACATGGTGTAGGGAACATGAATAGCAACGGGCAACTTCCACTATCGCTTTGCGCCCAATTCTAACTTGCTATGTTCAGGCTCCCGGCAAAGTATAAGACCACATGGATCCATCCGAGGTCGAAACATTGGCACCTGATTGACTTTGTGATTGTCCGACAAAGAGAGATTTCCCAAGTACTTATCCCTCGTGTTATGCGTGATACAAACACAATCTTCTCTACTGTCCACAGACATCACCAAACTGAGACCCCGCCTACACCCTCCCCCGAGATCCTAAATTACGAAGCCTTAACGCCTAGATATTGGAAAACTACAGAGTCCACTAGTGCGTGAGTCTTATAATTAGTTAATTGGTAATACTCCCCGATTGCTGAACCTTGATGCTGTTGCCAACTAGCAAACGCTCTTGTCCAATATGGTCTCCGCCGCCTCGGAAACATTAGGTATTAAAGCCAATGTGTACGAGGATTGGTTTAATGACAACGACGGAATTTTGTCCATGGCTATTCGGAGTAAGTGAAGGCAGTAGATGCGGAGTTGCGTAGGCATGTTAGCGAAATAAAAGACAAGTGTAAAAGACAACAAGCAAGATGTTCTCAATCGTTGGGGAGAGCACTTTAACAACTTACTCAATGTGGACCGAGCTGCAGATTTCGCACACATCAGCTAGATGTCTGAATTGCCCACGATTAATGAGTTGGACAGTCCACTGCCTGTGTAGGTCATCGTTGCTTTACAGCAACTAAAGAACAACAAAGCGGTCGGTGTTGACTGTGTGCCTGGGGAATTGTTAAAGTACCATAATTGTATAAGTAGGCTCAGAATAGAATGTGTGACATAAAACGTGTCCCTTATTACTTTAAAGTCTCTTGTATCTGTCCACTATACAAGAACAAGGTCGACAGAGCTGATTGCATTTCTTATAGAGGAATTTCACTGTTAACTTCTCCAGGCAAGGTTTTCGCTCAAGTATTACTTAACTGCTTGACACCCTTGTCTGAAGACATTTTGCTCGAAACCCAGTCTGGTTTTCGGCCTAATCGCAAGTTTGAGGCTATTTTCTCTATTCGCCAACTTCAAGAGAAAAGCCGAGAGCAAGGTTAGACTTAGAAAAAGCCTTTGACAGTGTGCCCCGAGAAGCACTTTGGGTGGTACTATCGAAACTTGGATGCACGGATAACATGCGCTGTTGTGTCAACGTACAAGGGGAGCAATCAGAGTTCTTTTCGGTGTGCTGCGGCGTTAAACAAGGCTGCGTACTCGCCCCAACTCTGTTTGCTTTGTACTTTGCAGTAGTAGTTCGGGAGGCTATGCAGACTTTATCTGAGGGTATTTGTATTCGGTATCGTATCGACGGCGGCCGAGTCTTCAATCTAGCCAGATTAAAAGCTCACACCAAAGTGTCTCACGTGACTAGCACTGGGATGATGTATGCAGACGATTTATGCTTTGTGGCGGAATCCCGGAGGGTCTACAAAGACTTTTGTTAAGTCTTGATGAGTCGTGTCGAAGATTTGGCCTGAAAATCAGTGTAAAGTAATGCTTCTGGATACACTGCACAGGGTCCAGTTCGACATCAAACTCGGTAACGACTCGCTTAAGCTTATATTTAAGTTCAAGTATCTGGGCAGCACTGTATCATCGAAGTACCTTCTTTGCAAACTTCGTCCCAAAGTATTTCGTTCACACGACTTAAAGCTCTCTACGAAAGTAGCTATGTACATGGCAGTCGTTCTACCCAATCTTCTTTATGCCTTTGAAACGTGGGTCCTATACCGCAAGCATATCCAAAAATTAAACAGATTCCATCTTAGATGCCTACGCGACATTATGAACATCCATTGATCGCGTGTTCGGTGTACTTCGACGCGTTAATATCAGCGGTATAGAGGCGTATCTAATGAAGCGGTAACTGAAGTGGTGCGACCATGTCTAATAATGCTGTGGCCAAGCGCGTATTATATTCCGAACTGCATAATGGCAAGCGAAAACAAGGCGGCCAATTACTGCGGTTCAAAGTTGTACTTATGTGCCACATGAAGAAATGTGACTTAGATCCGCCACAATGGGAGATAATGACTGCAGAGAGACAGTGATCGGCACTGTGGAGGCGCACCGTGAACACTAAGGTATTAGAGTATGAGGGAGTACGTGTGAATGAGCTCGAAGTCAAACGAGACTTGATCACCTGCAGCCATCACTTACAACTATATCGGAGGGGTACTGACTTGCGTTCAGTGTGCTCGCAAATTTAGTGCAAAAATCGGTTACGTCAGTCACCTGCGAGCTCACAAACGACGCTCGCAATAGTCCAAGTCGCGAAATCGGTAGAAATCGGTCGCATACTATGTATATTGTTGTAGGATATGGAGCCGTAATCTGACGCACAAAAATTGTAGATGTTGGTAATATAATAAATACAAACATATAAATAATGACTAAAAATAATAATTCTAATTCACGATCCTTATTGCTTAAAAATTCAGAGTCAATCCCACCGCATAGTACATCACCAACAATTGAGATGAATGAAATGCACAGTTTTTATCGAGTGATTTTTGACAAACAGTGTATAACATAATGAATTTTACTCTTTGAAACAGTGAATGACAGATGTAAACAAAATAAGCGCGCGAGCAGTTTTTTTATAAGATTTTTGATATTACATCGACGTTATTATTATGTATTTCTTAATAATTACTAGCAATTAGTGTCCTAAATTAGTTCTCACCGTTAATTCCTAAGAAAATGAGCGAAGACATAAATGTAACATTTATAATACCAAAAGAGTGCGGTAATGAAAATGATTGCTCTGAGGAAATGAAACTTGCTTTTACTGTAAGTACAAAGTGGATTCTGTAATCTTACCGTTTATTTAAGTATACCCTGAGTAAGTTTGAATTGCCAATTAGGAATTTTTACGCGGTCAGGTAGTTGTGGTAGTTTTTGCTTGTATCAACGCGACGAACTCTAAATAGTCGTTATAGTGCAAGTCTTCCGTTCTTGATGGCGACAGGAAGCCTTTAGTACACCTCAGCCAGACTTGGGTGGCGACTTTTAGCCTGTGGATCTGAAAGGAACAGGAAGTAAATAATTGAATATATTCTGAGCCGAATTGCGTTATGTAATAACATTTTACGAGGATTCAAAATACTTTTTGCAAAGGCGCTTATACCTCCTTATTTATAGAAAAATATTAATTATATGTATCATGTATTTTTACTTCCTCGGCTTTTTGAAATATCATTATGCTCTTTATGTAATGAAACCCTGGTTTTCAGCTCTTCAGCTCAGGCTCTTCACTCTTAAGGTGACCATACTTGAAAGCCCTGATCATTTCTGATAGGACAATCCTTGCTTATTTTTAGTTTTCAACTTACATTATTTGTAGTATCTTTCTTACTTCTACTACTATCTTCTTGATGCCTTGTTTTTCAGTGTTTTTTTTTTTTAATTATTAATTATATATACATCCAATATTCATTTCTTTTTACAGGCATGTGAGCAGTACAGTGGTGGAGGCCTTAAGGCCAAGTGGGTACATGAAGCTAATTGGACCAAATTTGATGGGTTAACTAAGAGAGATGTTTTTGTTTTGTCAGAATTTGAAGGGGAAATATATGATAAATTGAAAGCAACAAAATGCTTGTTAGTGCATTCTTTTTTGTTATACAATTGTAAAACATTTGTTTCCAATGTTTGTGCTTATTTTAATTGGAGACTGCTATTCTATGTATTAAAACAATTTATAAATAAATAAATATCTTCACGCAATTCCCAATACAGGGGTAGACAGAGGTCTAGTTTAGACAATTAAGTCCCTTTGACCCACCTTCCACCGAAGATATTTTCGGGACAACGTGACAGGTGGTGAGCCCGTCGCCGCCTTTATGTCCAAGCCAACGATATAATTCGTACATTAGTTTTTGAAAAACTCATTGGTACGAGCCTGCCACTTGGGGATCGAACTCGGGTCTCTCGACTCAAAATTCCGACCACCGAGCGACTCGGCTATCGTGACTTAAACAACAATTTATGAATATTATTATTAAATTCTTTAAATATTATTATTGAATTCTAAGTCATGATAGCCGAGTGGTTAAGTGGTCGGAATTTCGAGTCAAGAGACCCGAGTTTGATCCCCAGGTGGCGGGCTCGTACCAATGAGTTTTTCAAAAAACTTATGTACGAACTATATCGTTGGCTTGATAGCGGCGCCGGGCTCACCACCTGTCATGTTGTCCCGAAAATATCTTCGGTTGAAGGTGGGTCGAAGGGACTCAATTGAATAGACCTCTGTCTACCCTTGTATTGGGAATTGTGTGAAGATATTTATTATTTATATTCTTTAACGCGAGTTTTTATAGATCTATAAAAACTCGCGTTAAAGAACACATAGCTGATGTTAAACATAGACACTCTAGGAAGTCTGCAGTCTGTGATCACATTCTAGATAGGCCCAACCATTATATTAGATTTGACAAGCCACATATCCTCGTGAACGAACACCAATTCCTACCCAGGATGATCCATGAGGCTATTGAAATTAAAAACATCCTAATTTCAATAGTGAAGATGGTTGGGTACTACCACCTGCTTGGGATCCAGTCATTAATAAAATTAAGTCCAAGACAAAGCATACCACTTATTTTATTTTATTTTATTTGGGGAGCTTACAGCTATTTTTACAATATAGAATTAGTAAAAATACATCTACATGCTATAGACAAGTTTCCACATATACTGCAAGACCTCAAGATACAGTGAGCACATACTGCGTAAATGGGATCTAAAATAAATAAATAAAGTTGGCGGTAAATAAGTCACGATAGCCAAGTGGCTGGGTGGTCGGAATTTCGACTCGAGAGACCAGAGTTCGATCCCCTGGAGGCAGGCTTGTACCAATGGGTTTTTCAAAAACCTATGTCCGATATATTATATCGTTAGCTTGGACATAAAGGCGGCGACGGGCCTGACACGACGTCCCGAACATCTTCGGTGGAAGGTGGGTCGAAGGGACTTAATTGTCTAGACTAGATCTCTGTCTACCCCTGTATTGGGAATTGCGTGAAGATATTTATTATTTATTTACTTAAGTTGGCGGTAGCCGAAGGTAGCAGTGACAGCGGGATGTTCAAGACCTCAGTCGCCCCGTGACCACAGGTGCTGTAAAGCATACGAAACATGGGGAAATAAAAATAGTTTGTAAAAACTAATTAAAAACGCGATAAAATCCGAAAATCGTTTTATTTTTAATGTGTTGTATTTGCATAAATACAGGAAAATTTTTTTATCCCATTTGTACTTTATAACAGGTTGGTGGGCCCTCGATGTTTATCATGTTCCTTGATAGAAGGAACTCCAATACCTAAAGGACCTGAACCCGTGTTCACAATCGCCCTGAGGGGTCTTGTGATAACTGCTAGTGGCTTAACTAAAATTAAAAAGGTGGGTTCATTAATTTGTTATATAAATTTCTATATTGCGATCAAAACGTTATGTAATACATAATATTATTATAACCTTGAACAAAATTCATGATTAGAATGTAGCATAACATTATTAGTGAAAATTTACTTTTATTTTTTATTCAATATGTAACTCATCTTATTTTCTTTTATTTGGAAAATGTATAGCCACAATATGTTATCTAAATAAAATGTTAGTTATAACATTATGAATATATTTATATTTTTATAATATTATAATATTAAGAAAATAAAAATTCAAAGAAGGTCTTCCTAACAGTCTAGCTAAAACAATTCTAACCAGTAATAATTGCAGAATATATTACATTCTGAAAATATTGCATTACTTAAAAAAAAGGTACTTAAATATATTTATTGATATTTTAAAGAATAAATAAATGAAATTTCATACTTAGGAAATGATTAAAAATTTTATAATTAAACCTATATATGTAGGAAATACTCTTAGTATGATATATAAACTTTTGATTACAGGAAAACATCAAGCAAAAAGTGCACTGGATGGGAGGTATATACAGTAATGTCTTGACTGATGACACAACCCACCTGGTGTCTGACACGGTGCTCTCGGACAAGTATATAGTGAGTGCCATTAAAACTATATAAATAAAATAATATATCATATTTTCATTGAATATTACTAACAAGCATGTAGTAAATGTTACAAGTGATTCTGTCCATTTAAACATTGAAGAATAAAGCTCAACTTCTCTTGGAAAGTAACCATATTTTTCTTAATTTTATTTATTTTTTCTTAATTTATTGTGACAAACTCCATGAACGAGCGTATACACCGGTTTTAATGGTGTCGTCAGCTCCCGGGTGTAATTCCCGGTTGGGTCAATGTAGAAAATATTTTCTGAGGTCCAGATGTTGGTGGCACATTCATTCTTTCCGATTTCATTACACAAGTGCTTTAGAAAGTAGTACTTTGAGATCAGAGCAATATATGTGTTGCATCAATGTATGTATTTATTATTATTATTTCTTTATCCTAACATCTTGTTTTTGTATAGTGAACTATACAAAAACAAGAGAAATATATTAGTATAGACTAAACTTATGTTATTCTTGCTTTTAGAAATCAGTGGAGAAAGGCATACCGGTAATGCATGAGAGTTGGATTGAGGCTGTTTGGGAAGCTTCACTAAGATTGAACATTAGTGGCTCTTCATCAGATTTTGACATGCACCGTTTGCCAGCATTCGCCAATCTCCAAGTGACTACCTCCGGTATCACCAAGAAAGAGAAGCAGATGATAATGAAATTAGTTAATGAGAATGGGGGAGCGTTCACTGGAGCATTTCAGAGTGAGACCACCGATGTTGTGGTACTGACAAAGTGAGTATTTGTTTATACATAGTTGTGTATGTGTGCGTGTGACTGCGCCTGGTACCTCTATTGTGTTAGAATAAACACTGTTAAGCTAGCCAGCGATCGTATCACTTGTCCCCTTCTGTCTAACATACGTAAATTACGTTAGCTGCGGCAAGTGGTTCCAAATAATCAATTTACTATATAAAACATATTTAAAACAAAATTTACAATATAAAATAACCACAATCTATCTAGTCTAATTACATCAAAGTGGGATATATGAATGATGATTTTCTGTATTGCTGGAATGCGGTTTCCGGTGCTTCGTCGGCGTTCTAGTATTTCCAAGTGATGGTTTGGAAATTTTAACTATATTACACTACTATAAACTGTAAAGTGTGTGTATATATCTGTTGTTTACCTTATTCGGTTAACGGTCTGGTATTTGTTTTACATAAAACACCCATGGGAATAAAGGTTTTTGCAGATCCTGGCTACATTCGAAGTCTAGATTACACTAACTTATTAACACCTCTTTTTCAGAGAAGGTGTGGGCAGCGAGAAGTACAAAGCGGCCCTAGAATACGGCAAGGCGTGCGTTCTGCCCGCCTGGGTGAAGGACTCGGCGATGAAAGGCGTGGCGTTGCCGTTGGCGATGTACAGGGTCGCTGGCGCTTCCACTTCCTCACCACTCGCAGAGCATCGCTTGCCCGATATCAGTGAGTGGAGCTTTTGAAGATACAACAGTGGTAGAGCCACGCATCAACTTTTGTTGTTGCATGAATGGGCCGGCACGACTGGGGAAGTACCACGACCTCACAGAATACCGGCGTAAAGTAGAAGTCTAACAAACTTCTGCGTATCGTCTGGTGAGTGCAGGTAACCGGTGGCCCACATACCCTTCTCCCCCAATTATTGGGGAGGGGGGCACTCTAAGGGAGGCAACGCATCTGCTAAGCCTCTGGTATTGCGGGTGTTCACGGGCGGCGGTAATCACTTACCATCACGTGAGCCACCTTCTCGTTTGCCTCTCTTTTCCTATAAAAAAAAAATAAAACACCAGTTTATAGCTTCACAATTGCACATTTTTTAAATACTCTCTCATGACTATGTTTATTAAGTAACATTAAACATACACAGTAACATTGAATGAGTTATATTAATAATGAATATAATGTAGCCTAAATAAGTAAATAAATACATACATAGATAGAACATCATTCATTGCCCTGATCCCAAAGTAAGTAGCTAAAGCACTTGTGTTATGGAATCAGAAAGAATGAAGGCACTACAAACACCCAGACCCAGGAAAATGTAGAAAAAGTGTTCTTTCTACATTGAACCGTCCGGAAATTGAATCCAGGACCTCAGAGATGGCGACAACTCGAAAACCGTTGTGTACGCCGTCGTCCATGGAGGTCGTCTTGTACTCAGTATTATATAGCATTATGCTGCTCAAATAGGAAGTATTTACTAAGTATCCACAAGTGTTTTATGTGGTATTCAATCTTCATCTGTAACATATATTATGTGCACATATTACAGGTTTGAACTTCTCTAGGATAACTAATTTGAGAACTCCGAGCAACTTTGTGGACGAAACTAGGTCTGTGGACATGTCAACATTGTCTGGAAGACTAAAGGTAATTTTAGATTTAAATGATATTTGAATATTATTATATTTTTTTACTTCCTACGATAGTTGTGAGGTTGAGTGATCATTTGAGTGGTTTGTATATAAAGATAAGAAGCGAGGGCTTCTTCACTGTCACGTTGGCCAAAAATATCTTTGGTGGTAGATGGGTCAAAAGGACTGAATTGTCTAGACCTCTTGCCTACCCCAGTTTACGGAATGGCGTTAAGATATTTTAATATACATATATTATTGATTAACTCGAATTCCAATGGTAATTATATGTTTTCATTGTTACAGTTGTCTCAAGAGAGTAAAAAGTCAAACGAGTTCTCTACAGTCGACAAAGATGTATTGGAGGAATTTGAGAAGTTTGACATGAGCTGTTTAAAAAAGGCTGGTCCTATATTCGACGGATTTTGTGTAAGTTACTGAAAATATTAGTTAATGAAATGCATTTGAATGAAAATATTTTTCAGTGTTTATGTTATTAAAATATTTATAATTTTACACGAAATGGGCTTAATTATATAGTATAGTTAGGTGGGCTAGCGATTTTTTATTGGTTCACCTCGTGAGAAGTGTTTCCGTGGGATCTTGCCTTGAGTGTTCGATAGTATTGAAAAAAAAATGCAAGAAAGAAAAATTATTTTTTTTTATAGATAAGGGAGGCAAACGAGCAGGTGGCTCACGTGATGGAAAGTGATTACCGCCGCCCATGAACACCCGCGATACCAGAGGCATTGCAGATGCGTTGCCACCTTTAGAGTGCCCCCCCTCCCCCAGAATTGAGGGAGGGGTGTGCGTGGGCCTTCGGTTACCTGCACTCACCAGACGAAACGCATAAGTTTGTTAGACTTCTACTTCACGCCGGCATTCTGTGAGGTCGCGGTACTTCCCCGGTCGAGCCGGCCCATTCATGGAACAACAAAAGCTGATGCGTGGCTCTACCACTGTAAAAACTAACATAATCTCACTTCATTCTCATTTGGTCATTGGTGCATCCATTATATAAGCGTCATGCGCGTGCTGCGCGCGCGCTGCCCGAGCATCGAGGTGAGCTGCGCCGCGTCGGCACTGCACTGCGCCATGCGCGTGCTGCGCGCGCGCTGCCTGAGCACGAGGTGAGCTGCGCCGTCGGCACCGCACTGCGTCATGCGCGTGCTGCGCGCGCGCTGCCTGAGCACGAGGTGAGCTGCGCTGCGTCGGCACCGCACTGCGTCATGCGCGTGCTGCCGCGCGCGCGCTGCCTGAGCACGAGGTGAGCTGCGCCGTCGGCACCGCACTGCGCCATGCGTGCTGCCGCGCACTGGCTGCTGCGCTGCCGCCGCGCGCGCTGCCCGAGCATCGAGGTGAGCTGCGCCGCGTCGGCACTGCACTGCGCCATGCGTGCTGCCGCGCGCGCGCTGCCCGAGCATCGAGGTGAGCTGCGCCGTCGGCACCGCACTGCGTCATGCGCGTGCTGCCGCGCACTGGTTGCCGCGCTGCGCCGCTGCCGCGCGCGCGCGCGCGCTGCCCGAGCACGAGGTGAGCTGCGCCGTCGGCACCGCACTGCGTCATGCGCGTGCTGCGCGCGCGCTGCCTGAGCACGAGGTGAGCTGCGCCGTGCGCGTGCTGCCGCACTGGCTGCTGCGCTGCCGCCGCCGCGCGCGCTGCCTGAGCACGAGGTGAGCTGCGCCGCGTCGGCACTGCACTGCGCCATGCGCGTGCTGCGCGCGCGCTGCCTGAGCACGAGGTGAGCTGCGCTGCGTCGGCACCGCACTGCGTCATGCGCGTGCTGCCGCACTGGCTGCTGCGCTGCGCCGCCGCGCGCTGCCCGAGCATCGAGGTGAGCTGCGCTGCGTCGGCACCGCACTGCGTCATGCGCGTGCTGCGCGCGCGCTGCCTGAGCACGAGGTGAGCTGCGCCGCGTCGGCACTGCACTGCGCCATGCGTGCTGCCGCGCGCGCGCTGCCCGAGCATCGAGGTGAGCTGCGCCGTCGGCACCGCACTGCGTCATGCGCGTGCTGCGCGCGCGCTGCCCGAGCACGGTGAGCTGCGCCGTGCGCGTGCTGCCGCACTGGCTGCTGCGCTGCCGCCGCCGCGCGCGCGCGCGCGCTGCCCGAGCATCGAGGTGAGCTGCGCTGCGTCGGCACCGCACTGCGTCATGCGCGTGCTGCGCGCGCGCTGCCCGAGCATCGAGGTGAGCTGCGCCGTGCGCGTGCTGCCGCGCGCGCGCTGCCCGAGCATCGAGGTGAGCTGCGCTGCGTCGGCACCGCACCGCGCCATGCGCGTGTTGCCGCGCACTGGCTGCTGCGCTGCCGCCGCGCGCGCTGCCTGAGCACGAGGTGAGCTGCGCCGTCGGCACCGCACCGCGCCATGCGCGTGCTGCCGCACTGGCTGCTGCGCTGCGCCGCCGCGCGCTGCCCGAGCACGGTGAGCTGCGCCGTCGGCACCGCACTGCGTCATGCGCGTGCTGCCGCACTGGCTGCTGCGCTGCGTCGGCACCGCACTGCGTCATGCGCGTGCTGCCGCGCACTGGTTGCCGCGCTGCGCCGCCGCGCGCTGCCCGAGCATCGAGGTGAGCTGCGCCGTGCGCGTGCTGCCGCGCGCACTGGCTGCCGCGCTGCGCCGCCGCGCGCGCTGCCTGAGCACGAGGTGAGCTGCGCCGTGCGCGTGCTGCCGCGCACTGGCTGCGCTGCGCCGCCGCGCCGCGCCGCCGCCGCCGCCGCCGCCGCGCGCGCGCTGCCCGCCGTGCCCGTGCTGCGCGCGCACTGGCTGCCGCGCTGCGCCGCCGCCGCGCGCGCGCTGCCCGAGCATCGAGGTGAGCTGCGCCGTGCGCGTGCTGCCGCGCACTGGCTGCTGCGCTGCGCCGCCGCGCGCGCGCGCTGCCCGAGCACGAGGTGAGCTGCGCCATGCGCGTGCTGCCGCGCACTGGCTGCTGCGCTGCGCCGCCGCCGCGCGCGCGCTGCCCGAGCACGAGGTGAGCTGCGCCGCGTCGGCACCGCACTGCGCCATGCGCGTGCTGCCGCGCACTGGCTGCTGCGCTGCGCCGCCGCCGCGCGCGCGCTGCCCGAGCACGAGGTGAGCTTCGCCGTGCGCGTGCTGCCGCGCACTGGCTGCCGCGCTGCGCCGCCGCCGCGCGCGCGCGCTGCCCGAGCACGAGGTGAGCTGCGCCATGCGCGTGCTGCCGCGCACTGGCTGCTGCGCTGCGCCGCCGCCGCGCGCGCGCTGCCCGAGCACGAGGTGAGCTGCGCCGCGTCGGCACCGCACTGCGCCATGCGCGTGCTGCCGCGCACTGGCTGCTGCGCTGCGCCGCCGCCGCGCGCGCGCTGCCCGAGCACGAGGTGAGCTGCGCCGCGTCGGCACCGCACTGCGCCATGCGCGTGCTGCGCGCGCACGAGGTCTCCACTGCACTGGATCTCCGCTTACCCCAGTCGTTCCCTTTCCTCAGACCAAAGCGTAATTTTTCGCCGTGTTTCTATCTTTCTTTTCTGCTTGAAATTGTTTGCAATATCTTTTGTCACCTTTCCAGTTCTTAATAGACACGAAGCCAGCTACACCGGCGAAACTCAGTGCTCGCAAACCGCGCATCGAACCCGCGTCCCCAATGAGTAAACGCAACCTGCAACTACTGCGGCACGCGCCGCTCGATCTGCCGCCGCCCACGCCGGAAGTTACCGAACCTCCGGATGAATTAGTCAATCATTACTTGAGCCGTGAGTTACTGTTTTAATTTGTCACCATTCTTGTGTAACAGATTTCAGGAGATTAGTGTTTTAGTGACCCAAGCGTTACAAAGCGCCAATAGATGTCGCTTTTAACAAAATTTAATTCATTATAAAGTTCTATAAATTGCCATAGATAAAGAACTATATTCCGTTGGTTGCTATCTTCAAAGATTACTATATAATAATAAATTTAAAGAAGTATTGAAGCACACTGAATTAAGTTAGTGTAGTATATTTTTATAATGTAGTCTCACAGAAAACTTTAAACTATATCTCACAGAAAATGTAAGTGAACCAGTAAAGGAAAAAACACCAGAACGAATAGAACCGAATGTGACAGCACATCCTGAACAACCTGACGTCACAGAGGATATGGAGGATGAACCCACTGAAGAAATTGAGCAAATATTTAGAGGTACAGATATTTTAAGATAACTATTTGCACCAGTACGAGAAAGGCATAAACCAGAAAAAGAGTTAATGTATTTTGAAGATCTGCGGGGCCGAGTAGAAAACACTTTTTCTACATTTCCTCGGGTTTTGGGTGTTTGTGATACCATCGTTGTTTCTGGTTCCATAACACAAGTGCTTAAGCTGCTTTGGGGTGAGAGCAATGTATGTGATGTTGTTCCTATCTATGTATGTATGTATATATTTTAATAAATTATGTAAAAACAAATTTTCTCAGTATTGTCATCTCTTCAACACCCGTAGGGGTGTCATGATAAACTTGGAATGTAACACTATCTAAGTGTTAAGTGGTTATTAATATTTATTACCTACCTAGAACATTATATTATCACATTATTGATTTTGGTGTCAGTCCTATAATTCGATTTAAAATAATTTTTTGTAGATCATTAATATAAATTAAAAAAAATCTGAGGTCCGAGCATGCTTCCCTGGGCTACGCAATATTTTTTTGTTTACAGTTTTGTGAGTCTCCTATTATTAACCAACTTAGATATCTTTGTATATTGAACTGAATTTGTTAAGTAACTCTTAACCGTTTGCATGCTTTTCCGGTAAAGTTATAGCCTTGAATTTTCAAGAGAAGTCTGATGGTATATTTAGTCAAAAGCTTTGCTCATGTCAAAAATTATTACTAAAATTGTTTATTGTCAATTTTTAAACTTATAAATATCGCGGTAATCTTTGGGTTTTAATTTAATGCGATTTGTAATTTATGAAGTTGTATATTATAAAAGATTTTTTAATATTCACGCATTTCCCAATGCTTGGATATTTAGTGGTGAAAAAAACCTACTGTCTTTGACCGGGGCTTTTTTGGGACAACGTGATAGACAGTTAGTTTCCCATCGTTATTGTCAGTGTCCATGCTGATGCAATATACTTTTGTAAATACATATACAATTAAAGATTAATATTTACATATGTAAACATATGTAAATAATATGTACTTGTAAACATCTATAACACCCGAATGCAAACCGTATTTTTACCTTACATATTTATCACCCAAAAGCTTCGGAGGCCACGTCACTAATAACTAGACTACCTGAAAAAAAATTCAATTAAATATCTTCACGCAAATCCCAATACCAGGGTAGACAGAGGTTTAGTCTAGACAATTAAGTCCCTTCGACCCAATTTCCACCGGAGATATTTTCGGGACTACGTGACAAGTGGTGAGCCCGTCGCCGTCTTTATGTCCAAGTCAACGATATAATTCGTACATAAGTTTTTTTAACAAACCCATTGGTACCAGCCTGTCTGGTACCTTGGGATCGAACTCGGGTCTCTTGGACTCGAAGTTTCGACCACACGGCTATCGCGACTATAACTAATCGAATAAACCTATACTAATTTAAATAAACCTATACGTTTTCAACTCGGCTATCGTTACTTACGATATTTTGGTCGGGCATATTTTAAATGTTCTAATAAATCGTGCGCATTTGCTCTATACAGGCATCAAGATCGAAGTGCAGGGGCTGGACGAGGAGGCGGTGTGCGAGCTGGGCGCCGAGGTGGCGGCCGCGGGCGGCGCGCTGGCGGCGGCCGGCGCGGGCGGCGCCTACGCGCTCGTGCCGCTGGACTTCGACCCCGCCGAGCTCGTCACGCGCACCGCCGAGCCCGTCACCGTCTTCTGGGTGGTAAGTTTGCATACTATACAAAGTAAAAAGCTTCGCTTGAGAGAAATGTTCACGTAAATTTGTATCGTCTGTTGCAGAAGGATTGCCTGTCGCAGCAGGAGCTGCTGCCGGTGCAGTACTACCACCGGCCGGTGCGGCTGCCGCAGTGGCGCGGCGCGGGCCCGCTGCGCGGCGTCGTGGCCAGCCTCAGCACCTACAGCGGCGTGGAGCGCGCCTTCCTCGACGAGCTGGCCAAGCTGCTGGGCGCCACGTGAGTGCTGTGCGCTACTGTACCGCGCCCCTGCAGCCACGTGAGTGCTGTGCGCGACTGTACCGCGCCCCTGCAGCCACGTGAGTGCTGTGCGCGACTGTACCGCGCCCCTGCAGCCACGTGAGTGCTGTGCGCGACTGTACCGCGCCCCTGCAGCCACGTGAGTGCTGTGCGACTGTACCGCGCCTGCAGCCACGTGAGTGCTGTGCGCGACTGTACCGCGCCCCTGCAGCCACGTGAGTGCTGTGCGCGACTGTACCGCGCCCCTGCAGCCACGTGAGTGCTGTGCGCGACTGTACCGCGCCCCTGCAGCCACGTGAGTGCTGTGCGCGACTGTACCGCGCCCCGCAGCCACGTGAGTGCTGTGCGCGACTGCACCGCGCCCCTGCGGCCACGTGAGTGCTGTGCGCGACTGTACCGCGCCTGCAGCCACGTGGAGTGCTGTGCGCGACTGTACCGCGCCCCACAGCCACGTGAGTGCTGTGCGCGACTGTACTGCGCCCCTGCAGCCACGTGGAGTGCTGTGCGCGACTGTACCGCGCCCCTGCAGCCACGTGAGTGCTGTGCGCGACTGTACCGCGCCCCTGCAGCCACGTGAGTGCTGTGCGCGACTGTACCGCGCCCCTGCAGCCACGTGAGTGCTGTGCGCGACTGTACCGCGCCCCTGCAGCCACGTGAGTGCTGTGCGCGACTGTACCGCGCCCCTGCAGCCACGTGAGTGCTGTGCGCGACTGTACCGCGCCCCTGCAGCCACGTGAGTGCTGTGCGCGACTGTACCGCGCCCCTGCAGCCACGTGAGTGCTGTGCGCGACTGTACCGCGCCCCTGCAGCCACGTGAGTGCTGTGCGCGACTGTACCGCGCCCCTGCAGCCACGTGCCGCGCGCCTCACTCGGCGAGCTGGCCGAGCTGCTGGCCGCCTGTACACTGCATCTTCCTCGTGTGTGCAGAGTAGACACCATGGTCCTTCAGACCGGCCAATACGGATGTCTAGTCCCATCATGACAGTGAGTTTCCAATCTACTAGAGCAACACGACACTGACAATTGATGACATCTGACATTGACTATGAAGAAAGATTTGTACTTAGCTCTTTTTACATTTAAATTTCCGATCCACAAAAATGTAAAGAGACGTCCAATCACAAATAGCTACTTCCCACGTCGCCAGCACACAGCTGCGGTTCTGCCGCCGCAGCACAGCGAGCGCGCTCGCCTCCACGCACCTGATCTGCCCGGCGGCCAGCGGGGACAAGTACGCGGGCGCGCTCAAGTGGCGGCTGCCGGCTGTGCGCGCGTCCTGGCTGCTGGCCTGCGCGGCCGCCGGCCGCCGGGTCGGCGAGAGGGAGCATCTCGTTGGTGACACGAAAGGTACTGGCTAGGAACTACTGTTTAGTGCTGAGGTGTTACTCTGTAGAAGTCTACAGCGGGTCATCGGGCCTCTCTCGTCACGACTGGATTGGCGATCGCAGTACCGTACACCGCACACCGTTAAAGTTGCTGTCCGTCACATTCTCTAAACAGATATTCAAAGACTCTTCCCTCAATCGCCTCTTACTACAATGTATATTACCATTATACATCCCCATAGTACCTCTTACTACAAGTAATTTTGTTAATGTTTTATTCCGCTACTTGATTTTGACTCTTATTACCTACGTATTACAGCTCCTCCAACTCCGGAGAAATCTCCCGGTAAAGAGCAACCTGAGCTCTTCCCGGTTGCGCACGAGCCTCAAGCTCCGGACAAGGAGAACGCAATGTTACCGCCGGCGGGCGGGGAAGTGCCGCGTCGTATCTCCTCGGGGCCAAGTAGAGAAGATACGCCGAAAGCGAAAGTTGCTGGTAAATTATAGTTATTTTACAGTACATTCATAATTATAAAATTTCAAAATTATTCTGCAACTAATCGAAAAAAGGACCATACATACATATCACGTTAAATGTACAATTAAAATGTAGTAATCGTAACACAGTTTCTGGTCCTTTGAGCCGGATCAAATGTGCCTTGTATGTTCAACCGATTAAATAAACAGGCGCCTGTGAATAATAAGACATGTATTCTTGAATTTGAGTTTTTCTTTGCTTCTTAATTACTGTAGCCTAAAGTGATCAATAAGGAATTAAATTGAACAAATTGGGTAAATTTCCATAAATAAATTGGATCCTAATCCAATATTAATCCGAAACTAGACATTCAAATTCATGGGATTGCGTATTTCTGATTTGCACATTACATTGCCTTTTGTAATTTTGTTAAACATTATAATTTAAATATTTTCAGACGGGGACGATATGTCACCAGCGTCGAGATATATAGCGATGGCTCGGCAAGGATTGTTAGGTTGTGATTCTCAGGAGACACCGAAGAGATTGCAGGAACTTAAAGACGAGGCGAGACCAGGTAAATAACAACATTATAAGTAAATATAAACTAAAAAGATAGTGCCTCGTATTGATATTTACTCATAGATTATTGCTGTAAATGGTAGAATCTTTCATTTCCAGTAGGATTTTTATCGCTTAATAGCAATGGAAGAACTGTTGCGTCTTTCTTTCTTTCAATGAAAATGAAAATATATATGAAAATATCTTCACGCAATTCCCAATACAGGGGTCGACAGAGGTCTAGTCTAGACAATTAAGTCCCTTTGACCCACCTTCCACCGAAGATATTTTCGGGACAACGTGACAGGTGGTGAGCCCGTCGCCGTCTTTATGTCCAAGCCAGCGATATAATTCGTATATAAGTTTTTGAAAAACCCATTGGTACGAGCCTGCCACCTGAGGATCGGGTCTCTTGACTCGAAATTCCGACCACCCAACCACTCGGCTATCGTGACTTATAACTGTGACAATGTTAAAAAAAAACACAAATTTAAATGAAAAACCTAAAACAATAAAATAAAAGTGCCTAAGATAAGAAGTTCTCTCTCAATTTGTGATTGAACAGGTTGTTAGGAGAAATAAATGCTTATCGATTTTTTTTAATTTTAGAAAAGCTTTTGATACAGTCTCTTTTCCTATTCTTATACACAACCTAAAAATTTGGATAAGATATGATGCACTTTCTCTTTATAGAAATATTTTTTTTGATGAAGCTGAATCAATAGCTAAACAGCAGTGGCGTCACTGTATCATACAGCGTCCCCCAGGGAAGTGTGTTGGGCCCTAATCTTTTCCTAATTTGTAATAATGATCTCTGTAGTATAAAAATTTATAATACCAATTTTCTATCCTACGCTGACTTAATTGTCTAGACCTCTGTCGTCCCCAGTAATGGGAATATAGGTGAAGATATTTAATTACAATATAATTATAAAACAATTATATTACGTCGCCAACGCGATCTTTGTCCTCGTTGAAGACAATGTCTATAATCTTCTTCGTTTGATATTGCTTTCAAGTGTTAGACACTTGAAAGCAATATCATAATAGGTTACAGTTGCCTCTATAGCCTTTCTCGTTTCTCATCCACAAATATCAAATGTAGCTTTAAGTTAATACACAACATGTACACTAGCTTAATGTGAGAAATATTTTGTCGGTTAGTTTTTAAGCCGTTAATTATCGGTCGGTAATGTAAGAAATATTTTGTCGGTTAGTTTTTAAGACGTTGCTTGCCAGTTATTTTGTTTTACTGCTAATGTGATTTTGTAATGTGGTTATTGTGTATGATTTTCTAACCCCTCCCGTCTTAAAATGGATGTTAAAAAAAGGAACTAAAATCAAAATCCTTAAAATTGGTAATGGCTACGGTCAGTGACCCTTAGATTTATATTGTTTTATCTTAAATAGTGCGCGGTGGTCGCCCTTATCAATCGTGGCGATTACGGCGAATCTTCCTTCGAATTCTTGATTAAGGGGGAGCTCTATTTCCTGCAAGGGGCTTTTTCAGGCCATGTAGTAAATCTAGATTTCCTGATATCTGAATCTAAATTCGATGCAGGTATGTGCTTACGGACTCCCCTAAGTCCGTTTCTACACAGTAATGTAGTAGTTGGTAGAGTAAGAGCTACATTAATTCTTCACTACTACCTTACACGTAGCTATTGTCTACTACAAGTCATGATAACCCGGCCGAAATGCCCGCGGTTTCTCAGAATCCAAAGTCCACAGCGACTAGTGCGATTTTTATGTCAGGCCCCACCGGCAAGTGCGATGTCATAATCCAGATCTGACAGCGACCAAGATAGTAGTAGTGCTTACTCGCGTACCGTAATTTTTATTGTCCTAGTAACTGCTCTGTCGTGTCAGTCCTACACTAGAATCAATACTGAGTCTAGTGTACAGTATTGTCTGTGTGTAAATCTGCCCTAAGTAAGCTTGTATACACGTTGTCAGGTGAGGAGGCGGTGCGCACGCCGCCGTTGGACGATGCGCTGTCGTCGCCCAACCTGGCGGCGCTCAGCCCCACCACGCGGCGCCGCCTGCGCGCCGTGCGCTGCGGCCAGATGCCGTCCGACCCCGTGCGCACGCCCGCCGACCCGTGTGAGTGCGCGCCGCTGCGGCGGTCGCCCCGCCACGCGGCGCCGCCCGCCCTCCACCACGGAGAAGATCGCTTTTCCCACATTGCCATAAGTGTCACTTCAACACGCGTGCTTGGGTTGCTATTTTTGGATCACAGCAAAGCACGTGATGTCCCCATCAATTGATTTATTTATTTATTGTCGGTCACGTTCCCAACTAAAATAAGCGTGTGTTGCAGTCGATAGGAGCGTGCCGACGCCGGACAGCGCGTTCGGCGCGGCGCTGCGGCCGGGCGCCGCGCTGTCGCCGGCGTCGCGCAAGCGGCTGTGGGAGGTCGTCAGCGAGCTGCCCGCGCGCGCGCACCAGCCCGCGCGGGACCACCACACGGTGCGTGCTCTTTGTTGTAATGCTCAGTGCGTAATTTTTCTGATATTGCTCAGTGCGTAATTTTTCTGATATTGCTCTGTGCGTAATTTTTCTTATATTGCTCAGTGCGTAACTTATCTTCTAATGCTCAGTGCGTAACTTTTCTTCTAATGCTCAGTGCGTAATTTTTCTTCTAATGCTCAGTGCGTAATTTTTCTTCTAATGCTCAGTGCGTAATTTTTATTTTAATGCCCAGTGCGTAACTTTCTAAAGTTATGACAGCCTCGGGCGTCCAGTACTGAACACAGAATTCCTCCAAAATATGTCACGTACATGAGTGACATCTGTCAATTGACTCCCTCCGATATTATGCAGATCAGTAGTTTTACAAGGTTGCTAGTACTATTAGCAATAAGTGTGGGGTATCGCTATTAGCAGTCACACCGTATATGTAACCTTCTTGGAGTGAATATGTTTTTTTGTCTATTCTATAGCCGTTTCTGATAGACGCCGACTATAAAAAAAAAATACACAAAAAACAAAAGAAAGACGTTCAAATCTTATTCCTGGAATCAAGAGCATACTTTATTGAGATTGTAAAAATGACACCTCGGACGGTTGCTTACCGCGTCTGCAAAAGTTTTTCCGTTCTATTCTATTCTTCATGGTGTCGCGTGCTCGAGGTTCCGGATTCGATTCGAGTCACGGGTCTTAGTGTTTGTTTCTACCTTCCTACTATATTTTTGATTTCGTAACACACGTGCCTTAGCTACCTACTTTGTGACCGGAGCAACGTATATGACGTTGTCCCTTTCTATTTATATAAATTTCGAACGTCTGGGTACAGCCGCTGTCGGAGATCCGCAACCGCTTCCTGGCGCAGTTCCACGCGGACGCGCCCGCGCCGCCCGCCGAACACGCGCTCGCGCCGCGCAAGCTCCTGCTGCAGGTGAGAACGCCTCTATTACAATACGCATAAAGTCCACTTTGCTTTGAATATTTCGTTTCGTAAATTTAGTGTAACTGGCTTGGAATCAACAGATGGCACTCGTTTCTTTTTTTTATTCAATCGTCTCATTATAGTATATTTTATTACGAGTGCGGAAAGCCTGTCATTGCAAAGAGTTCCGACAAATGTCTAGTCGAGTTTACAAGTTGCAATGACGGTTCCGCACATGTAGTGAACAACTATTTTTAATACAGTTGCGAAAAAATTAAGCAATTTAATAAAATAATAAAAAAAAAACATTTTTGGGAAGTGGCGCCAACCGTACAAGAATATAAGAGACTGTTTTTCTTACCCATACAGCCAAAGGCAAAGGGAACTATGCCCATACATCCAAGTCTTCAGTAGAATTTTTTTAGTAGATGAAATGACATGACACCTAAATCTTAACAAATCATTAAATATAATATTAAAACAAATAAGTGGCTTCTCTTTAGAAATATTTGCGAACCATAAAAGCTTTTATGATTTTTTTATTAAACACTTCATGGTTGGTTTTTTCGTTTTAATAGACATTATTTTGACAATTTGGAAAGAGAACGCACGAGTTCGGAAAAGGTTACTTTTTCTTTACGAAATGTAATGCCTGAAATTTCTTCTCGAATATGTAATAGCCCACATCCCGAATGCTATACGTCCCTGCAATACACCACATTTTCAGCAATTGTATTAAAAACGAATTTAATATTTTTTTCCTTGATTTTTACAAAATTATAAATATTTCTTTATCATAATGATATAACGATTACATAATAACGATGATTCGTCGTTCATTCCAGGACCAAGCTGATACACCACCGTCGAAAGTGGCGAAATTTTCCGAAGACCAGGTGCCATAACTTTTTATTAACAGTTTAAAGTCGATAACAAGTTTTTATCACACACGAGGCGTATCACAAGGTTTTCACTTAAATCCAACTCTCGTTATTAAAAAAATATCTTCACGCCATTCCCAATACAGGAGTAGACAGAAGGCTATAGAATTAAGTCGTCTCGACCCACCTTCCACTGAAGATATTTTTTGGAAACGATAAAATTTGTATACAAGTTTTTAAAACAACCTATTGGTACGAGCCTACCTTCTGGAGATCGAACTCGAGTATCTCGACTCGAAATTCCGACCACCTTTCCGCTCGGCTATCGCGACTAACTCTATTTGTTGGTTTTTTTTTTAATGACAGCAGAATATTTTAAGTGAAAATATACCTACAGTTTGTGGATGAGAGGAAATTCAGATGAAATTTCATAAGAAACTTCTTGAGGTTGAAGAGGAATGTGAATGTGAAAAGAATATTTGAATGTTATAAAAACTATTGCTCTAAACATCCTCCAATTCAGGTCGTTATCAATATTGCTTGAATCGAATTGCCTCAATTATTATAGTCTGTATGTATTGTAGAGACCTGGTTCACGCATTTCCCAATACGGGATAGCTTTTCGACCTAAATTTAAATGGAGTTCATTACTGTTTTTACTGTACAACAACAGAAATCGTACATAACTTTTGAAAAAGCTCATTGGTCAGAATCTACTTCCTGTTGGGAAATTAACTCTGGTCCTACTCGAATTCCGATCATCGAACAACTAGGCTATCGTGACTTTAAGTCTATACGCTATACGATAAAAAAAATCTAGTATGCCTATATTTTTTTCTTTCAGAGCGTAAGCAGCGCGAACGCTTTTGAGTTGGACGGCAACGCTGGAAGCGCTTCAAGCGACGCGAGCGCTTGCGGCGCGCTGCCCGCGGCCGTGGACGCGCAGCTGCAGCGCTTGAGCGCCGCGCTCAGCAGCCGCCTCAGCTCGCAGCGCGCCAAGCGCTCGCGGGAGTCGGTAGTCGCGACCGCAGGTCGGTGTGCTTAAGGAAATAGTATCTTCACACCTTTCCTAATACAGGGGTAGGCAGAGGTCTAGACAATTGAGTGGTTTCGACCCACATTTCACCGAAGATTTTGTTGGGACAACGTGACAGGTGGTGGCCCTGTCATCGTCTTAATATCCGAGCAAACGAAAATAAAACAATAAATTATAAGTTTTTTTTTGAAGAAAACCTATTGGTAGACCCTACCACTTTAATATCAAACTCGGGTCGAATTCACATGAAGTCCGATCAACCAACCTCTCGGTTTTCGCGACTTATAATGTATATATTATTCGCTACGCCCAAAGGAAAATGCCGAAAGGAAAATTTTTAAAATGTTTCAATATTCAAAAAAACAATTTTTTCAATACTGAAACAGTTTAAAAATTACACAGTATATATTTATATTCCGAACAGCTTCTCATGGAATTGTGTAATTATTAGGAATATTTCAAATGAGGCTTCATAATTAATAAGTGGTATATGTGGCGCTATCTACGTTTCCATAGGTTCACCATCGGGCACGTTGTCCCAAAAAAATCTCTTCTGTGAAAATCGGATGGAAAGGACTTAATTTTCTGGACCTTTTTGTCTACCCCAGTATTAGCAATGGAGTGAATATCAATGTTTCCTTAGAATTCTCTATGTTCATAACGTGTTCTTCTTTCAAAAGAAGCTTACTAGCGGACAATTCTGGCAATAACGAGATCCTACATCGCGGTATCGAAGTTCTTCCGATTAGGGATTAGGTAAGAGTACCGATGCAACTCTGGAGGAAACATAGTGTCCAGCACACGAACACTTCCATTTTCACGCCATTTACTATATTTTATCATATAAATATTGAAAATTAGTAACACGTTTAGTGTGCAGTAAAAAATTGCTAATTTGCTTTTCAAGTCCCACGTTATTCGTCGAAGGTACTTCTCTGTCTAGGTCTCTGCCTACTCCAGTATGCGAAATTACGCGAAGATAAAAAATTTACTTAAAATATGATTACATAAAACTTGTTATAGAGACAAAAATACATTTAAACATAAGCTACTTAAAGTAAAACCTTCGTTAAAGTTCATACATTGGCCTCTTCTTCTGAGATATATTGAACATAATTGCTATGTTCCAAATAGTTATAAAGTTATAATAAAATTGGTAAGTTGGCGATATGACGAGGTGGCCGAGTGGTTAAGGCGTTGGACTGCTAATCCAATGTGCTCTGCACGCGTGGGTTCGAATCCCATCCTCGTCGACTTTTTGTGTGTAGTGTTTTTGTGCTTCAATTGAATTGTCGATAGTCTAATTTATAGTACAATTATAGTAGAATCCGTAAAAGTTTTCTGAATTATAAAAATAAATGTATTTTTTTAATAATTATTATATTATTTTAAAAATATTTTTCACTTCAATTATTTTTGTAACATATAAACTAAAACCTTAACAAATTAAAAACCCAATTTTCTAGTGTTTTTCTTCTAATTAATTTTAGAAATTTTAAACCTAAGTACTTATTTTGTAACCTTTTATATTTTATTTATTACATTTCTTATGACTTAAAAAACCGGTTGAAGAATTCTGTTATTGTGGTCAAAAACATTTTTTAGGTCTTGAAGTGTTTTTATGAATTAAAGTTTCATCTTTAAAGGAACTAAATATCATTTGTAATTTTGTTTTAATTCATCAAAACTATTAATTCAAAAGAACCTATGTAATATATTTTCCCTGATTGGTTGTTAATGTTGGAAATTAAAAAAAAACTTAAATTTTAATGGCACTAGAAACGGGCATGTTGCGCCAGGACTTTGTTGCCTGAGGCAACATAGACATAGAAAAGAAGTTGTTTGACATCTTACACACACCAAAAATATAATAATGTACCATAACATAAATTAGTAGGTGAAGGAGAAACATATTCACAGGTAAATAAAATGAAATATGAAGTAAAGGTTCTGATGAATTTCAAATATTTTATGTCATATATGTATAACATATATATATATATATATATATATATATATATATATATATATATATATATATATATATATATATATATATATATATATATATATATATATATATATATATATATATATATATATATATATATATATATATATATATATATATATATATATATATATACATACATATACACAAACACATACACGTACATATATACACAGTGTTCATATATTTCGCTATCGCTCCATTGCTATTCGCCGCTATTGTATTAAGTTGTATAGTTGGTGATCACGAAGATAGAATTTCCATTAACTTTGCCTTAAAAAGATTCATCGTACTTATTTTACGAATTGGTGAAGACAAGTCTTTCCAGCATTTAGTGGCTGTATAGCGAAAACTTACGTGGAAAGCCACGGTTACATGCTGTGGGATAAAAGAACTCCCGTTTCTGTTATGTGCTTCGTATCTTTACGCTATTTAAGTTTATCTAGGAGTCATTCAGGCTTTTTGTTTTGCGTTAACCCAAACATTAATGTTGCTAGATGCAACGCCCTCATCATCCTCATGTGACATTTTTAGCATTTTGCAGATCTAATAAAAGGACAAAAAAAAAATACGGAACAAGAGTTTCATATTGTTTGTTATGGGCTGTCCTCGCTTAGAAAGTCCCGTAATCGATACAATACCTTGAGTCTATTAAAACAGTTATGCGTAATCTCGACTATGTGGTCTTCAAAGCGAAGCGTGTTATCTTTAAAAAACCCTAAGTTTTTGGCTCAAGTTCCTGAAAGACGTTCAACCTGCTCCCCAAAGACACACAACATAGGATTACTTGTAACTATACGACATATCTGACGCTTTGACTCTAACACCAGATATTTCGATTTTGCTGGATTCAGAATATGAATATTGCTTTCTGTGCACTAGGCAATGCTACTTAGATTTTCATTCAATTGGTTATCTGTAGAGGCTGAATATGTGAATTCGACAGTATATCTGTGTTCATGTTACACTAGCAGTGCTGAATTTCATGGCCAATATCAGCTATGTAGAGAATAAATATAAGAGGTCCCAGTATAGATCCTTGGGGAACACCTTTTGTTACTGGACAAGGATGTGTACGGAACCTTTTACTTGTTTTAACTAATTATTTTCTGCCACATAAACAGTTGGAGAACCATTTGGTAGTATCGTATTTGGATAATTATAATGCGAAATTAATGCAATCGAAAGCCCGAGAAAAATCGAGTGTGTCATTAAAATCAGAATTTCGCCTAGAGTCGTTCCTTTTGATGTGACGATAGTTTGTGTTAATTCCATTTCGATTAGTTCTCATCGTGGGAGATACTTTTTTAATAATTCTTTTATATGAACAGTTTTTTTTTAAATAATTCTGATTGCTAATTGTTGTTGTTTACAGTGCCATGTCCAGAGTCTGAACCTGGTCCTTTGTCGCAGCCCAATACAGTCGGTTGGGACGATACCGCGGCCCCACAGCAACCCGTGGAAGTACCAGAGCCGCAGATAAAACGTTTTATGCTCTCCTCCAATGTAGATGTAAGAAAATTAAATTGATAAAATCTACAATTTTGTTACAAATCTCCAATATAATACTTGCTAGATGGTTAGGTTTTTATCCACACGCTAGATTATTTTCTTTCGTCAACGAATGTCATAACTCGCTTTGTTTTGGGAATATGATAAAAATTATAGAGAATATTTTGATCTGGCTCGAAGGACCAATTATTTTTAGTCGAATATCGGCATTAACTTTGCCTTAAAAGATTCATCGTACTTATTTTACGAATTGGTGAAGACAAGTCTTTCCAGCATTTAGTGGCTGTATAGCGAAAACTTACGTGGAAAGCCACGGTTACATGCTGTGGGATAAAAGAACTCCGCTTCTGTTATGTGCTCGTATCTTTAAGCTATTTAAGTTTATCTAGGAGTCATTCAGGCTTTTTGTTTTGCGTTAAACCAAACATTAATGTTGCTAGATGCAACGCCTCATCATCCTCATGTGACATTTTAGCATTTTGCAGATCTAATAAAAGGACAAAAAAAATACGGAACAAGAGTTTCACATTGTTTGTTATGGGCTGTCCTCGCTTAGAAAGTCCCGTATTCGATACAATACCTTGAGTCTATTAAAACAGTTATGCGTAATCTCGACTATGTGGTCTTCAAAGCGAAGCGTGTTATCTTTAAAAAACCCTAAGTTTTTGGCTCAAGTTCCTGAAAGACGTTCAACCTGCTCCCCAAAGACACACAACATAGGATTACTTGTAACTATACGACATATCTGACGCTTTGACTCTAACACCAGATATTTCGATTTTGCTGGATTCAGAATATGAATATTGCTTTCTGTGCACTAGGCAATGCTACTTAGATTTTCATTCAATTGGTTATCTGTAGAGGCTGAATATGTGAATTCGACAGTATATCTGTGTTCATGTTACACTAGCAGTGCTGAATTTCATGGCCAATATCAGCTATGTAGAGAATAATATAAGAGGTCCCAGTATAAATCCTTGGGGAACACCTTTGTTACTGGACAAGGATGTACGGAACCTTTTACTTGTTTTAACTAATTGTTTTCGCCACATAAACAGTTGGAGAACCATTTGATAGTATCGTATTTGGATAATTATAATGCGAAATTAATGCAATCGAAAGCCCGAGAAAATCGAGTGTGTCATTAAAATCAGAATTTCGCCTAGAGTCGTTCCTTTGATGTGACGATAGTTTGTGTTAATTCCATTTCGATTAGTTCTCATCGTGGGAGATACTTTTTAATAATTCTTTTATATGAACAGTTTTTTTTTTTTAAATAATTCTGATTGCTAATTGTTGTTGTTTACAGTGCCATGTCCAGAGTCTGAACCTGGTCCTTTGTCGCAGCCCAATACAGTCGGTTGGGACGATACCGCAGCCCCACAGCAACCTGTGGAAGTACCAGAGCCGCAGATAAAACGTTTTATGCTCTCCTCCAATGTAGATGTAAGAAAATTAAATTGATAAATCTACAATTTTGTTACAAATCTCCAATATAATACTTGCTAGATGGTTAGGTTTTTATTCACACGCTAGATTATTTTCTTTCGTCAACGAATGTCATAACTCGCTTTGTTTTGGGAATATGATAAAAATTATAGAGAATATTTTGATCTGGCTCGAAGGACCAATTATTTTTAGTCGAATATCGGCATTAACTTTGCCTTAAAAAGATTCATCGTACTTATTTTACGAATTGGTGAAGACAAGTCTTTCCAGCATTTAGTGGTTGTATAGCGAAAACTTACGTGGAAAGCCACGGTTACATGCTGTGGGATAAAAGAACTCCGCTTCTGTTATGTGCTTCGTATCTTTAAGCTATTTAAGTTTATCTAGGAGTCATTCAGGCTTTTTGTTTTGCGTTAAACCAAACATTAATGTTGCTAGATGCAACGCCCTCATCATCCTCATGTGACATTTTAGCATTTTGCAGATCTAATAAAAGCACTAAAAAGCGTTTCAAGTGTCCGCAGCTAATGTTGTCTTTACGGTTAACATACAAAACGTCAACCGTTAAGAGTACATTCAAATTAAGAACACCAAAGCGCTCCGTTCGGTCGCGCATTGAATGGTCCGCCAACGTGCCGACAGAACCGCGAAGAGATTGCGTCGGTGGTCGCGCAGCTGGGCGGCGCGGTGTGCGAGGGCGCGGAGCTGGACCCGCTCGCCACGCACCTGCTGTGCGCCGCGCCCGGCCGCAGCGAGAAGATGCTCGGCTGCGTGGCGGCCGGCCGCTGGGTGCTGCACCCCGCCTACGTGCCGAGCAGCCGCGCCGCCGGCGCCTTCCTGCCGGTGCGTTCGATTCCCCGGCGGTCGTGCGAGTGTACCCCCCTAACCCCCCACGGTGAACGCACGAAATCGTCTAGATTAGACCTCTGTCTACCCCTGTATTGGGAATTGAGAGAAGATATTCGTTTCACTATAAAAGTTATAACATATATTTTTTTTAATTTTTACAAAGGCACCACAAACACTCAGACTCGAGAAAATGTAGAAAAAGTGATTTCTCTACATCGACCCGACCGAGAATCAGTGTTTAAACCACTCGTCCACGGAGGTCGTCAAATATGAACCTGTTAATAAATGGCAATAAGCATAATTTTAAGATTTTTCCTTACATATTCCTTAATATGCCGTTGGTTCTATGATAATAATTTTCTGCCACGCACTTCCACTTTGTGGAAACATCTGCCGTCAGCGGTTTTCCCGGACCGATACGACTTGGGGACCTTCAAGAAAAGAGTCTACACCTTTCTCAAAGTCCGGCAACGCATCCGCTATTCCTCCGGTATTGCAGATGTTCATTACGGTAATCACTTACCATCACGTGTGCCGCCTGCTCGTTTGCCTGCCTTTTTCTATATGTATATATATATAAAAAAAAAAAAAAAACAAATAAGCAAATAAAAAAAGTTACAGTTCCATATTCGCAATTGAATCTGTCAGGAGGAGCAGTTCGAGTGGGGCAACCCGGCGGCGGCGCGGCTGGCGGGCGCGTGCGGCGCGGAGCGGCGCTGGCGCGCGCGGCGCACCGCTGGCGCGCGGCGCGGGCGCGCGGCGCGCCGGGCGCGTTCGCGGGGCTCGCCGCGCTGCTGCACGTGCCGCCCGCGCGCCGCCGTCTGCTCGCGCGCCTCGTGCGCGCCGGCGGCGGGCTGGCGCCGGACGACGAGTCTGCCTCACTTTTGTTTTTTTTATTTAATTCTTTTTTTTTTTTTTAAATTTATATTTATACATTTTGCAATACCGGGGTGATAGAGGCCTGGACAGTTCAGTGGTTTCGATGTTGAAGCGCTTGTTGCTTTGTGCGGAGCAACGCATGTTTATTTAATTACAAATATAAATATATAAATAAATATGTTCACGCAATTCCCAATACGGGGGTAGACAGAGATCTAGTCTAGAAAATTAAGTCTCTTTGACCCATCTTCCACCGAAGATATTTTCGGGACAACGTGACAGGTGGTGAGCCCGTCGCCGCCTTAATGTCCAAGCCAACGATGAAATTCGTACATAAGTTTTTGAAAAACTCATTGGTACTGCCACCTGGGGATCGAACTCGGGTCTCTCGACTCGAAATTCCGACCACCCAACAACTCGGCTATCGTGACTTCCCACACATCACATTTTGATATTATTCATTTCGAAATGTGACGTCATGGTAATTCCGTCACACTGTAAATTTCAAATATAATTAGAAATAAAATAAGTAGTCACTCCCATGAGATGAAGAAAAGAAAAAAGTTAATATTTGGAGAAATAAAGCATTTTCATTTTCATTTAAAAAACGTATTATCACACCGATACTAACATCAGTATTCATTTTAATAGGATTACTAATTTTCGAATTGAACTATCTGCAATAGTTAACCAGTTTAAGTACTAACTTACACTTTTAATATATTCACCAGGCCTCCATACACCAACGAAAGTATAAACGTATGTTTATTTAATTACGAATATAAATATATAAATAAATATGTTCACGCAATTCCCAATACGGGGGTAGACAGAGATCTAGTCTAGAAAATTAAGTCTCTTTGACCCATCTTCCACCGAAGATATTTTCGGGACAACGTGACAGGTGGTGAGCCCGTCGCCGCCTTAATGTCCAAGCCAACGATGAAATTCGTACATAAGTTTTTGAAAAACTCATTGGTACTGCCACCTGGGGATCGAACTCGGGTCTCTCGACTCGAAATTCCGACCACCCAACAACTCGGCTATCGTGACTTCCCACACATCACATTTTGATATTATTCAATTTCGAAATGTGACGTCATGGTAATTCCGTCACACTGTAAATTTCAAATATAATTAGAAATAAAAATAAGTAGTCACTCCCATGAGATGAAGAAAAGAAAAAAAAGTTAATATTTGGAGAAATGAAGCATTTTTCATTTTCATTTAAAAAAACGTATTATCACACCGATACTAACATCAGTATTCATTTTAATAGGATTACTAATTTTCGAATTGAACTATCTGCAATAGTTAACCAGTTTAAGTACTAACTTACACTTTTTTAATATATTCACCAGGCCTCCATACACCAACGAAAGTATAAACGTATGCTTTGCGGATGTCAAGCGCTACCCGCTGTCGGAGAGAGACGCCGCGTGGCTGATATCTCGTAAGATACCCGTCTGTCCGCCCGTACTGCTCAGCTCCTACCTAACAGACGAAACCCCACCGAATCCGGAACAGCATTGCCTACCCGAGTTTAGACCTAAACCGTAACATTGTAAATAGACGTACCATAATAGAGAAACGAATAAAACTATGTATCAATACTCAACGATAATGTCTCTGTTTAGTGTTTGTATTATTACCAAATAAATGATAATAATTATCAAAGAATTAATGTTATTAATATGTGTTTTATATTTAGATGTGTAATAAAATAATATGATAAATCCTTTTGTTTTCGTAAAGTTTGGGAGGAGATGCAAGACCGTCTCGTCTGTGAGTCTATTGGTTTTTGTCTCTCTATTTCCTTAACTTTCCTTCCTGTTTTCCTAAAAGAGTATTCCTTATTCAATCAATAAAATGTTTTTGTCGTTTTATTTAATAAAAATGAAAGACATAGTATGATTATTTCACAAAATTTGAGTGGTTATTTTGCACACGCTTTGCGATAGTGTTATGACGTCACAGTCTATTAAAAACTTAAATACGAATAAAATATTCATATGTGAAATAAAAAAAATTAATGTTGTCCCTGTTTATGTATGAAAGTGATATCAGACTTCACACACATATATATATATATATATATATATATATATATATACATATATATATATATATACATATATATATATATATATATATATATATATATATATATATATATACCGTCCTGTCAGCCACTGCGGATCTTCAACGGCGGGCCCCTTCTCCTCAGGCTGACACTGCTATATGACAATGAGTGTGTTTCGATATTCTGTCACAAAAAGATTTAGATATTTGGGGAATCGTTTGAAACCTTTCACCGATCCGATTGACATTGATTATCATTATCGTTCTCTTTTATTCATCACATATATATATATATATATATATATATATATATATATATATATATATACATATATATATATATATATATATATATATATATATATATATATATATATATATATATATATATATATATATACCGTCCTGTCAGCCACTGCGGATCTTCAACGGCGGGCCCCTTCTCCTCAGGCTGACACTGCTATATGACAATGAGTGTGTTTCGATATTCTGTCACAAAAAGATTTAGATATTTGGGGAATCGTTTGAAACCTTTCACCGATCCGATTGACATTGATTATCATTA
>JAGSMR010000070.1:1675000-1870000 GCA_029286605.1 Sericinus montela | reverse complement strand
ATATAAATATTCATATAAAGATGCATGACTCGAGTACATTTTCATTAAACAAATGTTTGCCTCTAGCGGGAGTCGAACCCACAACCCCCAGCTTCGAAGACGAAGGGTCACGACCATTTCGGCTTTTGTCTCGTCGCGGTGTGTATGTTTGTGTACAAAATTAGCTTGCCTAAAGTAACAAGATATATGTTAAGACTTTTATAGGCCTAACGCTGATCGGCCTAAATGACCTCAATTTAAAATCTATAGCTAAATCCAGTTCACGATATTGCAATTCGAGTAGAATGCCTTCGGTGTTTGTACAAGGGCACGTGGTTTATTAGTGACTTATGATTAAGTTATAGGTTATAGGTGGTGGGTGGGGTGGAAGATGGGTCGAAGGGACTTAAATGTCTAGACTAGACCTCTGTCTACCCCTGTATTGGGAATTGCGCGAAGATATTTATTTATTTATTATTTGATCAGACAAGTCCTATCGATCTTAATGTTGAGCTACAGTGTATATCATACCATTCGATGATCACTACAAATTTACATCCCAGTGATCACAGAGATATCACAGAATTGCAGAAAATTTTTGGGGGTCATTGTAGAAGCGTGCTCGTCGCGATCCCTGCCAGCCCTTTTCAGGGCTGCAATTCTACACAGCTGCGCACCCATGCCAACGAGGGTTAGGGCGTCCCCCCAAGGCGACGCACACCAGTTCGTCCCCGTTGGTGTGAAATGCAGCGCGCAAAGCGGCGATGGGGACCGCCACCCGTCACGCACAGCCCGACACGGCGGAAGGTGGAGGACGGAGTTCAGAGTTGGCACGTGGAATGTTAGAGGAGGCATGAGAGATAAGACGAATGAGTTGATTGAAATAATGAAAGAAAGAGAATTAGATGTCGTGTGTTTGTCGGAGACCAAACGGAAGGGCAGTGGTACTGAAGAGCTCCCTGGCGGGGCGTTAGCTCTATGGTCCGGAGTCCCGGAGAGCGAGAGCGCCTGCCAGGGAGTGGGGTGCTGCTGTCGTCTCGGTTGGTCGATGTTATGACTGAATATAAGGTTGTGAACTCGAGACTTCTCTGGGTTCGCTTTAAATTGGGACTGACGAAGTTATTCCTTTTGGCTGTTTATGCGCCGGTGGCTTCGTCGTCCAGAGCTGAGCTGGAGGAGTTTTGGGAGAATGTAAGAGAAGTTCTAGACTTGGTTAGAGGAAACGAAAGAATTGTTGTATGTGGTGATTTGAATGGATGGGTTGGTACCGCTCGGCCAGGTTACGAGTCGGTGCTTGGAATGTTTGGCGATAAAAGGGTTAACGATGCTGGCAAGCTTATACTGGCTGTATGCAAGGAAAGGGTCTTCTTGTGACAAACACTATGTTTAGTCACAAGAAAATCCATATGTATACTAGAACAAGAGAGAATGAGAGAAGTATGATCGATTTATTCCTGGTGGATGACCGACTGCGAAAACAGGTGATGGATACGCGAGTGTTCAGAGGTGCTGACCTGGGAACGGATCACTACCTAGTGATTACTAGATTTAGGGGTCTGTTCGCGGGTTGGCGCCACCGGACGGCGATACCAGAACCACAGTCGGTCGGTAGCATCCGAAGCTGGAAGCTTCAGGAAGCGGACACTAGGAATAAATATCAAGCAAGGGTAGCCGAAAAGCTGGACAGCATTGGTGTTAGGAAAGAATGTGTGGAAGAAATATGGCAGAGCCTTAGAGATAGAATGGTTAGTGCAGCGGAAGACGTGTGTGGAAATATGAAAAGAGGTAGTAGTAAAAAGGGTGATGCATGGTGGAATGACGAAGTGAAAGAAGCTGTAAATAAGAAGAAGAAAGCATGGTTAGACTACTTGGCCTCTAGTAATGATAAGGATATGAGAGAGAAGAGGAAAGAAAGATATAAGCTCCAGAAAGTTCACACAAAAGCATTGATTGAGGAAGTGCGTGAAAGGAGTAGAATGGAAGCGGACGAAAGGTTGTCGCACAACTTCAAGGAGAACTCCAAACTCTTCTGGAAAGAGGTTGGAAGGACCCGGAGTGGTGCGACAGCCTTAAGAATGAATAAAGTGCTTTGAACCAATGACGTCCTCAGAAAAATCGGACGTCATGCAGCGATGGAGCGAATTTTATAGAGAGATGTATGCGTGTGATGATCTTAGTGAGGGATCCGGAGGTGACGCCGTGACTGGTACGCCAGACTCGGACCTCGATGACACTGAGGTCATCAGTATGAAAGAGATTGAATGTGCGATTAGAAGTTTGAAATGTGGTAAGGCTGCGGGACTAGACAGAGTTGCTGCTGAAATGGTCAAGTATGGTGGGCCACGTGTCTGGGACAGCTTTCATCTGCTGTGCAATTTGTGCTGGCGAACGGGGGCTGTTCCGGATGATTGGCGATCCGCGGTCATTGTGCCTTTATATAAAGGTAAAGGTTCACATTATGACTGCGGGTGCTATCGGGTGATCAGCTTGACCAATTTAGCAAATAAAGTGTACTCGAAGGTTTTGACTGGAGGCACAATGCGGATTTAGACCTGGAGGATGCACGGATCAAATGTTTTCTCTCCGCATGATCACGGAGAAGCTTCTGGCTGCTAACCAGAAGATTTTCTGTGCTTTTGTGGATCTTGAGAAAGCATTTGATAAGGTTGTAAGGAAGAAAATGTGGATATGGTGTGGATTGTCGATTGCTAAGGGCTGTGCAGTCACTTTACTGTGACTGTAAAGCCTGTGTGCGGGTAGGGCATGACCTGTCACCCATGTTTAGCGTCCAAACGGGCGTAAAACAGGGTTGTGTCATGTCTTCCTGGCTATTCATACTGTATCTCGACAGCTGTTTACAGAAGCTGAAAGATAGCTGTCTGGGTGTGAAATTGGGTGACATAAAAGTAAATTGTCTGCTTTATGCTGATGATGCAGTGCTTATAGCACCATCAGAGGCAGAACTGCAGGCATTAGTCACGTGTATGAAAGAACAGTGTGAAATTAATGGTCTCCGTTTGAATGCTAATAAAACTAAGGTTCTGGTATTTGAAAGGGACGAAGAAAGAACGAAGTGCGAAATTTGGGTAAATCAGGAATGTCTAGAACAGGTGAATGAAATTGTATACTTGGGGAGTGCGTTTAGCCGGGATGGAAGATGTGATTTAGATGTGGACAGGCGTGTCGCTGCCGGGAACAAAGTCAATGGTGCCCTGACTGCGTTCATCAAAAGGCAAGGCGTTGTGAAAAGTGCACGCCTTGAAATACATAACGCAGTGTTGGTACCGACTTTGTTATATGGCAGCGAAACCTGGGTATGCCAGAAGAAGCATAAAAGCAGGTTGAATGCAGTGGAGATGCGATCTCTTCGTAAAATGTGCGGCCTTACCATGGCCGACCGAAAGCGAAACGAAAAGATTCGCAATATGGCAGGTTTGAAAGATGACCTTGTCTCAAAAATGGATAAGGGCGTGCTTCGTTGGTTTGGGCACGTTGAGCGATTGAGTGAAGACCGAATGGTGAAGAAAATATATAGCGCGAAAGTTAATATTAAAAGGTGTCGAGGTAGACCGAGATTAACGTTCGAAGACCATGTGAGCAAATTGCTCGAAGAGAGGAGGGTCAAGAGTACTCGGATACCTAGACGTGCATGTATGAAGAAGATGATGAATCTGAAAGAAGCGAAAGAAGTATGTAGGGATCGTGACACTTGGCGATCTGTTCTCTCTGGCTACCCCGTCAGGGATTGTGCAGAAAATTTTTGTCTTCAATTATTTTTAATCAAGGAAATACGTACATATATAAGTATGTAGTTTTGCTTTTAGTTGTTATACGGTGGATTCCTTTGTTTTGATATGTAATCCAATGTTTATTATAAGGTGTTAATAAGTTAAACAAATATTGTTACGTCTTTAGCTGGTTAACCGGCGGGATTGGTAGTATGCATCCGCGTATTTTTTTTGTCTTTATTATAGCAATTTTTATTATATATTTAATGATTATTAATATATTAATTTTATATATTTATTATTATAGATATTGTATCATATTAAGATGTCTGAAGATGATTCATTTCATTCTGCTCTCGATTCTTCTATTAGCTTATCAGATTCGTCCAGTGAACCTGAAACACTGGGTGATCTACTAAACAAAACTTTTGAAAATCTTATGTATTCATTTAATATTTGCCACTTGAATGCACAGAGCATACCTTGTCACTATTCTGATTTTATAGATACCTTCTCTTCAGCTTCAAATGTGCAGGCTATCCTGGTATCTGAAAGTTGGCTTAAGCCTCCACTTTCGACTTTATCATACAGTCTGCCGGGCTTTGTCTTAATCAGAAATGACAGAATAGGTAAGGGAGGAGGTGGTGTTGCAATCTATTTACGTTCGGATATACACTATTGTGTTATTGCATCCTCACCTTCTCAATACTCTGCCTCAGCTGAATATCTGTTTCTAGAAATACATTTAGGGCGTTCCAAGCTCGCTCTTGGTGTTGTTTATTGTCCTCCATGCATAGACTATTTTCCCAGCTTAGAATCAGTCTTAGAATCAGTATGCGCAGACTATTCACATCATATCATAATGGGCGACTTTAATACTGACCTTCTAAAAAATGCTTCACAAGCCGCTAAGCTTACAAACATCTTTTCTTCAGTTAACTTATCCATTCTTCCCTGCGATCCTACTCACCATAATCCTAATTTTCCTGATACCTGGCTAGACCTCATTGTTACCTCCTCTCCTCATTTAACGATTAAATATGGTCAGTTGTCTGCTTCCGGTTTTTCGCACCATGATCTGATTTACCTGGCGTACAAGTTAAAACCTCCAAAACCTGAGCCTGAAACTGTTTTGGCTAGAAATTTTGCCAGAATTGATCCTACGGAGTTGGCGAGAGATGCTTCAGCTATCGATTTCTCCTTGGTGTATGGCGCATCATCGGTTGACGACAAAGTCAATATTTTCTAATTTAGCTCTAAAACTGTTTGATACTCATGCACCGGTGAGATCAATGAGGGTGAGGCGGCCGCCAGCCCCTTGGATTACAAGAGGAGTGCGCATGGCAATGACACGCCGTGATAGAGCGTTTAGACGATTCAAGCGTGACAGGTGTAACGAAAATTGGGTACTCTATAAAGTTGCTCGGAACCGTTGCAACCAAATGGTAAGAGCAGCAAAGCGGCGATACTTCTATGATAATATTTCCAACTCCTCTTCGGCCGATATTTGGAAATTTCTAATCTCTTGGTTTAGGTAAGCAATCTCCTTTGAAAAATAACATTTCCTTCCCTCTTAATGCCCTTAACTCACATTTTCAGTAGGTTCTACACTCTCTCCAAACATAAAGTCTCAATCGATTTCAGAAATTAACTCCTTGGCCAACTCTGTACAGGAAACTTTTTCATTCTCGCTTGTCTCTGATAACGATGTTCGTAAAACATTTGATTCCATCAAATCCAATACAGAAGGCTGTGATAATTTGAGCCGTGCAATGATTTATTTAGTTTTCGAACAATTCCTGCCAGTCATGACTCACATTATTAATTTCTCTATGTTGTCAGGGGTATTTCCTTCTTCGTGGCGTAAAGCATTTGTTATCCCTCTTCCTAAAGTTGTAAACCCTCTCAACTCAACAACTATAGACCTATTTCTATTCTACCATTTCTATCTAAACATTTGGAATCTAACGTGCACAAACAAGTGTCTATTTTTATTTATAAAAATAACATTCTCAGTGAATTTCAAACGGGTTTTCGCCCTGGTCATAGTACAACCATTGCACTTCTCAAAGTTACAGAGGATATTCGAGAGGCTATGGAGAATAGAAATATCACTGTGCTTGTTCTTATTGACTTCTCTAATGCGTTCAACATGGTTGACAACGACATTCTCCTTGCCATGCTCCATAAGCTCAATTTCTCTCCCTTGGTTCGTGAATGGTTTTCTTCCTACCTCTGTGACCGTCAACAGGCTGTTAAACTAGGAAATGATGTATCTGACTGGCATCTGCTCCTGTCTGGCGTACCCCAGGGTGGAATCTTGTCACCATTACTATTCTCCATCTTTATTAATTTTCTCTCTTCTCACCTTAGTTGCTCTTACCATTTATATGCTGATGATCTGCAAATCTACACTCACGCAGACGCCCATAATATAAACGAAGCAGTTGAGAAAATCAATACAGATTTATTAAATTTATGTAGGTGGTCTGGTAGGTTTGGCATACAAGTCAATCCTAATAAATGTCAAGCAATAATATTGGGGAGTATTCGACAACTTTCAAAGATCAATAGTACTTGTATCTCACCTGTCACGATTGATGGGTCTACTATACCATACACACCACACGTAAAAAACCTAGGTATTTACTTTGACTCAAACTTAAATTGGTCTACCCATATACAAAAAATAAGCGGTTCAATCATCTCAAAACTGAGTGTTTTGAATCGACTCAGAAACTTTCTCCCGGTCAAGGTAAAGGTAACTCTGGTGCAATCTCTTATTCTGCCCATTATAGATTATGCTGATGTGTGTTATACTGATCTTAACGAGAATCAATTAGATAAGCTGGACCGCCTAGTTAACAACTGTATCCGTTTTATCTTTTGTCTTCGTAAATTTGATCATGTTTCTTCATTCCGTTGTCAGCTTAAATGGCTTCCTATTCGAGAACGAAGACATACAAGGATACTACTAACAGTTTTCTCAATTTTATTCGATAATCTTTATCCAGATTATCTGAAACATAAGTTACAATTCCTGAGTGATATGCATAACCGACACCTTCGTTCTTCACAGAATTTCTTCACTTTCACCCTTCACCGTTCCGGTTTCATTTCTTCGTCGTTTGCTATACAAGCTGCGCGTCTATGGAATGCCCTGCCAGAAAAGTTAAGACAGCCCTGTAATAAAACCACATTTAAAAAGAACATTAAGGCTCATTTTCTGCAAAATTTTAAAATGTGATTTGTCGTCATCATTAACATCTTAATTATAATCTTTTGTTTTGTAGTTATATGTTTTTATTTTGTATATTTGTATTTGTTTGTGTATGTATATGTTGTATATATACATGTCTGTGTGTATGTACGTATAAATATTTTTGGATGTTTGTGTATGTATATATGTATTTATGTGAATATGTAGGTATTGCGCTTTTATATATAGATATTAACATAGCGTTATATTTTTACACAATATATTTTTTTATTGTACGTAACCGCCTTTATCGTTTTCTCACTCCCTAAGGTTGACAGGTAGAGAATGCTCTTAGCATTATGTCCGCCTTTTGATCTTACATTATGGTAACGTTCAATAAAGAATAAATAAATAAATAAATAAATATGTATACATATCTACGTATTTTTTTTTAATTTATGCATAGTATATTCTTGGTAAATTATTGTGAAATACTTTACAGAAACAACATTTTGTTTATATTTACAATACCTATTAACTAAAATATAATGGCTTGATTTAATAGTTGAGTGAGAAAAAGTAAAAACTTTCTTACACTTATATATAATAAGTAGTACAATAAATTTCTATTAATAATAATTATTATTTTTCATATTCATTTTCTTAATATATGTATACACACAAACACATACACACTCACACTCTTTAATGCATATGTAAATTAATATTAGTATTCTATAAATATATTTATAGAATATTAATTAAGATGTATGATTTTTACTTCGCTTACATCAACGTCACGTTTTAATGAATTAAATGTATATTTGATGAATATCATAAACATAATCTTGTTAGTCATTATCATATCAAACAAACTGCGAGCAGATTAACACGATCTTGTATACTAATAAGATATTTATGTATGTTCGTATTGCGGACTTTTATCCGTGGGGTGAGTAGACTTGCGAGTATTTGTTAAAAATGGTCGCTGTATGACGTACGTAGGTAATACAATTTCTGACAGAATTGTTTCTAAATTTCTTACAAAAATAACAACCCTTTAAGGACAATGATTCAGAGAAATTAAAAGCTTGATCTTTGTATTGCGTTGTTTGTTTCTGACGTCGCAGACAAAATAATTCGAATGAGACTCACACTTTACCAATAGATACTTAGATAGGGACAACTTCATATATTATTCTTCTTCTATGTCTTCTCTATTCTTCATACATACTGTTCTGATTCTAAAGTAAGTAGCTAAAGCACGCGTGTTATGGAATCAGAAACATCGAAGATACTACAAACACCTAGATCCGAGAAAATGCAGTAAAAGTGTTTTCTACATTGATCCAACCGGAAACCGCATACGGAAGCTCAATGCTGGCGACACCTTGAGGACCGTTGAGTACGATTCGATCATGGAGGTGTCCAAATATTGGAGATATTATAACAAAGTATTTTGAGTAAGTGTGAACTATGAAGCCCAGCAACTCGCATGGGGCTGTGCGGTGGACATCCCACTGCTCTAATATTTCTCGAATAGTATTTGTTAATATACTCAACTCAATGGTCTAGTTAGTAGTGACCCTGCCGGCAAAACTCAAGGTTTGAATCCCCCTAGGAGCCAATAATTTGTGTAATAAATATGAATGGTTGTAGTCGAGTTATGAATATTTGTATAAATACTTATCAATATTGTATCGTGAGCTCCAAGCCCCACGATGCAATATACTCAAATGGATAAATAACTAACACTAACATTTATTAACAGTCAAGTAATTAATTCTTTATTAGCATTACTTAAGCAAATTATAAGTATGAATATGGACAAGACGAAGATTATGTCGAATGTCCATATTGCACCTTCACCTGTATGTGTTGGGAGCTCAGTTCTTGAAGTTGTTGACCAGTATGTCTACTTGGGTCAGTTGATCAAGGCAGACAGTTCCAGCTTCAAGGACGAGGTCTTTCGACGAATCCGACTCGGCTGGGCAGCGTTCGGGAAGCTCCGGAGTGTCTTCTCGTCCAAAATACCTCAGTGTCTGAAGTCGAAAGTCTTCGACCAATGTGTGTTACCAGTGATGACTTACGGGTCCGAAACGTGGTCCCTTACTATGGGCCTCATAAGAAGGCTCAAGGTCGCTCAAAGAGCTATGGAGAGGGCTATGCTCGGAGTTTCTCTACGAGATCACATTAGGAATGATGAGATCCGCAGAAGAACTAAAGTCACCGACATAGCCCAGCGGATTAGCTCCTTGAAGTGGCAGTGGGCGGGGCACATAGCGCGTAGAACCGATGGCCGATGGGGCAGAAAGGTTCTGGAATGGCGGCCACGTACCGGCAAGCGCAGCGTCGGACATCCACCGACTAGATGGTCGGACGACTTGACCAAGGTCGCGGGAAGACGCTGGATGCAGGCCGCAAACAACCGGTCGTATTGGAAATCTTTAGGGGAGGCCTACATCCAGCAGTGGACTTCTTGCGGCTGATATGATGATGATGATAAGTATGACATCAATTACTCAGCTCGATAGTTATAAGTGTTCGTATAAGTCTTTATTTATCAAGTACTTCTGATTACATGCATAAGTAATACCTCAGGTATATACTCGTCGTATTACTTCGTCATGTTTAATCAAGAAATTATCCGTGTGATAACGGCGTAAGAATATTGCCACTCCCTTTCTACCCGTGGGTGTTCTAAGAGGCGACTAAGGGAAACAGCCTTGAATATCGTTAAGGCAACCGATAGATGGCGGGACAACCATCTCCTAAATATTTCAGATCAAAATAATCAACCGAAGTTGGGCAGCAGTGTCTGAGGTGCGAGCGGTCTGGTACTGCGATCGCCAAGCGTGGCGATTATGGAAAATCCTCCCTGTGGGAGAGGCCTATGTCCAGCAGTGGACTTTAACAGGTCGTTATATATGTATATAATCAAGAAAAGCAAACTATTTTTTTAAATAATAATAAATATAGGTTTGTATAAATGGAGACATAATCACATGTCCATCACCTGTTCCTAAAGTAGTAGCTAATGCACTTGTGTTTTGGAATCGAAAACAACGAAGGTGGTTGTTACAGACGTCCAGACCCGACGCAATGTAGAAAAAGTAGTTTTCTACATTGACCTGTTCGGGAATCGAATCCAGGACTTCGGAGCCGGCGTCACTGACTGGCGTCCGACGCCACTCGTCGACCAAATATATCGTTGCCTTAGCCATAATCAAATTACTGGATATTTCTACAGTAATTAAAATAATTATTTGAGAAGGTATTCCATTGAATATCTCCCTCTCGCTCTCTCTTCTCTGACCTATTTTAAAACTAATTAGGCACTAAAATACTAATATACTCCCAATACTGGGGATAATATTTATATTTATAAATCTTATAACTTTAAAAATTCACGATGGCAAAGTTGGTTAGGTGATCGGAATTTAAGTCAAGAGACCCGAATACGATTCCCAGGTTGGGGAAGGGGTTGGCTTGGACATAAAGACGGCGACAGGCCTGTGAACCTGTCCTGATGTCCCAAAAAATTATTTCGGCGTAAAGTGGGCCGAAAAGACTCAAAATTGTCTAGATCTCTTTTTACCCCAGTATTGGAATGGCGTGAAAATATTTACATTTATTTACGTTTATAGATTTTTTAATGAAATTCGTTTTACATTCCGTCCCCTTGATGATTTGTTAACATAAATTTGGGTTGGAAAAAGTTATAAGAAAGTTTCGTACTTAATATTCAGTTAACTCAGGTAGAGAACAGACGTGCCGGTAGGAATTTTTAATAAAGCGCATACGTCTTGTATATCCGCAACCAGGAATTTGAAGAATTTACATTTCGCTTCTCGACTGAAGTACTTTAAAGAAATACGAGTTTTGTTGGAGCTGTTTAACAAGCTATATCTACAATTATTTCAATTTTACATAACAAGATAAATTCACTTCAGAACGTAACTGTTTTCTGCAAAGTGCGATTTTCATAAT
This sequence comes from Sericinus montela, assembly GCA_029286605.1. Lineage (NCBI taxonomy): Eukaryota > Metazoa > Arthropoda > Insecta > Lepidoptera > Papilionidae > Sericinus > Sericinus montela. The sequence goes on along the minus strand of JAGSMR010000070.1, from coordinate 1,859,104 downwards.
TTTCACAGCAAAGCCTTCTTTATTTTGATCTCGACGTTTTTTTGTTCGCAACCTTCCTCTCTTCTCTTTACCAAAAGAAGTGACTCCTTGCCGAAGGAGAAGACAATTGTTAAAGACGAATTCCTCCGTTTCGATGACTTCCGAAGAGAGGCGCATGTAGAGAGGTTTTGTTAGTGTCTCCAGCTCTGAGGTGTCTGGTCCCTGGTTCGAATCCTGGATGTTTTAATGCAGAAAAATATCCTCATCCCATTACCGATACTGTTGAAGACGGAGGTCTAGACAATTAGGTACTTTCGACCCACCTTTCACCCGTAAAACTATTTGGGACACCATGACGGGTTGTGAGTCTGTCGTCGTCTTTATTTTCAACGGTGTAAATCGTCCATAAGCTTAGAACAAAAAACCATCGGTATGAGCTACCTGGGAATGGACTCAGGTCTCTTGCCTCGAACTCCGACTACTCAACCACTCGAACATCGTAGCTTACAATGTCAAAAAACTTTTTCTATTTTTTTTGTCTCAAGTCATAATTTTTGGTCAAGATTTCTATTCTCTCGAGTCTGGTTGCTTTGGTCTGGCACCTTCGTTGTTTATGCTTTCATAACACAAATGCTTAAGCTACTTCCTTTGTGATCTGAGCAATGTATGTAATGTTGTATCTATTTTATTTACTTCTAACTGCTTAGATAATTCCATTGCAGAGCGTCACCACGCTTGACGAGCAGATTGTCGATCACGGTAGTTACACTACATTATCTCCCTTTCTTTTCTTTGTACATTCTCCTAGTTAAATTGAAATGTGTAAATTCTCTGAAAGTATTTTATTTATCTTTTATTATTCTTCTGTGTTGTATGTGTATTTTTTATGAAACTTACTTTTAATATTATTTAAGGTCACTATACCAAAATTTTTATACTATATTTAGTTTCATTGTGTTGCATGGTAGAGATTGCTGTATAGTAATAAGGCCGCCCTTAGTTATCCTTTTGTAATTTGTTTACATTTTATTTTATTATGTAATTTAGTGTAAACCTATAAAGGTGCATAAAAATAAATAAATAAATAAGAAGTATTGAATAGTATTGTACTGTTGCCGATTATTTTGCACACGTTTCTGTCCTCTATCTAGCTTTTTAAATTTAATGAAACGACATGTTAATCACGCTTGACGACGGCCTTTGCGATTTTCAACTACGGGTTATAGTCTTACGCTGATACCACAAGGCATTTCTAAATCGGTTAATTAGTTGACGATAAAACTTGTACTTTAACCACGGCTCGTGTAACATCTTGTCTATCAATGAAACATATTGCATACAAGCGAACCGCACCGGCTTTACACGTGTAGTTAGATACATTCAAGATATTGATTGATACGTAGATTTTCAAAAATAAATTCATATATAGATAGGGTTCATATTAATAACCTGAATGAGTTTTGTTATGGAATCGGAACCAACAATAGTACCACAAATGCTCTGACCCGAGACAATGTAGAAAAATTGGTTTTTACATTGACTCGTTTGGGAAAAAATCAGGGGCTTTAGACTTACAAAGTTCTCCATTTTATATATCGTCAATAAGTTTTCAATTTAAAGTTATTTTAATTTTTGGATCTGAACTATTTTGAAAATAGAATATAGCCCATGTTAGTCACTGATAGTTTAAATTTCTGTAGGTGAAATATTTTTTAAAGTTAGTTTAGTAATGAAGTCAGGATAGCCGAGTCAAGAGACCCGAGTTCGATTCCCATCGTGGTAGGATTGTACCGAAGGGTTTTTGCAAAACTTCTGTATGATTTATATCGTTAGCTGTCACGGGCCAAAAACTCGAGATATCTTAATTGTCTAGACCTCTGCGTACCGCAGTATTGGGAATGCCGTGAAGTTATTTACGTTTTTCACTAAAACAAAATATCTAAATTATTTTCTTAATACTACACGTTCTAAAATATTAGTTTAGATTAAGTGCTAGAAGATATAAAATAAACATACAGATACGTTACACGTCATTTACAATATTCTATTTAATCTTAAGTATCATAATATAGTAGAGTAACTATTAGAAATGATAACATAATTAACGAAGATAAGTATGGAGTAGGTATTTGATTTAATAAAATTTAATAGCAAAGTGTGGACTCCTTTTCTGCCTAGAAGTTAACTATTTCTGATGAATCAATCACAAGAATGAAGCGGCATCAGCTATATATACGCACACACACACACACACACATATATATGTATATATATATATATATATATATATATATATATATATATATATATATATATATATATATATATATATATATATATATATATATATATATATATATATATATATATATATATATATATATATATATATATATATATATATATATATATATATATATATATATATATATATATATATATATATATATATATATATATATATATATATATGTATATATATATATATATATATATATATATATATATATATATATATATATATATATATATATATATATATATATATATATATATATATATATATATATATATATATATATATAAATATATTTACATACAGTCCTTTAAAGTGGAAACGCATCGGTCGTTATGGACTGCATTAACCACCGTGTGGACTGGTAGCTCCTTTTTCTTCCTAATACATACACACATACATAATAGTCCATTGCTGTATGTAGGCCTCTCCTAGGAGGGTTTGCCGTAATTTCAATGCTCAGCGACCGCAGTATCAGAGACTTTGCACCTGCCTATCACCGGTCTTCATAATTTGGTCTGGTATACCCCGCCAACTGTCGATAGCCATATTATTTATATATTGTTACGGCTTTTTCTTAGTCGCCTTTTACTGATATATACCTGATTCTAATGACTGAGTTTAATTTTTTATGTGAGTTGGGCCTATACTTATAAAAGCATATCCAATGGCAGAAAGGTGCAAGAGAAGCTAAGATAGCCGAGTGGTTGGATGATCGGAACTCGTGTCAAGAGACTCGAGTTCGTGCCCTCAGTTTCGGATCAGTTTGGATCAGATCCGTTAAAAAAAACTTATTCGTATGCTTGGATATACAGACGGCGACGGGCTCAGCACCAGTCACGTTGTCCAAAAGTCATCTATGAAAGGTGGGTCAATAGGACTTAATTGTCTGGACCTTTGTCTACCCCAGTATAGGCGTGAAGACATTTTTTATAAACTCTTTACTAGTAGGTTTTTGACAAACATAGATTGGCTTCCTTTTAGACTAAAATATGACAAACAAAATTTTTTAAAAAGTTTTTCCGTTAAGGCAGTATCAGACGGTTCACTCGGGTAAGTGCTCACTCGAAAGAAAATCCCATTTTCCTTTCATTCCATAGAGTCCGTTGTGTTCCCATGACATAGACCAAATGACATAGAAATGAATGTTACTCCAATCATACCATACACTTCAAGCGATTTTGTACGCCATAGAAATTGATTTTTAATTTACAATTGAATATGTTCATTATTTCTGATAAATTATTATTCACGTCACCTCCCTCTTCCGCCATAAATAATGGCGCTGTAAAGTATTGAAAAAACCAGAAAGTAAAAAAGTATAAATTAAACTCAAACAGTCCATAACGTTTGAAAATCGTCCCATACGCGATACTAGACAAGGTTCTTACCACCTCGGTAGAGGTCCTAGGATCGCTTTGTAGATCCCGCTTGTACCGCTTTGTAGATTTTTCGAAACTCTTCTATCGTTTTATAAGGGACACATCGTAACAGCATCATCGTCACAGTCATCATCGCATCTCTTTCTATCATGCCTTTACTTTCGCTCTACCAACGAAGCTCTAAAAGCGTCCGGGTCAATAGCATCGCTCATGGAAGGTCATCGGTGATATGATTTTCCTTCTGAGATCCGAATCCGTCACAAGGCTGTTTCTGGCTGGGAGGCCAGTAAATAGGCAATACGTAAAGGATTTTCCTCCATGCATATCAAAAAAGTCACGATAGTCCAGTGTTTGGGTGGTCGGACTTTCGAGTGAAGCGACCCAAGTTCGATCCCCAGGTGGCAAGTTCGTACCAATGGGTTTTTAAAAAACTTATGTACGAATTACATCGTTGGTTTGGACGTTTACCCGATATATCTTCGGTGGAAGGTGGGTCGAAGGAACTAAATTGTCTAGACTAGAACTCTGTCTACCTCTGTATTGGGAATTGCGTGAAGATATTCATTTATATATTATTATTATTATTTATAATAATAAGTTTAATTGTAATGTCTGTTACTACCTTTATAGCACGTTACAGGGCCCATTCAACACATAGAGACGTTTAGTTATTTTTAGTTCCGCGCGTTTATACGTTCGGACGTTTCATTGAGTCCGAGGACTGGGTCATGGTTAGGACCGTTACCGATTTAAATGACTGTTAATTATATTAAATAGTGTAAAAAAACTTGATTAATCCACAGATTAATTGTGATTAAAGTGACGTACCCAGAATAATCTTGATTTAATTTATAACAAAAGGTAATATGTTATTTTTTATTTTAACAGTTCTTATTAACTTTGTTAACTATTCTCTTATTTGAGAAATAAGCGAAGAACTTAAAAAGACTTAGACTCAGACTTTATCGAATAGAAACAAAACTAAGACAAAAATAAGATAATATTAAGAGTAATTTGTACCAGACGCGCGGATGATGGCTAATAATTTGTTATGTAATATTATCAGTCATTATCAGCACAGAAAGGAAGGCATTATGTAATTTCTTTGTGTAGTTAAATTGTTAATTCTATTGCACCGATTATTATTATTTTTTTTGTCGATTATTATTATTATTTACATAGTTTTTAATATGGTCGGAATTTCGAGTCAAGATACCCAAGTTCGATCCCCAGGTGGCAGTACCAATAAGTTTTTCAAAAACTTATGTACGAATTATATCGTTGGCTTGGACATAATCGACGGGCTCACCACCTGTCACGTTGTCCCGAAAATATCTTCGGTGGAAGGTGGGTCAAAGGAACTTAATTGTCTAGACTAGACCTCTGTCTACCCCTGTATTGGGAATTGCGTAAAGATAGTTATTTATTTATATTATAATCGTTCGTAAGGAGTTAACTCCAGTCGGACCTCGGAGCTGACGCATACAATTTTTTTATGATATGCTTTTATTGATATTGCGATAACACTTTCACGTGAACTTTAATTATATTTACTATTGTTTTGCTTATCATTCAACCATCATCTGTTAGAACATCTTAAAACAAATCTTGTTTCTATTATTATCAAGTAAGTTTAAATAACTTCTAAGTAAGGCCTAGACAGATAAGTCCAATTTATTTCACCAGAATTTATTTAAGGACAATGTAACAGGTCTGTCACCGTCTTAGCGTCCAAGCAAACAATACAAATCGAACATAAGCTTCAAACAGCTCATGTCCGAGCTGATAGGGATCAAAATAAATCATTTATTCAGTGATAAGTAATTTACAAACAACATTAAGTCAACCAATTGTCATTTTTTAATTTTCCATCGTATCGTGATAAGATTTCTATAACGAAGAAGAAACAAGCGGAAAGAAACCTCGTAGATCCTCTTATGTTGTATCTTCTTTAACAGAGGTAAATATTTTTCTTTTTATTACAATAATAAACGTAATAAAATTCGAAAAGAATTATTATTGTTTAATTAGATTGTACATGAGAATTATTTTATTAGAATTATTAGTTATTATTAAAAGAAATATAGCATGAGAGCTATCATTAATGTTATGTATTTTGTTGCTTTTAATATTTTTTTACTTTGCTTATACCATTTTTATAAAGTTTTTTTAATAAACACCTTGCAACTCTTAATAAGCAGGCTTTGCACATTCACCATTTATTTGTTGTAAAAGAATACACACTATCCTATGAATCAGTTACTTAAACTATGAAGTCTAGAATCGCGCGAATTTTCTGACTTAGAATGCAAATTACCTTACCACTAGTTATGCCGAAATAGCGTAACAGACAGACACGGTTATTTCCGCAATTGTAATATTAATTTGAGTAGTATGTATTACAGAATAATTACTTAGTAAATTAATATTTGGCACTGACACTGGTTGTAGGAAGACTTTCATACATACATACAAACGTAAGTATCTAAAGCACGCGTGTTATGAAATAAGAAACCACGCAGGTTTCACAATACTCAGACTCGTGTGAATTATATGGTTTTCTACATTGACCCGTCAGGGAAACTAACTCGGGCCCTCACACCTGGCGACACCATAACTCCCACGCCACTCGTCCTCGGAGGCGTTAACAGTTTGCGGAACAATGAGGTGGTATATATACATTAACAATGTTGTTTTTGCATCAATATCTTAGTTCATCTGGTACTTATGAGCATATAATTCCATTGACATCGAGATTAATGAAATCCGTCTGTCGTGCGAGCTATTCCTTTCGAGGGTTCTTCCGCTCGCGTGTCAGGGCTTTGCTTTTTTAATTTTATATTTTTTACAAAAAAAAATATAACATTCGTATTTTTGTGGTTGCAACAGCCGTAAAGTAATCGAAGGATTAAAAACTCGTTCGAATCCTGATAGGATAGGAAAACGTTTGTGTGATGAATATGAATGTTTATACTCGACTAATATATATACATATGTATATATTAATTTATGGAAAAAATATGTATGATTATTGTATGTGGTATTAGGGTTGCGTTGTCTCAAATAAGCTTCTTTGAAAAGTGGCTCGAAAGGACTTTAATGTCAAGATCTTTGTCTACCTTACTATGAGAAATTATGCGAACATAAAAATGCTATTAGTGTCGATTATTCTATCAGAATTGCCTAAAAATTATAACATTTGTTTTATATTTGTCAGGATTTGAACCATGGGCTTCAAAAGGGAGCTGGACTCGTCTTTCCCCAAGGAATATGATCGGTGGGAGATCAACGGCGCGACGTACGTGATCCAAGACTTATCCCCGGAGGATGACGAGGAGGCAGTCAAACTGCTGGTGGAGCATCTTTGTCCAGATGAGGCTCTGTGCGCAATAAGCGGTATATATGAGAGATTATCTGTATATGTGTGTATTGTTATCTATATAAAATAGTTAAGTGTGATTGCCAAGTAGTGGGCTCATCGACATTCGAGTCTAGAGACCAGACTGCCAACCTCAAGTGAAACCAAATTTATGAATGATTTATATCGTTGGGTCAGACATTAAGTCGGCGACAGTCTCACAATCTGTCTCGTTGTTCCAAAAAATGTCTCCGGTGGAAGGAGGATTGCAAGGACTTAATTGACAGTCCCAGACCTCGGTCTACCCTGTATTGGGAATAGCGAGAAGATATTTATCGAATACATATATATTGTTATGTGTCACGTTGTCCTCCTAAAAAATTTCTTGTCATAAAACTCCCACTTGGGAATGGCGTGATGTTTTTATAACTTTAAGGTAAATATAAAAAAAATTAAATTTGCTTCATGGATTGGGAATCTCCCTTTATATGGTTAATTATTCGAGATTGGCGAAAACTGAATAGATTTTCTAGATGCGTAGCTAGGAACACTAATGATTAATTGAACTTTCAAACAAACCAAGTCAAAAACGGTTTATCTGTTAGGAAGCAACAATACCACAAACACTCTTTTCAAGTAAGAGAAAAATCTGTAAAACTCTTTTTATTTACTTTATTATGTAGGTGCATGGTATAAGCCTCTCAAATACGGAGGTTTCGTAATAACCACGCTTGGCGAGCGTCACCGGTCTGCTCAAATTTGGTCGAGAATTTTTTGAGATAATTATTTCGCTATGTACCGATAGCCATTTTCATGGACGAACAGCGGTTTTCATGGTGTCATCAGTTCCGATGACCCCGGGATCGATTTTTGGGCTGTTCAATGTAGAGAATCAGGGGTCTGGGAGTTTGTGTTACCTTCGTTGTATTTACTACACAAGTGTTTTATCTACTTCCTTTGGGTCAAGGTAATGTATGTGATGTGATCTACATCTTTGTGTTTGCGATGCTAATAAAACAATAAATTTTTGATCTAAAGGCTATTTAATTGTGGTGACATGGCGTAACTGTTACAAAAAATATATCCAGCGACGTAGTGGTATCAATATTTATTCATATCTAAATCCACGGGAAGAAATGGTACTGTAAATTCATCTGAAGTAACCACATACCACTTATATATTAGGCCATACCAAATTTTGTACAAAAATATTTAATTTTTAAATAACATTTTCATGCTGCGTAATACTTTAAAATTGCTATACACGTTTTTGCTGCAACAAGCGACCAGTTAAAGTGTTTGTCAAAAAAATTATCACTTTGGACTGTACACGATGGGCATTATGTTAATAGCCACTAGAATGGTAATTATGGATTTCAGTTTCCATTTCAGTATAAACGTAACAAGCCTGTAATTTTGTACAACAACAATGTACACCGGCTGCGTTGAAATTTTGTCATGTCATTTGACATGCTATTAATTATATACATTCAACAATAATAATATGCTACGTCAACTGACTGGTTGAGTGAAGGGAATTTGAATCGAATAAATGAATGAAAATGGTACCTATCTTAAGTACATTAATATACTTAAGATAGGTACTATTTTAATGGCATTGCCAGAATAACAGCGCTGCAGCAGTACTGCTACAGCATTTTTGCTGAGTCCAGTTGATTCTGTTTTAATTTGTAATTCCTAGCTATAACTCTGTTTTTATGTATTTTGTGGCAACGAATAAATCTACTTTCTTGCTTTCAATTTGGCGGCCTCATCGCTGCTGGGAATCAAGTAATTTATTTATGATTTGTATTGTTCATTGCATGTTTATTTTATTTAAAAAAACAATTAAGATAATCGGTTGAATAAAATAGTTGGACGAACTCACTTTATCGTCACAACAATCTATAAAAGCTCGCTGCAGGAGATCGGTCTCTCCCGGACGGGAGAGTTTACCGTCATCTCCGCGTTTGAAGAACAGATACATGACCAAATTAACAGCTCACCCCGCTTTTTAGACGCTGCTGCCCGTCACCCGGTCTGCCGAATTTAGGTCTATTTGTCGAGATGGTTATACCGAAGTAGACAATTGCTTTTTCAAGGCTTTTCTCTCAGTCGCTTCTTACTACAAACACTGCAGAAACAGATAGTACAAGAATGTTTGTACTCGCGTCATGGATTCATGAATATGAATATTGTCACTCCAGCATAGCAATTAATGGTCTAGACATGTATCCTGCACCGTAATGAGAAAACGCGTGAAGATATAAAAAAATAATGACACCGAACGAAACTTGGTCGTACAAGTACTTTCAACACAAATATTTTCTTTACCTCAGTCTGGCCTTGTCTCTACTTCGCTAACTGACAGGCTTAGGCAATGGTAAACCGGTTTAAAGGGTCAGGACTGCAAAACCGTTTTGTCAATGTTGAGGTCGATGAGTGGATTACGTATTATACACGATTAAATGGCATCAAGATAACAAAAGAGTTCACGATAGCCGAGTGGTTGGGTTATTGAATTTCGAGTCAAGAGAACACAGTTCGATCCCCTGGTGATGGCTTAAAACTTATGTACGATTCATACACGATTCACGTATCATCGTTGGCTTGGACATAAAGCCGGCGATAGGCTCACGACCTGTCACGTTGTCTCAAACAATGTCTTCGGTGAAAGATGTCGAAAGGCCTCAATAGTCATATTTTTTATTAGTTTTTAATTAATTTATATCTATCCCATCATAGCGATTAAATTCTTCTAAAGGAAGTAAATGAGCCTTATGTATGGATGATTTTCCATTAGTAGTAGTGCTGCAATGGACTATTAACTGTTATAAAAGTAATTAAAGAGAAAAAAAGTTAAAATTTCAACCGACACGGGGGGATTCGAACCCGCGACCTTCACCGATTCGTGGCGAAGATCACGACGGTTCCAATCCCGCCCGTGTCAGTTGAAATTTTAACTTTTTTCTCTTTAATTTAATCACATAGAAGTTCAGCATAAATTTGCTTTAAAAATCAATAAAATTGTTGTATACGTAAATTATTTTATATTTTCCCACATTCTCAATATTCAGGTAGCCCCTGTCCTGACCATTTAGTCCTCGAAACCTATATTTCTCCGGACCTGGTGGACGATGCAGAACATGGTGACAGGTGGTGAACTTGTTACTGTCGTTATGTCTAAGATGATGGTCTAATATAATTATGTAGATAAATATTTATATCTTACTGGGAATCGTACCAGTAAGCCTTAGCTTCTCAGGCATGGGCAGCTTCATTTCAATTTTTAATATAGATTTCTTAAAAAGCAGAGTATGGAATTGATGTATTCTTCAAAATTAATTTTGTATTAAATACAAATAATAATAATAAATATCTTCACTCATTTCACAACACAGGGATAAACAGGTCTAGACTATTAAGTCATTCTGGGGCCTACGTGAAAGGAGGTGAGCCCGTCGCCGTCTCTATGTATATAAATCGTACATAAGTTTATGAAAGACTTATTGATTTCCAAAGGCTCGAATTCCGATCACCCAACCACTCGGCTATCGTGATAAATTTTTGTATTAGAAATTATATATAGTGTTATAATTATACGTTTTCATTTCTGTCAGTAGTCACTAGTCACTATCAATTTTAATGTACGTACTGTACAAACAGTACAGTTACTTTATTATTGGAAGAAATTGATTTGACCTTTCAATTACAGACGGATATTGCAGGAGACTGGATATAATCCTCCCAAACGAAGTTGCACACTTTTCCATTGTATCCTTAAGCAAAAGAATGATAGTCCAAAGATGTCGTATTGTAAGCACGTGATGTAACATGATTTGTCATGTGGTGCAGCCACCGTTCCTTGGCAAATCAAGTCTATATCAGTGAGTTTATTTTATGACATATGTGTATGTGTGTGTGTGTGTGTCTTTTTTGTGCGTAATATTATGTTTTTATATTTTTTACTTTTTTGTTATAAATTAGGGAATACATGGGTTTCAAAATTATTATTCTTTCTTTTGTCCTTGTTTCTTAGAAATATATTAGCAGTCTCCTGTACAGCCATTCACATCTTCCATTATGATCGATTTCTTGTAATAACAAATTCTTTACGTCATTCCCAATAGTGGGGTAGACAGAGGTTTAAAGAATTAAGTCCTATCGACCCATTTTTTGGAACAACGTGACAAGTGGCGACCCTGTGACCGTTTTTATATTAAATTTAACGATATAAATTGCCCGTGACTTTAGTAAAAACCCATTGACGTGAGCCTATCTCTCGGGGATCGAACTCTGGTCTCTTGACTAGAATTCCGATCGGTTGGGTGAATAGAATTCGGGGCAAGAGACCCGGCAATCGTCATTTTTCCGACACAACGAAATCCTGAATTAACCAAAATCTCGGCTATGAAGTAAAATATGCTGAGGAAACCTTTAACTTCAAAGATCACCATCACATACATTGATCTAATTCCAAAGGAACTAGCTAAAGAACTTGTGTTACGGAATCGAAAACAATGAAGGCACCACTAACACACCGAGCGTTTGTGGTACCTTCGTTGTACCCAGATGTGACGTGGCACCCGATACTATGCAGAGAAACGTTATTCGACATTGACCCGTCCGGGAATCGAACCCAGAACTGCAGAGCTGGCGATACCATGAAAACCGGTGCATGCATGTCCACGCAGGTTGTTAAATTATTTATTTTCGCCCAGGTCTATGTGACAGCCCCGAAAGTGTCCAAGGTATTTCCGAATTCTGGCGTCATTGTCTTCCGCAGCGCATGAGCCTCGCCTGCTACACGCAAGTAGATGGCGTCAGAACCCTGGTCGGAGCCAACGTGTGCGTGGTCACGAAGAAAGACGAAAACTCTAACTCTGTAAAGGTACGAAGCGTATTGAAGAATTAGACTGATGTGTGTGAATGAGAGGAGCTGGTTTGTGATAAGACAATTTGCGTAATGTTGCTCTGTGCTTTTAAATTTTGTTTATTTACTAATTTACATCTTCCTGCATTAAAAGGAATTAATTGACTAGACTGGACTCTGTCTACCCCAGTATTGTCAATGGCGTGAAGCTACTTTATTTATCTATATATTTTCTTGACATACATATACATACATACATACATATATTCACGCCTCTTTCCCGTAGGGGTAGGCAGAGACCACTTCTTTCCACTTGCTACGATCCTTACATACTTGTTTCGCTTCGTCCACTTTCATTATTCCCTTCATACATTCTCTTCGATTTAGGGTACTCTTGACACAGTTAAAAATATCTTCACGCAATTCCCAATACAGGGGTAGACAGAGGTCTAGTCTAGACATTTAAGTCACTTTGACCCACCTTCCACCGAAGATATTTTAGGGACATCGTGACAGGATTTTAGATGCCCTGGCACCTGAAATAAGAAATCCTGAATGTAAGGAGCTAGTCCCTTCCAAAGCAATGACGAACACCTGAAGGAGTCCTCTCCTGGTCATGCAGGCCTCGACCATATGGGAGGAAACGTCACGCTTGGTAAACAAAGAGTTTTTTCAAACTTTTATACGATTTATATTGTCGGCTTGGAGAAAAGAAGGCGACAGATTCACCTGTCACGTTGTCCCAAATAGTCTTTGGTGAAAGGTGGTTTGAAAAGACTTCGTTGTCCAGCTTAGACTCTGTCTACCCTAATACTGGAAATAGCGTGAAGATATTTATTAATTTTATTTAGTATGTCAGGACCCAGTCACTTCCAAAGCAATGACGAAAGCCTGCAAGAGTCTTCTGCTGGATGCATAGGCCTCTACTGTATGGGAGGAATTACCACAATCGTCACCCATTCCAAGCGTATTTCATTTGTATTTCTCTTTCATTATTTTCAGATAGAGGGGAAAGAATGGCAAAACGTATACTACGGACTGGAGTTCTTAGGTGCAAAATGCGACCCGTACGAGTACCTGGGCGTGGATACACTGCTGGCTGCTTATGGCCTGGTTGTTAGACGGGATTACAGAGGACTTAAACTTGGTGATCGATTGCTGAGCGCGAGGTAGGTCGAATGCTCTTATTTCAATTTGTTTGACTTCACTATAAGTGAGGTGTGATTTGTGGAATGGACGTAATGCAGGAGTTGCAGCAGCAAGGGCAGATTATATCTAATAATACATAACAAATATTCCCAATATTGGTCTAGACAATATATTTTTTATACAATTTAGTCTTTCGACCCACCACCGAAGTCTATTTGGGACCGGGACACTTTGACATGTGAGCTTATTGTGGTCGTTTCCTATTGTGGTCTTAGTGTCTGAGTTTTTTTATTCAGATTGTATAATTAAATACAATAGAAATTTAATAATCGACTGAAACAGACGGGATGTAAAGCCGTGACCTCCCGTACAATGCTCAATGCCTCAGAAACGGTGGGTTTCTCACACATTCTACAAATTCTTTCTGCAAATTAGTCCATGTTATGTTAAAGCTATGCTCAAAAGTACCGAGTTCTTATAATGATAATGATAATTTATTTGTTAAAACATGTGTTAAGAAAGCTGTTACATAATGTTTAGGAGTAACGTCCAACATGTCTTTGCCTTGTGTGGCGTACAAATACTAATTATATCAAAATTAGAACGTCTTGTAAGAATATGTTTAACATCGTATTTAACTTTAACATCAGTATGTTTAACAGAGGACCACTGTGCGCTCCCTTGGGTGTAAAAGCGACATCGACAGCTTTCACCGGCGTAGCGTCGCAGAAGGTGGCTGCGAGATGTGGCTTCACAACCATCGCGGAGGCTACATTCAGCGAAATGTCTGATGCTGGTCTGAAATACCCAAAAACTGACCACGTTATAAAGCAGATGGTGAAAAAGTTTCAAGACCAATGACCGGTTGAGACATAGTCCGATTTTAAAGGTCTAGTTAATAACATGCGAAAATTTAGTGAATTTTTTTTGTTTATTTTTATTGTTATCATTTATTTTTTTTAATAAATTCATTTTTAAATTCGCTTTGCGTGTGTCATGTGCAATTCAAGTAAGGATTTAAATACAACCTCCTTTCTTCCCGTGGGTGTCAAAAGAGGTGGCTAAGGGAAAATTCCCAATATGCCATTGGCTACCGAAAGATGACGAGATGTAACGAAAATACCAGACCAAATTAGATCAGACCGGTGATGACGTAATTTCACAAACCTTTCAATGTAAAAATAAATTTACAAACCTTTCAATGTAAAAATAAAATAAATTTAAACGTGTGGTTGTCTGATTTTTTTTATTGATAAAAAAACTATTTTATGAACTTATTGGACTGCAAGAATTAGTTGCGTCCATTCTGATTTTCAAGCATCGCCAGCTCTAAGGTCTCAGAGTCGATTCCCGATCAGGTTAATGTAGTAAAACTTTTTCTACATTGTATCGAGTCTGTCTGTGTTTGGATGATAGGAATTCGAGTCAAGAAACCCGAGTTCGATCCCCGGACGGCGGGCTCGTACCAGTCTATCTATCTGTTTTTTTAATCTCTGAAACGGCTTTACCGATTTTATCAGGACTTTTACTGACGACTCACATCGACCCACCGATTGAAAGTTCCTGTGAATTCAATTCATGATATAATAGATATAGATACATATGTAGATAGGAACTACATCACTTACATTGCTCTGATCCCATAGTGTATTAGAAATAGATCCTTTCGACACACTTTCTACCGAAGACATTTTTGGGACCACGTGACACGGGCAGTACGAGCAGCCCGTTGCTGCGTCGAAACAAAAACGCGTTCTCATTTTAAAATGTTTGCTTTGGGTATGTTATTTGGTAAGTCTATATCTCTGAAACATATCCCGTATATATCTATCGTATATGTTTACTGATAATAATGAAGATGTCAATTTTGTCAAAAATATTGCAGCTAAACTTTTTTAACTGTCTGTTCCGTATAAACTAGACAAAAGCCTGAAGTACACCTTTGTTTTCAATGGACGAGTCTTTGTGACGTCACGATGAAGCGAAACTTCTTGTCGGCTAAAGCCTTTGTATTTAAGAAGTGTGAGAGAAAGATTAGAATATTTTCAGTTTTGTTATAGATATATCGACGGTTAATAACGGTGTCTTTTAGGTTTGGCGTTTGGCAGGCTTAAATTTTGATGGTCAAATGCTTGCTCACTCTCACAGTAATCCGACGTATAAAAAACGATCTAAATGTTGCAACAGCGATGCAGCACTCAAAAATAATAATAATAAAAACCCTCGTGGTACCTTCGTTATTTCTGATTCCAAAATACAAGTGCTTAGCTTTTTTTTACAGCTTAAATTTGGATCAAAGCAATGTATGTTATGTTGTCTCTACTTATGTATGTATCTATACATATTTATATAAAAAAAAAAAAAACGCGACTGCCAAAGCACGAAGTATAAAAGAAAGAAAACAAACTTTTTTTTTTGTATTATATATATATATATATATATATATATATATATATATATATATATATATATATATATATATATATATATATATATATATATATATATATATATATATATATATATATATATATATATATATATGTATATATATATATATATATATATATATATATATATATATATATATATATATATATATATATATATATATATATATATATATATATATATATATATATATACATATATATACACATATATACATATATATTTATTTATTTATTTATCTTCACGCACAATCCCTGACGGGGTAGCCAGAGAGAACAGATCGCCAAGTGTCACGATCCCTACATACTTCTTTCGCTTCTTTCAGATTCATCATCTTCTTCATACATGCACGTCTAGGTATCCGAGTACTCTTGACCCTGCTCTCTTCGAGCAATTTGCTCACATGGTCTTCGAAAGTTAATCTCGGTCTACCTCGACTACTTTTAATATTAACTTTCGCGCTATATATTTTCTTCACCATTCGGTCTTCACTCATTCGCTCAACGTGCCCAAACCATCGAAGCACGCCCTTATCCATTTTTGAGACAAGGTCATCTTTCAAACCTGCCATATTGCGAATCTCTTCGTTTCGCTTTCGGTCGGCCATGGTAAGGCCGCACATTTTACGAAGAGATCGCATCTCCACTGCATTCAACCTGCTTTTATGCTTCTTCTGGCATACCCAGGTTTCGCTGCCATATAACAAAGTCGGTACCAACACTGCGTTATGTATTGCAAGGCGTGCACTTTTCACAACGCCTTGCCTTTTGATTAACGCAGTCAGGGCACCATTGACTTTGTTCCCGGCAGCGACACGCCTGTCCACATCTAAATCACATCTTCCATCCCGGCTAAACGCACTCCCCAAGTATACAATTTCATTCACCTGTTCTAGACATTCATGATTTACCCAAATTTCGCACTTCGTTCTTTCTTCGTCCCTTTCAAATACCAGAACCTTAGTTTTATTAGCATTCAAACGGAGACCATTAATTTCACATTCTTCTTTCATACACGTGACTAATGCCTGCAGTTCTGCCTCTGATGGTGCTATAAACCCTGTTTTACGCCCGTTTGGACGCTGAACATGGGTGACAGGTCATGCCCTACCCGCACACAGGCTTTACAGTCACAGTAAAGTGACTGCACAGCCCTTAGCAATCGACCATCCACACCATACCCCGGCAACAGTTCCCACATTTTATTCCTCATAACCTTATCAAATGCTTTCTCAAGATCCACAAAAGCACAGAAAATCTTCTGGTTAGCAGCCAGAAGCTTCTCCGTGATCATGCGGAGAGAAAACATTTGATCCGTGCATCCTCTTCCAGGTCTAAATCCGCATTGTGCCTCCCATAGAAATCTTCCGATTTCTCTTGCATCCTACGTGTCAAAACCTTCGAGTAACTTTACTTGCTAAACTGGTCAAGCTGATCGCCCGATAGCACCCGCAGTCATAATGTGAACCTTTACCTTTATATAAAGGCACAATGACCGCGGATCGCCAATCATCCGGAACAGCCCCGTTCGCCAGCACAAATTGCACAGCAGATGAAAGCTGTCCCAGACGCGTGGCCCACCATACTTGACCATTTCAGCAGTAACTCTGTCTAGTCCCGCAGCCTTACCACATTTCAAACTTCTAATCGCACATTCAATCTCTTTCATACTGATGACCTCAGTGTCATCGAGGTCCGAGTCTGGCGTACCAGTCACGGCGTCACCCCCGGATCCCTCACTAAGATCATCACACGCATACATCTCTATAAAATTGCTCCATCGCTGCATGACGTCCGATTTTTCTGAGAGGACGTCATTGGTTCCCGAAAGCACTTTATTCATTCTAAGGCTGTCGCACCACTCCGGGTCCTTCCAACCTCTTTCCAGAAGAGTTTGAGTTCTCCTTGAAGTTGTGCGACAACCTTCGTCCGCTTCCATTCTACTCCTTTCACGCACTTCCTCAATCAATGCTTTCGTGTGAACTTTCTGGAGCTTATATCTTTCTTTCCTCTTCTCTCTCATATCCTTGTCATAAGAGGAGGCTAAGGAAAAAGCCTTGAAATACAATTGGCTTACGATAGTGACGATAAAATCATCTTAAAACCATGTTCTTTGCTGTTTATCCTCGTGTTGTTTTGTAGTTAGTTTATACTAACGTTCACAGGAGATTCAAGCCTTCTGTTGGAGGCCTCAAAATGTGCCATTCTTTTATCCCTCTACACATTTACTCGAGAGAAAAATAGCCTTTGAATACCGTAATGGCGACCGGCAGATGGCAAGATAACGGCGAAATATACAAGATGTAAATGACGAAGACCGGTGGCCGGCAGCAGCGGATAAAGGCATTGGTGTCTGGTACGGAGATATGAAAATCGACAATTCGCTTGCGAAACGTTGTGATTGCAGAAAAGTTCATATATGAGAAGCCTATGCCTATTATAGTAATTCATATTGCAAAAGTCGCAATAGCCGAGTGGTTGGGTGGTCGGAATTTCGAGTCAAGAGACCCGAGTTCAATCCCCAGATGGCAGGCTGGTAACAATGGGTTTTTCAAAAATTTATGTACGAACTATATCGTTGGCTTGGACATAAAGACGGCAACAATTGCACAACTTATTTTGATTTGTATAGTTTATTATATTATTATTCAAATATAATGCTACGTAATTAGACATCAATTGTGAGTTCAGACAGCGATAGGAGAAATGTAAAGATCCTTTTGAGAATTTCGATGTAGTGCCTATAAGTCGCGAGGAGAATACAGTAAAATTTTCTTTTTTCACGCCAATTCTGGAGTAGTCAGAGGTTTATACAATTAAATCCTTTCATCAGAGCTTATTTAGGACAACGTGAAACATGAGACACACGGGGTGTTTTTAATCTGGATACATAAAATTGGAAACATCGTCTAAATCCGTTCAATAAATTGTAGATAATTCACAAACAAATATTCGTACATCTTAACTTACTACTTTTAACAAATTAGATTAGATACACGATATTGGAATCACTGGATATGGAAGGAGACAAATTCGATCACTTGGTGGTAGGCTCGTACCAATGGGTTTCTCAAAAAATTATGTACGATTTATATTGTTAGCATGGACATTAAGACTGCGATGGGCTTACAACCAGTCATGTTGTCCAAAAATACATTTGGTGGAAGGTGGGTCGAAAACACTTATAAATACGAGAACAGGAATATACAGAGGTCTAGATAAGATCTGTGTA
This sequence comes from Sericinus montela, assembly GCA_029286605.1. NCBI lineage: Eukaryota > Metazoa > Arthropoda > Insecta > Lepidoptera > Papilionidae > Sericinus > Sericinus montela. The sequence goes on along the minus strand of JAGSMR010000070.1, from coordinate 1,840,385 downwards.
TACGCCTCTATTTACAAGTCCTTACTATTTTATGTGGGTAGTAAATAGTCTATGTGTGAAAACACTCACGAAGTTTTTTGTTTGTCATCGAGACAGTAGACAACCCTGCGTCCAGTAGTGTTTTGGACGTGATTGGATTAAAAATCTGTAATAAAATGTTATTTTAATTTATAAATATCATGTACATTTATTGATACTTGCCGTGTTTCGGGAGGTCATTTTCTTTAAACTTTTATAACGCATTTTCTTTCTTTACTAAAATAGTTTAGTAGTTGAAACTAACTAAAGCTAGTAGTTGTAGCACCTAAAGGTTCGATTCAGACGAGACTTGAGAAAAGACATTCGAGTTCGAACTAGGAGGTAGGCTTGTACCAAGTTTTTTCAAAATTTATGTACGAATTACATCGATGACTTGGATATGCAGACGGCTACATGGTCGATGGGACTATGTTTTCTAGACCCCTGGCTACAACTGTAATAGGAAATACGTGAAGTAATAAACATTAAACAAATTTTTTTACTTTCGTATTACACGTTTCTCATGTGCATTCACATGTTGGTATTGCGCGATTCATTTCAAATTGACGAGTTTTACATGAGATGCTTTCTGCTCCAATTATTTTACCAGAGACTTTTAAGTGCTCTTAGTTTCATCCGAAGGTATATTTAAATAATTCTGATGAATTATTTAAATTATTGATAATTTTTACACGCGTCTTCCATCACGTCGAATTTTTTTTTCGCTGATAACATCTATAAAGATTTGTGCGTAATATTTTACAACTCGTTATGTATTTAAAATCGTTATTTCAAATAAATTGTCATATACATAGATAAGGATGACATCACATACTTTACTGTGATCCCAAAGTAAGTAACTTAAGCACTTTTGTTACAGAATTGGAAACAACGAATGTACCACAAACACCCACAACCAATACAATGTGGAATCGGAGCCGGGACCTCTGAGATGGCGGCACTATGAAATATGGCGTATATGTCACTCATCCACGGAGGTCGTACATCAAACATAATTCAACCGTGACAACTGTACCAATGTTACCAATGTTTACAAATAATATACTAAGTTCACCAACAAGTTAGTTCAGTCACAAATTAACGTTATGTCAAAACCACATTGAAATCCAACAACAATTTTTTGGGTGGTGCCTGAACAAACTGTTAAATGTTACAATTTTATAATAGTAAAATATGTATCTATGTAATTATATTGTACTGGATATTATGACGGAGATATACTTACCATCAGACATGCTGTCCCAAATATTCTTCGTTAAAAGGTGTGTAAAAAGGACTTAATTGTTTTGACATCTGTCTACCACAGTAATGAAAATATGTGTAAAGATTACTTTAAGTTGTACGACTCAACTGAGGCGTAAAAGCTTGAAATGCAGTATTTATTCATTTGAAAAACATTTTAAAGCGTTCCACGTTCAAAGCTCGACTTGACCTTGATTTATTCCGTTGCCTCTATGGAATAGCAACTTTGAAGACGAACTAAACTTTCCTCGTTACTCAGTCACCTGTGTAATAACTCTCGCAACTTGGAATTGTGAGTTCCAACATTTAACAACCTCAGATGTAGTTGGCAGAACTATGTTCCTTAATCGAAAAATTTATTTGAAAAGCGAATGAAAAACTGTTAACTATTAAATTTGTGTGAAATTATGAGATAAAGGAAGAGAGTTCTGCTATTTAAATGTTTATAACAATGTTCAAAAAGCGGTGCGGATTTGGTGTCTGTTCCCGTTTCTCTGTTCCCGTGGTTGTTTTAAGACACGACTTAGGGAAAAGCCTTGATAGTGCGATTGGCTACCGATAGATGGCGGGACATACCAGACTAATTTCTGTAGACCTGTGACGGGAAGCAGCGGTTATTATGTCAGGTGTCAGGTTATGCGATCGCCTTTCTGCTTACCAAGCGTGGCGATTACGGTGAGCCCGTCAGCCGTTACGATTGTGAGGGACAAGAAAGAAGTTTATTTTTAGTATTTTACGAGGCTTATTTAGTATATTTATCTATATTTTTATTTTCATTTTGAGAATTGCTTGTTACTTTATGAATTATTTTAATACGCGGCATATATATATTTATAAATCTTACATACATGCAAATTTATGTAGGGTTTAAGTTAAATAAATGATAGTATACGTGTTTTAAGGTACAGATTCTTGTGTTATTTTTTTTCTTAATAAGTGTCTGATATAAAGAATAAAAATATAAATATAAAGATTAAAAAATTAAAATTAAAGCCAAACCCTTTGCCTGGTGTGGCGATTATGGCAACTCCTCTTCACTGGAGAGGCCTATGTGCTGCTATGTACTTGCACTTATCGTAATATACAAATTTATGTAAAGCTATTCCTTGAAGATATCAAGGTATAACACAAACGCATATATTGCTCTGATTAGTAAGCAGCTGAAGCACATGTGTTATGCAATAAATAAATACATATATATAGATAGGGACAGCATCACATGCATTGTATCCGATCCCAATGTATGACGCTAAAGCACTTGTGCTATGGAAATCAGAAACAACAAAGGCCCCACAAACCGCCAGATTCGTTAAAATGTAGAAAATGTGGTTTTTGTGCATTGACCCAACCGGGAATCGAACCCGTGACCTCGAGATGGCTACACCTTCAAAATCGGTGTTTACGCCACTTCTTCACGGAAGTCGTCAATAGGAAACAACGAAGGAGTCACAAATAGTCAGACTCGAGACAATGTAGAAAAAGTAGTTTTCTAAATTGCCCCATCCGGTAATCAATCTGGGACCTTAGAGCTAGCAACACCGTAAAAACAGGTGTAAGCGCCACTCGTCCACGAAGTTCGTCTACTTAAAGTAAACAAAATAAAATAAATAAATATTTTCACGCTATTCCCAATACAGGGATAGACAGAGGTCTAGTCTAGACAATTAAGTCCCTTCGACCCACCTTCCACCGAAGATATTTTCGGGAAAACGTGACAGGTGGTGAGCCCGACGATTTCGTGATTCGAAATTCCGACCACTCAACCACACGGCTATCGTGACTTATTAATTATTACTACAGAAAGGAGTACCTTTTTTCAGATTGATCAATGTAATCTTTTAATTTACCTGTGGGTCCATAAATTAATAAATATAAAAAGTAAAAATTAAATGTGCTTCATAATATAATAAGAGTTTAATTGAAAATACGTAACCTCGTTAGCTCTGATATAAAACGTCGGCGAAATATAAACTTTATTAAAAAATAACCTGTTTTAAATGATATCTATCAAGAGCCTACTGCTCAAAATTGGCCTCCCCCCGAAATTTTCCAGTAAAACGGTTCTCAGTTACCTGTATCCATCGACTTATCGCAACATTTTGGAAGTCGTGGATTTCAGAAAGCATGTAAGGATTGTAATGGAAACTGAAGACTTTTCGATCCAATTTTACCTGGAGCTTATTTAGGAAAACGTAATGGATGGTGAGCCTATTGCCTGAATGTCCAAGCTTACGGAACAGTATACTTCCACAAATATATATTTACATAGATATATATTCATATGTAGTAATGTTTTCCCCTTTAGGGATTCGTATCTGTGACATTAAGCTTCGTAGACAGCGCCGCTACTTACTAGGCTATGGGGTCATCAACTCAAAATTAACTAAATAAAACTCATTAATTACTGCATATTGCAGCCTTATCAAACGCTTGGATCAAATACAATGACAATTGAGTTAAAACAGTACATTTGCATAAAGGCTATCGGCAAGCCGCAGACTGCTAATGGCCCGACGCCAATAATCATTTTATAAACTTATTAACGATGGCCAAACCAGTTTGATGAATTTATTTTTAAAATGAGCCATGCCTTTCAGAATTCGTCAAAATATGAAACTAAAACAAAATATATAGAATCCGGTTATAAGGGTTCGGTGATAATATATTGTACTAACCGGAAGTCGAATTAAACTTCAGTTCGTTCTTTTATTTTTGTAATAAAATAACTCTAAATTTGTGTATTTTATTTAAACAATCACACACCTAATTTACATACTTATTTATTTAAATATGAACATGTAACTATCAAAATAAAATGAAATTATAAGAACATATTTATTGAATAATGTGTACTTCGTACATAACGTCTGTAATTTTTTTTTTATATCTGTGGTCAGTACTTCTTGTACTGACTGATATATTGATAGTGTTTTGTACTTTGTCCTGGAATGGAGTATATATATATATATATATATATATATATATATATATATATATATATATATATATATATATATATATATATATATATATATATATATATATATATATATATATATCGATAATATTTTTGGGACAACGAGACAGGTGGTGAGCCCGTTGCCGTTTTTATGTCCAAGCCAACGATATGAATCGGAATTGCATAATGCACCTCTAATGTTTGTTATTATATTGTATTTAAGTAGACATGATACGTCAATTTTGAGTTTGTGTAAACCAGAAATTATTTAAGGCCGTAAAAAGTTTTATCTTTACGTATTAATCAATCGATAAGGCGCGAACGTTTTTCGATTTCGCCTCACTTTTTGTTTAATAAATCTCGACAGATTTTTCATCAAAATTAATTATTGGGTTGCAGAAACAAAACGGCCTCCGAATTAGCGCAATATTGTAGCCATGCTGTCACAACTACAACGCTGGTATTCTGTCGAAGTCAAATATATAAAAATAAATAAATAAATGAATAAATAAATAAATTAATTAATAATAATTATAATTATAGAGTATTATAATTAGTTAATAATTACATCGTAATTTTATATAAGTACCATCACAACACCCCCAAATAAGGAGTTGCTAACGTATTGGAAGTGTTTATTATTATTTTAATTATGTTTGGTAACAATATTTACCACTAAAATTATTTTTATGGGACAAGACCCTTATTTAAATAGAATAAAATTTTTATGTATATTTCACATTGTAATTTGTTATTTTGTAAAATACAATGCGAATAATAAGTACAATAGTTGCTGATTTTGCATTTTGAAATACAGAGCAAAGAAGTGTACACATTCAGAACTGGAAGTATCTAAATCAGAAAAACCCGAAGCAGATGTAAATTAAAAAGTCCAAAATGTTATTAAATTACTACAAAGCAGTTAAAGAAAAGTTAGTATAAAATGCCACTACCGGGCAAAAAATTCTCTCGAAGCAAAAAAATTCTTTCAAAAAAACCTTGCAGTGGTATTAAAATAATTAAACAAGTTTATCAAGATTTGATTTTATTATCAAAATATACTCGTCGTAAATATAACGTGAGACGGTCTACAATATTAATTTCGAAATTATTACATGAAATATCAGTTTCTTAAATTTCGCGGAATTAATTCCACCCTTACGTTGTTTGGTTTTACTTGAATATGTTGTTTACAATAGCTAATTCCATGCTTGTTCATTATCGATTTTACAGTAAAATTACGTAACAAGTGTACTAAACCTGATTTTACTTGTAAAGAGGCATATCTGCTACCAATGCAATGTCTATTACCTTTACCGAAAGGCAGAAAAACCTTCTCTGATATTTTGCTTCTATTTTCAGCGGAAAATCGCTCTGGTTTGAAAGTTTCGGGATCTGGAAAATTTTTTGGATCATGCTGAATTTCGAAAATGGGAGTGTATATCTTCGTTCCTTTGTTAACTTTTATGTTTCCAACGGGTAATACAGTATCGCGGATGCAATTTCTAGTTAAAAATCCTATCGGTGGATACATTCTCATAGATTCATTGTATACCATATCCAGGTATTCTAAATCTTTAAGATAATCGTAAGTTATCGTGCCATTACACTTCTCAAACAGACCATCTATTTCGGTATGAACACGTTCAAGTGCTTCAGGATTCTGTCCAAGTAATGCTAGCGTACAGAACATTACCCCGCCACTGGGTTCAACTCCTGCAATGAAGAAAAAGAACGCCTGTGCTGCCAATAATTCATCCGATGCGAATAACTCCAAGCCTGTATCGTGATCTTTTAATATACCATTACTTTTTAACTTCAGGCACATGTCTACAAAGTCATGCTTTTTCACCTTTTCTTCTCTTCTTTTATGGATAACTTGTTTTATTGAATTAATGAAAAACTGTTCATATTGTTTATATAATTTTATCCCCAATAATTTGTATAACTTTGGATTTAGAGAATTTATTATAAACTTCATATTGCGTATTGTAGAAGGTTTCATTACTTCCTGACTTATATCAAGAAATGGTGAATCGAAAACAGAATTTGTACCAATACCAAAGACAGCAGCCGCAAAAGCAGCACAACAAAAAGTACACATTGTATCAAACATATTGCCTTTTAAAAATTCAGGATTCTTGTTCAAATATTCAACAAAGTCTTGAGCACTCCGATCCATTACATAAAACATATTTTTTAACTTTCCAGATGTAAAAATCGGGGTCACGCTTTGACGCATCAGTTTCCACCGGTTGCCATTCATGAAAAGAACGTTGTCACCCAGTTGATCTCCTTCATTCACATCTAATCCTCTGTGACTAAACGAATTGAAATCTACTAGTAAAACATGATTTACGTTGATTGGATCGCGAACATACAGCGTAGGAGTGAGCAAGGAACCAAATCCGATGGCTGGTTCATTCGGATACATTTGATAGATATCATTGAAAATTTGAAAAAGCGGTCGGTTTTCTGTCAAAAATTCTGCCATTGGTCCGATAACTTTATTTTTGGGATATAATTTGACACCACGTTTCCTCCAATACGTTTCGTTATAAAGTCCCATTAAATAATATATTACACATAGAGCACAGGATAGAATTAAGAAGGTGGTAATCATTCTCACTTGTAGATAGTGACCGAAGAGAAAACAAATTCAATAAGAACTGATACATGTACAATTCCATTTATATGCTCGTACATTTTTGATTAACCTTATCAAGAAGCATACCAAGAACTAATTTCCATAATAATCTACACAGTCATCTTTACAGTAACATTACACAAAGCACAAAATTATTTAACCAACTTCAAAAACGATAGAGGTTCTCAATTCGATTGAAGTCTTTTATTCAATACGAACATTATTTAATAAATTTTCAAAGAAAATAGTTTATTAAAATTTAAGTGTTGCTTTAATTATTTGAAATAAATTCTATTGTTTCAGGAATTGATTACAGTTCATCTTGACGAAATATTAGACATTTTACTTTGAGGCAACTTTTTTCTACAAATAATCTAAGGCACTCGGTTATCCACCACGGCACCTCACAGCTCTACTATCATACATAATTAATCAGTAATACTTTAAAATTTGTTTCAACTATACATATATGACAAAAGATTCATCTCTCACCACAGCACGTGTATATCCCATGCAGCCTCGTAGGATACCGATGAAAAGTAGGAAATCTTAGGTGGAAGGTGGGTCGAAACGATGCTACCCCTGTATTGGGAATGGAATTAGATGAGTTGGTTTCCACAACTCCACGACGAAGTGCGTGTTTTGCGTGTGGGCAGGATTATCTACGATTATTTGTGTCATCCTAAGTCCTCAAGGAAACTCATTAGCTCCTTGAAGTTACCGGTAACCTCGAAGAGAGAACTCGGCAAGAGATGCATAGACCTGTATACCGCGGCCGTCGGATACCTCAGCAGGACGTGGGCCGTCGTTTCCTCTTCCTTCATGATGGTAATACCCTCATCTGTCATTAGCCATAGATATTGTCAAGGTTTTCCTTTTACTTGCCTATTACGACACCCACGAGCATAAAGGAGGTAGCATATTCTTAAGCCACCATGTACAGCATACCAACAAGGCTTGACATTTCTAAATTTACTTTTTGCGAAAAACTTAATGAAAGCCTCCGTAGTTTTATCATGGCTTAACTTTCGTCACCGCAAAAGTATAAATTCTTTTAAGTTAATGCGTGAAAGCCTTTAAGTAACTCAGAGTATTACGTAGTTTGAAAAAAGGGAAGTGCGGAACAAACAAAACTCAATTTAAGTCGTACACTGCACCGTGTGAAAGATGAATGAACGAATATACTTACTATTATAAATAAAAACACAACTTTGTGCTTTTACGGATTATTTTTTTACTATTTTTGTTTATTTTATTTTTTTGAACATTATGTTATATGATTACTATTTTTTATTTTAAAAACACTGTTTTAGAATGGTTGTTTACAGTCATTTTTTCTATTTTCTGTATTATTATCTTTTTGTATTATTTAATAACGTAAAAACTAATTTCTTTGCATGTAAAGACGAAGCGACGCCTATTTTTGGTAGAAATAAAAAAATAATAATAATAAAATATTGTACAAAATCTATGTAGATAGAGTTGAATATTAAGATTGAACCAGTGTTACTTTGTTTCGCAGTCCGTAGCCTAACCCATTGGACTATTGGTAGTTGGCGTAGATAACAAACTATAAATAGATACATTGCTCTGATCTCAAAGTAAGCAGCTTAAGTACTTGTATTATGGAATCAGAAACACCGAAGGTACCACAAACACTCATACCTGAGAAAATGTAGAAAAGTGTGTTCTATATTAACACCGACTAGGAATCGTACACCTCAGTGCTGGCGGTACAATAAAAACCGGTGTGTGCGCCAATTGTACACGGAGATCGTAAAAATATATTTTTAAATAGGAATATTCAGGAATTATTTCGAAGAACTATTTCTACTACGTTGTACCTAATACGAAATTCCTGAAGCGTTATCAAATTACTTAAAAACATGTACAAGAACAGTCCCATCATGCTGACAGTAAGCTACGTTAAAATTTACGTGACGTTAAAATTATTTTATCAAAATGCTTTATATTACTTGTTTTCTTTGTATCTTGTTTTATTTGTATCTTTTTGACAGTGGTAGAGCCACGCATCAGCTTTTGTTGTTGCATGAATGGACCGGTTCGACCGGGGAAATACCACGACCTCACAGAATACCGGCGTGAAGTAGAAGTCTAACAAACTTCTGCGTTTCGTCTGGTGAGTGCAGGTAACCGGAGGCCCACACACCCCCCCCTCCCCCAATTCTGGGGGGAGGGGGGCAATCTTAGGCATCTGCTATGCCTCTGGAGCGTGAGCGGATTTCTTCTGCTTTCGCAGGTATCGGGCCTCGAGGCAAGCCTCATTGCCCGGGCGTCTTCTCAGGGGGCTGCTGCTCCCCCGGTCCTGGGTACCGCTTTCTGCGGTATACATGTCGGTGTGTTGCGTATTTTACGCCATGCGTCGGGTCTTTCACTCTTCCCCGTCCTCCCCCTCAACGAGGTCGGGTGGTGGCTGCAACAATTCCCTAGGGAGAGGTCGCCGCCTGGTGGTCGAGCGTGCTGCGGCAGGAGGTCCGATAAGGACGCCAGGTCGCGCAGGTGTTCATGTGGCTCATTATCAGCGCGGTCATACATTTTCCGCGCCAAGTGGACCACAAAGTCGTGGATAGATTCGATTTTAAGATCTCTGGCGATGACGTCATTCCGGACGTAACGACCAGCTCCCACAATCGTTCTTAGGGAAATGTTCTGCTGAACCTGCAATCTTTTCCGCTGTGCGGGAGATGTGAACGCGTACCACGCTGGTGCAGCATATGTGATTCGCGAGCGGATGTAGGTCTTGTAGATCCCTACCTTGGTCTTCGTTGGCAGGTTGGATGCCAGAACCGGACGGAGGACCGCCCTCGCAGCTCTTGCGCGCTGCATGACGTATTCGACCTGAGGGGTCATACGTAGAGAGCGGTCAATCTGGCATCCAAGGTAGGTCACTGTCTTCTTCCACTCTACATCCTGGCCTCGGAGCTTGAGTGGTGGTGGTACACGTCCCTGTCTGTTGACAATTATGGCGCATGTCTTGCCAACGTTCACGGCCATGCGCCATTTGTCAAGCCATTCAGGCAGCAGGTTCAGCAGACATTGCATCCTCCTGGCTGCAATGTCTGCCCGACGGGACGACGTAAAATACGCGCTGTCGTCTGCGTAGAGGGCGAGCATGACATCTTGTTCCCATTCTTGGACGCGACCTTCAAGTGTGGGGATGTCGTTGGTGTAAATTGCGTACAGGTGCGGAGAAAGACAGCTGCCTTGTGGCACTCCTGCCTCTATTCTTCGTGCTGCCGAGTCGATCCTCTCGACGCTAACACAGAAGCTCCGTCCCTCCAGAAATGACGCCACTAGTCGTATGAGCGCTGGCGGCGTTGTGGTGTTGCATATTAGTTTAGATTAGACCCGTGTGCCACACCCGGTCGAAGGCCTTCTCTATGTCGAGAAAGACCCCAGACAGGAGCGGCCGAGATGGGTTTCGGCCGCTAGGTAGTGTAGCACTCGGGTCAGCTGCGCCGTGGTGGAGTGGCCGCTGCGGAATCCAGGTGCTCCTTTCGGAGCTCTGCGTATGGTCGCAGTCTCCGCAGCAGCAGCCTTTCAAAAAGCTTTGCTACATACGACAGTAGCGTGATGGGACGGTAGCTTGCCGGGTGTCTTCTGTTTTTCCCCGGCTTCGGCAGCACTATGATTTTCCCTTCCTTCCACTTGGAAGGGTAGTGTTGGGTGCGTAGCACCCCGTTGAACAAACGGGTCAGTGCTACGATCCCTTTCCTAGGCAGCTGTCTTATTGCAGTAGTGGTTATGCAATCGTTGCCCGGCGCTTTCCGTAGTGGTAGGCGCTGTGCCACTCTTCTTACTTCAGAAGGGGACATGAAATCGTCCCCTCCTAATGGTGGCGCCGGGCTCGTCAGGAACTCCTGTACACAATGCTCAACCTCCCTGTGGAAGTCTGCGACGACAGCAGCAGCAGTATTGGGTTTGAACTGCCCCTCTAAATGTTCTGCCAGGATCTCGGCCCGGTCTCGTGCTCCGTAGTGCCGTTTTCCTGTGCTGTCCACTAGTGGGCAAATGGGCTGTGGTGTGCGCGAAAGCTGTCGGGTGAGCTGATATAGCGAGGCTGGATGTTCCGAGGCCTCCTCGATGCGAGCGTTCCATGACTCGCCTCGGAAGGCCTTTATCCCTTCCGACAGCTTTTCGGTAATAGAGTTGAGTTTTGCCTTTACTTTGGGACATCTGGTTCTAGCCCAAAGCTTCCTAGTGGATCGTTTCTCCTCTAGGAGAGTTTTGAGCCTCCGTGGGAGTACCTCCCACGGTGCGTGTCAGGTATTGTCCTGGTGGCCGCTAGATACTCTTGATGTATCTTTTCACAGATATATTTAGCGGCCACTTCTACCTCTTCTCCGGATGTTATACTCGCACCGTAGGTAAGGTTCGCCAGCGCTCTTCTGTATTGCTCCCAGTTGGTCTTCGTTCGGAGGCCCCGGGGCACTACGGAGTCGGCGCTGGTCGACATGGTAATGAGAATTGGTAGGTGCTGCGTGTCCAGGTCATACAGCACCTCCACTTGACCGGACATGTGATTCCTTGGCAGAGAACTATATCCAGGACATCCGGCCGATGTGTTGTTGTCGTGGGGATATGTGTGGGAGCTCCTGGTCCCAGCACTTCATATCCCCCTTCTTCGGCGTCTTCAAACAGTCTCCTGCCGGCGGGGTTCATGATGCGCGAACCCCATGCCAGGTGCTTGGCGTTGAAATCTCCTGCCATAATGACAGGAGAGCTGTTGTCCATGACGGCTCGGATGTCCGAGGGGCAGAGAGGAGGGCCGGGTGGGCGGTACGCTGCGTAGATCCTTAGCTCCACACCGGCCGTCTTCAGGAGTATCCCAATGCTCCTGGTTGAAATAAATGGCAGCAGCTCCAATTCCTCATGCACTAGGTCTCTCCTAACCAAAATGGCCGTGCCTCTGTAGGCCTTTCCTTCGGGAGAGACCTCGTCGCGACGATACACGAAGAAATTGGGGATCTTGAAATGGCGTCCGGGTCTGAGTTTAGTCTCCCTAGCAACACGACCTGATTCCGTGCTGCTGCACCATAGTGCGGAGACTGGCGGCTTGTTGTTGGATGCCGCCTGGGTTCCAGTACATTACCCGGAGCTCAGCCATTTCTTGCCATTGTCAGGTGGGTCAGGGCTGTCAAAATAGCCGTGAGTGGGTCAGCTCCCGTGGTCATCGCCGCTAGGACGTCGCCTAGGATTTTCATGACGACTGTGACCAATTGTGCTAGTGCAGCCTCGATCGTAGTCGGCACGGGTGTTATTTGAGGGGAGGCCTCGGTTCTCCCCTTGAGGCTTGTGCTCGGAGCTGGGTGTTGCACTCGCACATGCTGAGTTACATTTCCTTGCGTGTTGGCAACTGCTGGCCCTGGCTGGATGGTGGCAATGGGAGGGGTATGGGTGTGGAGGTCACCCTGGCCTCGGACTTGGCCGTCTTCTTTTCTTCTTCTTCCCCTCCTCTTCCTCTTAGTGGAGAGGGACCTCCCCTCTCCGTGGCCTCGTTAGCTGGCGGTTGCAGAGTTGTGACCGCTGCTAACTTTCCAGGTTTAGTGGCTGGTGCCACTTCTGTTGCCACCTCCAGGCGCTGCGGCTGTCGCGGCTGTGGCATGGGTCTCGCATCGGGTGCGCCCTCTGCGACTGATGGTGCACCTCTGTGCGTATTTTGCCGCGGCGCATGCGCTGGCGGGGGGATGGGAGGGGCATTCTAATCCCCTCTTGCGAGCGATGCGCTGTATAACAGCGCATCTTCTGTCGTTTGCCGAGTGCGCCTTACCGCAATTGGCGCACTTCGGTGGCCCATCCCTTGGTTTGGGGCAATCTGATGCGACGTGATCCCCGGCGCATCTAACACATTTGCCGGGCGATGGCAGTTTGCCGAGGAGTGTCCGAACCCCTGGCAACGGTGGCACTGAGCCGGGCCTTCCTGCCTTGCCATGCCTCGATCGTTACTCCGGGCATGTAGAGGAGCTCGTGTACGTTATACAGCCTCTTGAGCTCCTCTTGGCTAAGGTGGTGTAATTTTACGTGGAAAAGGCAACCCGGTCTCCCTTTCTTCGGGGATTGCCCTCACAAATGTAACGGGAAAGCCCAATGCCTTAAGGGCCTCCTCGATATCTTCTGGATGTGTGTCTGCTGGTAGCCCACGCAGTCCCACCTTAGTGGGCAATTCCGCGGTCGGTGCATAGCAGTACCATGCGAGCGCTGCGTCCTCCTTGCTGCGCTCCGTTAGGTACCTCTGCACCTTCCGGTATTCATCAGCCGAATGCGGGCGGAATCTTACCCCTTTCCCGAAGGGGCGCGCATTCGGCGCGTGCCCTAAAATGTTGTGCAGGGCACGGAAGTGTTTTGCCCACTCTGGTAGGCACTCTACTATTATAGGAGGATATTTGCTATCCTCCTTTTTCCTTGGCCACCACCTTCCTAGGTGATGGCACAGGTGGCTGCGCGGGCACTTGGGTGCCGCTGCCATCGTGGCGTACGTCGACGCGGACGACGTTCCTGGGCGCGTTGGCCCCCCACGTTTGGGCATCGTAGACAGCAGCTTTGTCGACCGGTGTTTCTACCGGCGACATTGGTTTTTGCCCTGCCTTTGTCTCAACCTCCATTTCGGAGGGAGATGGGGTAGAGCGGCTTTGAGCCATGCCCTCTTTGGCTCGATTAGTATGGTTGAGGCGACCCCCTCTGTACGCTGACCCCACTACGGAGGTTTGCAAGAGGGGTGGGGGCATCATAAGTCGTCTCGACTTTGCGAGGTCCGTTCGTTCCGTATTTATACTGGTTGCCGGGCCCGTGCTGAGTTGTGTTACACAACTAGCGTCAGGTACAGCAACCGTATTTCCGGCCTCGCTTTCCAAATTGGAGATTCCGACGTACTCGGTAGAGTCCCATCCTCCCGGGTAAAGTGCTGGTCCCCTTCCTCTTCCACTTGCGTTTCGGTGGCTGGGGAATACTCCGACGAGGAGGATGAGGATGGCGATCGCGGCGGGTCTTCATGCCGAACAGGCGTTTTTGTCCTTTCGCCCGCGGGAGCGTCGATTTCTGGCGGCGTGCGACGTCTTGCGGCTAGTCGCCCTTGTAGGACCTCCGTGTCTTCCACCTGACGATACTCAGATCGCCGGTCAGTAGACGGGGTCAGAGGCTTGACTCTTGCGTGTGCGCGGCAGTGGTTGTGGTATCCCGGTCTTGCTATCCCGGGAGGTAAGATCACCGATTTCTCGGGATTGAATAGGTCTCGCTTCACTAGTGTCCTTTCGAACGTCGTTGTCCGCCGCTTGTCGGTGGTTCCCTAGGTCGGCGGGAGGGGTGGGTCCCCCTCATCCGACATTCTTATACTCTGAGTGTAGTGTGTACCTAATGTATGTATGTATGTGCTTATTTCGTAGACGTGCGAACGATACGGTTCCTATGTCGCTTGACCACTCCCCCGCCCCTCAGCGCGGGCCACTTAGCCGGTGAAACCTTTCGGAGGCCCAGCACAGCGCCCAGCGAGCGGTTTGGGGTTTGTTAACTTAAAGAGAGATGTCCCCGCGAAATGAGACTTAATACCCGAAGTGTACAAGACACCGCAGGGCCGAACACCGGTGCCCTTTTCTAAGAAAAGGATAGGTGTCCGACGCGCTTGGAACGCTGTTGGCCAGTTACAATTGTTACGGCAAGGGCGTGTCAATTGGCAAACAGACGTTATCCCGGGGTGTGGTCGCCCAAAGTCTCAAAGTCTAGGAACTTCAGGGAGTAAACTCAACCTTTAGAACTTCGACCGAGTTCTTCGGAGCGACGGGTGCCGTGGTAATAGTACTAGTTGAAAACTTTCCTTATTCACCGATTGCACCGCTACACAAGCCCGAGATGGATGCCTCTGGAATTGCGTGTGTTCATGGGCGGCGGTAATCACTTACCATCACGAGAGCCACTTGCTCGTTTGCCTCCCTTTTCCATAAAAAAAATCTAAAACTATCATCGGTGTATCTCCTAACACTGGGTACTCAGAAATCTCGACAATTTAGTCGTTTTAACGGAGCTAAGTCCAACGCGATAGTTGGTGAGCAGTTGGTCAACTTAATTCAATTCAATTTATTTGCTCAAAACATGTGATTATATACAGGTGTTCTCAACTTTCCACACTTCGTGTCATCACAAAAAGCTTACTTAATAACAGTAACAAATTAGTAATGATATTATATTTAACTATCTGTAATATTGGACATTTCTGTAATATTTTTATGCCTATATGGTTAAAACATTGTACACAAATTTCAATGGACACCTGTATATAATCACATGTTTTGAGCAAATAAATTGAATTGAATTAAGTTTCGAAATGCACCATTGGTACAAGCCTTCCTTGATAATGGAACTGGGATCTTTCGATTTAAAGTTCTATCACTCATCCCCTCTATTGCCGTGAGTTAAATAAAATTTAAAAATATGTTGGTTAAAATAATGTATGTGTAATAAATAAATACAAGAATCGATCTAGGTATCTCGCTTTCTAAAAAGAGCTCTGTGGCCACTAGGCCACAAAGGCTTGTCGGCGAACACTGCACCTCTGAACTTGTAAGTTAAAATATACTTAGTAAGTGCACTAATTGTCTTTTAAAGGTATTTTATTAGCAGAATTGTTGGTACTGTCCTATCGCGGTATAAATAACTACATTCATAGGGACGAAATCACATACATTGATGTGATCCCAAAGTAAGTAGCTTAAGCACTTGTGTTATGCCATGAGAAACAACATCATTTATGACGTCTTTGTGTACACCTAGATTCTATCATTGTAGAAAGTGTTTTCTACATTTTCCGAAGGGGTATTGAACCCGGGATCTCAGAGTTGGTGACAGCATGAAAACTGATGCGTTCCTTCCTCCTCTACGGACGTAGTGGAAGTGTAGTAATTTCGTATGAATATTCCAGTTCCTTTTTCCCCGTGGGTGTCGTAAGAGGCGGTTATGGACGAATGAAAGTATTATTTTGTAAAAACCAGACCAAAATTAAGCAAACTTACGACGGACAGCATCGCCTAGGGTGCTAAATATTTGTAACGCTACACTTTTAGTAAATTTTACGGCACAAGGCATAATGTATAGAACTAATATTATAAAAGTAAAAGTGAGTTTGTCTATTTGCATTTTATGATTCCACGCCTATACCTCTAAACAGATTTTCAAAAATACATTATAATCGAGTTACAGAATTAAATTTATTTATTTATTTATTAGAGATCTGTATGTTGTATGTAACCCAAGGTATCAAACTCCGTCCGCTGCAATTTTGTTATTTGTTAGAAAATTTAGGCTACGAATAAGTGTCAAAAACGATGGCGAAAATGTTTGCGGTCATCACACTATTCTATACTTTCGCTGTTTCTATTTGTGTGGGAAATAATCATTATAATATTGTTATTCACTTTCTTAGTATAAGGATTATGACTTTAACGTGAGCGAAGCCATGAATAAAAGATAGTTTACATTCTTGAAACAATGCTTAAAGAATCAAAAACTGTAAAAGGGAAAAGAAGGCTTAGTTCTTAATGAAGGTTCACCCTTCCGGGTCAGTTCTACTTGTTTCGCTGATTGCGGGTCATCGTAATAAAGACCATTCGGCTTTTCTTTTAATTTTCATTATATGAAGACCCCATAGCCTAGTTGGTAATGATCCTACCTACGAAGCTAAGGGTTGCGGACTCGAAATCCGGATAGGAGCAAACATCCGTGTAATATGTTATATATGAATTTTTGTACTCGACTCAAAGATGTTGAAATGTATATATGAATATATCTATGTAAATATATATGTATGCAAGTATACTGTTCCATTGGCTTGGACATTGAGGCGATAGATTCACCATCTGTCACGTTTTCCTAAATAAGCTTCAGGGAAAAGTGAATCGAAAAGTCTTCAGTGTCCAGACCTCTGTCTATTAGTATGGGAAATTGTGTTAAATAAAAATAAATAAATAAATATCTTCACGCAATTTCCAATACTGGGGTAGACAGAGGTCTAGTATAGACAATTAAGTCCCTTTGACCCACCTTCCACTAAAGATATTTTCAGGGCATCGTGACAGGTGGTGAGCTCGTCGCCGTCTTTATGTCAAAGCCAACGATGTTATTCGTACAAAGTTTAAAAACAACCCATTGGTACGAGCCTACCACCTGGGGATCGAACTCGGGTCTTTTGACTCGAAATTCCGACACTCGGCTATCGTGGAATTGTGTGAAGATATAAAAAAATATTTCAAGTTTGATTGGAATCATCAGTTGTCAGCGAGTAGTGTTGTTCTGTTATAAAATAGATTTTAAAGGAGTTACCTAATATTAATGGCAGAAATAAACTGAATACGTTTATTGAATATTCTTGATTTCTAGGTGATTTAATGTTTGTGGAATGAACATAAATTTAAAAAAGACAAAAGAGCTAAAATAAAGTTATTACATTTATACACTTTTATTATTTATATACATGTTATCATAAAAAAATCATACATATCAACATAACATAGAAAAGCATCCATCTAATGTTTTAAATACATAATGTATGAAATGAAATTGAACTGTTCGTTTTTAAATTAAGATGGCGATAGGATCACCACCAGTCACACTTGACGAACCCTAATTATATTTCCAAATAATAAGGTATTGATGAAAATAACCTAAGTTACTTCTTGTAACATCAGCTAGAGATAATCCCGTTAAAATCGTTCCAGCATTTCCCAGTTTAGCCGGAACAAACAGACAGACAGAATGTCAATTTTTTTTTATATAAGTTCCGTATAAACTTTCGTATGCATTTAAACTTTTTAATTTGAAATTACAAATAGACGTTAACTTATATTTATATGTGTGTATATTTATATGTTACATTTTGGGGTTTCAGTCGATCCGGTCCGGATATCACGTCTCCTTGCCCTTTTGACCACAGCGTATACAATCACTACGTCATTTAGCGGTGAATAAAATATAAAAATCCATTTCACGCGTTATAATTTCATATAAAGTAGGTATTGATATTGAAAAAGTAGGTCAAACAAAATGAATTTGAATTGGTTCGTATGAGAGAATTTATTTCATCATATATTCATTTGCGTACATTTTTCAGTTTATTTCGGCTCTTTCGTACCATATTAGCGAATGATTTATTCGGTTTTCGCATTCAATTATTTCTCTAGTATATGCTGTTCATAATTTTTGTTTTTTAAAATACTTTTAAAAACAAATATATAATCATGACAAACATACATAGAGACAAAATCACATACATTGCTCTGATACCAAATTAAGCAGCTTAAGCACTTGTATGTTGGAATCAGAAAAAACGAAGGTATCGGGGATCAAATCCGAGACCTCAGAACGGGCGACACCATGAAAACCGGTGTCTACTCCACTCGTCTATCACCGCTGTCAACACTGTGTACAATACACAATCTACCAAGACACAACACTGTTGTTACGTAGCCCACCTTAAAGAAAGAATAAAAAAAAACAAAGAGAAATAAAAGAGGTATGGTTAGAGAGGTAACTTCTGGTTACCGTCATATACCTACCGTTTGTTATGGTAACCCGAAGTACCGCCCAGAACCGATGGAATATTTCAAATCATCACCTCCGGGTGAGGATATCAAAAGAAGGCAGGTGCTACCCTTACCCGCTTGCTTACGAACACAGTACAGTAGTTCACCTAGTACTCCGTGCATCGTGGATATCTAATCCCGAGGCTCTTTTATCTTATCTTAATAGTCTATGATTAGGTGAAGGCCTAATAGCCGAGTGGGAAGGGTAGGTAACCTTCCACTAGCAAGGTTTCGTCACGCTCTTCGATGGGATCGGCGACCACATAAAAGATGAAAAGGAAGCTCACAATTAAACAAATCGGTGATGGGCATACCTAAGATGCAAGGTGTGTTTTGTAAATTGAAAATTCAACTTTAAGAAAGTTAGTCACGATAGTCGAGTGGTTGGGTGGCCGGAATTCGAGTCGAGAGATCCGCGGGTGGTAGGCCTTACCTCATATTGTATCTCACAAATAAATAGTAGGATACCTCATATTGTAACTAACAAATAAATTGCCGTTTCGTAATATTTAGTACCAAACTCGGGTCTCTTAACTCGAATTCAGATCACCCAATCACTCGGCTATCCCTAAATATTACGAAATGGAAATTTATTTATATTATTGTGATATAGCAATTGCACTAACAATAGACATCAGATCAAAATATATCTCTACAATATTTTTTCGTTGAAATAAGCGCCTGATGAATAATAAATTTATAATAATTTATCTTTATACATTTTGTAGGCGCAATTTCGACGACCTACATGGACGAGTGGTGTACATACTGACTGTCAAGGTGTCGCTATCTCCGAGTTTCCAGGTTCAATTCCCAGAGGGGTCATTGAAGAAAACAAATTTTATCTCGGGTCTAGGTGTTTGTGGTACCTTCGGTGTTTCAGATTCCATAACATAGGTACTGAAATTCGGAACAGGAACTCTGTACTTCAATCTATAGGGAAATCAATTAGTTAATCACATTCATCATACAAATGTTTGCATCTAGCAGGATTCGAAACCGCACTCCGCCCTAACTTCGGCACTACCCTCTCGGCTATCGGGTCGACATAATTTGAATATAATGAATAATTGTAGAATTATAAAAAAAATTAATATCACATTATATGTTAAGGATTCCACAAAGATTACGTCTTTGTGATTTCATGCCTTTGTCTGTTCGAAACAACTGAATCCCTTGGGTAGTTTGCTGGAACGTTCGATAAAAAGAAATGGACGCACCGAGAAAATATGAAGGAATTATAAAAATACTTCTTCATTATTGATAAAGGGATTTCGCGACAATCGAAGGCTATCGAAACCCTTTTCATCGTAACATGAAAAAGTAACGGAATTTTTTATCACTGATACCATCAATATTTGTGTATTTCAGTGTACGTAAGTTATTTTAGCCATTTGCTTTTAAATAAAAAAAATCTTCACGCCATTCCCAATACAGGGGTAGACAGAGGTCTCGACAATTAAGTCTTATCGACCAACCTTCCACCGAAGATATTTTTGGGACAACGTGACAGGTGGCGAGCGCGGCGCCGTCTTTATGTACAGCGATTCAATCCGTATTTAAATTTTGGAAAAAACCCCATTGGAATGCGCCTGTCACCTCCGACACGAACTTGGGCTCTTGACTCAAATCAAACAGTTGCCCAAGATGATGAAAGATGACCTTATCACAAAAATTGATAAGGGCGTGCTCCGATGGTTTGGGCTTGTTGAGCGAATGAGTGAAGACCGAACGGTGAAGATAATAGGTGGTAGGGTAGGCCGAGAATAACTTTCGAAGACCATATAGCAAATTGCTGGAAGAGGGGAGGGTCAAGAGTATTCGGATACTTGGACGTGCATGTATAAAGGAGATAATGAATCTGAAAGAAGTTATAGAGGTATGTAATGATCGTGACACTTGGCGTTCTGTTCTCTCTGGCTAACCAGTCAAGGCCTGTGCGTGAAGATAAGTAAGTATCCAAAGTATATGTTGAGTGCTATTCGGGATAATGTAAGTAGTCTTAAATGTAAGTCTGTTCATGCAAGGTGACAAATTTATGGTGAAAACTCTCAGTCACATACGCAAACGAACACTGGAAACATTACATTCTTTTTAGGGCAGTCGTGAACAAATATACAAAATGTATATATTGTGTAACCACAGAGGTCAGTAAGGCAGCCTACAGCTGCTGACTGACCTCTCCCTACTGACCTCTGTTAGAGGTGAATACACAGGGCATCCATAATGACTTAACATCAGGTGAGCTTTCAGCTTGCTTTCCTGTGGAAGCACAAAATACATATTTTGGCACAAAGATCTAGTTTACATTAAGGGCCTAAAAATTACTTACTACAGAAATATGTGTAGATATTTAAATATAAATTAAAATTACTTTATCTATTAATATAAATTAAAAAGAGAAATCACGACAGCCGAGTGGTTGGGTGGCCGGAATTTTGAGTCAAAAGACCCGAGTTCGATCGCCAGTTGGCAGGCTCGTACCAATGGGTTTTTCAAAAACTTATGTACGGTTTATATCGTTGGTTTGGACATAAAGAAGGCGACGGGCTCACTACCTGTCATCCAAATATATTTTCGGTGGAAGGTGGGTCGAAACCACTTAATTGTCAAGACCTTTGCCTACCTGTATGGGGAATGGCGCGAATATTTTTTTTTTAAATCTATTAAATTTTTCTTTTCGACTTTACCACGTTATCTGACTTTTTTAAGCCAAATTTCAAATGTTAATGAAGTCCACCACTTAGTTGTTTTGTTTACACAATTTACTGTACTATTTCGCACAGCCGGAGATATCTTTGTTTTCCTTTAAGTTCTCATCTGAAAAACAGAACCTCCGCTACAAAGTCGTCACAGAACTCCGAGATTCTTTTGTTAAAGCTCCTTTGTCCTACACAGACTCAATTCGCTTTTTTTTCGCTACGTACGCTCGTTCTAGCAAGTTCTAACGTTAATTTTGAACAATGGTACTTAGTGGGATTTTCCGTTCCTTTATCAAGTTGCTTCTTTTTAAAGCCGTATCTATAATAATAAGATTACTAGCGCTACGTTTTCCTGGACACAGCGCATTCCGTACATTCAAAGGCAAAGGGAGAGGTATCAGACAATTTGTTGTCGTGGCAATGGTTTTTTTCAAAAACCTATTAGCGATTTATATCGTTGATATAAACATGAAAACGGCGAAAGGCTCGCCTCCTTTGTCTTTGCCTCTGCCACGTTGCCTCAAAAATTTTCTTCGTTGGAAGGTGGGCCGAGAGTACTTTATTGCCATGACTTCTGTATACCCCTGTATAGGAAATGGCGTGAAGATATTTATTTATTCATTTGTTATTTATTTATAACATTTGTTATTTATTTAATATTTATTCATTAGTTATTTATTCATGACCTCTGTGTACTCCAGTATTGGAAATGGCGTGAAGATATTTTTAATAGCATAGTAGCTGCATCGCCTCCCCAACGGCTTTGGCCGTGGTGGAGGCGATGTAGCTACGCGGTAACCTAATATTTCCTAAAATAAAAGTAGCCAAAGTTACGTCTTCAGCTATCTTCCAGTGAAAGTCCCGTTAAAGTCGGTCAAGCCGTTTCAGAGATTAGCGGGAACAAGCAGACTGACACAAAAATTTTAAAAATTGATTATTTTATGTAAGTACCACGTATACTTTCTAATGCATTTAGTGAAAAGCTCTTAATCTGGGATCACAAATAGGCCCTTTAGTTTTTCTTATGTTGTATAAATGTATAGATTATAAAAGTAATAAATTCTAAGATAGCGCGAGAATAAACACCTCTTATTTCTTTAAAAACTCAGGAAAACAGAAAGTAAATAAAATAATTTTCAAAGTGCATTATTGTAAAATAACAATCTGAGAAATTTAATAATCACGTGAAATAGAGCGTATATCATCAAGCGATCATCAAACTTTCTTAAAGTATAATATGCAATCAAAATTGGAATTCAGAAAAAGAAGAAAAAAAACAACACTCATCACGATAGCCGAGTGGTTGGGTAGTCATAATTTCGAGTCAAGAGACCCGAGTTCGATCCCTACATGGCAGGCTCGTACCAATGAGTTTTTTCAAGAACTTGTGTACGAATTATTCGTTGGCTTGGACATTAAGACGGCGACGGGCTCACCACCTGTCACGTTGTCCCAAAGATACCTTCGGTGGAAGGTAGGTCGAAACGACTTAATTGTCTAGACCTTTGTCTACCCCTGTATTGGGAATGACGTGAAGATGGTCTACACTTTTTATAATTTATAACGGCCAGACTAATATTAGTAACTGATTAGACAAGCTTTTTCTATATCCAACGTCATATGTTTAATACGGGCTCAACATTATGTCCGTTACATTCTCTTTGATACAGACTAGTAAAAATAGCTTCTAATTTATCATTGTCATGTACTAGGCGTAATGTAGGCTTATTAACTATATGAACCTATGTATAATCTCAAGTTAGTTTTAGATATTTACTAAAATTACCTTTAGCACCTCTAGCGATTAGGATGTACTCGTACAAGGACATTCGTAATCCTCTACCACCATGTAATAGCCTAAACGGAAGCGGCAATAGCCTAATGGTTTAGGGTGTTTAATGGTTAGGGTGTCATCGCAGTATCGGGCCCGCCATTCGTTCATTACTTTAGTATGAGGTATTCGGAAATGCGATCGACAATCCGCTTGCCGAGTATGGTGATTATGACCTATTATTAACCTGAAGGCTAAGGTCCAGCAGTGGAATTTTACAGGCCGACATATAAGGGGTTAACATTATCAATGAATGTGTAAACACTATTGCATCTCCATTTCTTGATTTATATTGTTTTGCAATGACGAAGCACTTATAGGCGTATGATAACAAAAATATGCATTGTCATTGTGACAATCAATTTCAATAATAGCATGTAAATATTTACTTGTTAACATGTTTATGTAATTAATATTCAATTAGTCATGTTATCCGTGTAATTGCCTCAGAATGCTTTGAAGGATGCGTTCTATATTTTATGCAATCGAAATGTCCGGACCTAAATTCGATCCCAGGGGAACTATTAATGAGTTCTAACGAAATTTATCTAGGATTTACATCGTTGCTTTGAACACAGAAACGGAGATAACTGCACTACTTGTCACGTTTTCCCAGATAAGCTCCAGTACAGACTGGGATATGAACAATGACGGCCTCCGTGGTCGAAAGATATACCAGTTTTCAAGGTGACGCTACCTACGAGGTCCTGCGTTCGTTTCATCTTATATATCCTCGAAACGTCGATATCGATTAGCGAAAATCCATTTTTCTATATTATCCCACGTCTGGGTTGTACCTTCGTCATTTCCGGTTCCACTACACAAGTGCTTTAGATACTTACTTTTGAATCGAAATAAGGAATTAGATGTTGTTTGTATCTATTTTATAAGTAAATAAATATATTTTTAAGTACTTTCATATGACGTATTTGCCTAACTTGCAAATTATTTCTTTATGTGTTCCTTGTTCTTTATTTGTTGTTATCACTCTGCGCAAAGCAAATGACTTGCACAATATCGATTGTTTTGTGTTTTTCCATTCATATGAATATAAAACTGCAAGTAATGCTGTTATAAGCGTGCATAGAAAATTGGAAAAATTAATTGAATTGTGAAATTTTGAGCATGTGTCGTAAGCATGATGAGCTTTTTACTACTAAATAATAAATAAATAAAATAAATATTTTCACGCAATTGCCAATACAGGGGTAGACAGAGGTCTAGTCTTGACAATTAAGTCCCTTCGACCAACCTTCCACCGAAGATATTTTCGGGGCAACGTGACAGGTGGTGAGCCCGTCGCCGTCACGAAATAATAACTGAGAAATTAAAAAGTCTGCTGAAAAGGAGACAACCCGATAGGCTCCAAAGTAGGAGGTTGTGATTGCGTGAATTCCGTTAGGGTCAAACATTTGTTTGATGAATATGAATGTTAGGATTTGAGTCATAGATGGTTATATGTATATATGAATATTTAACTATGTAATACTTACATACATAGATAGGGACAACATTAGATACATTTACTGACTGATCCCAAAGTTAGCGCTTAAGCACTTGTAGTATGGAAACAGAAACAGTGAAGTTACCACATACACTGAGACCCGAGAAAATGTAGAAAAATTTTTCTACATTGACCCGACCGGGAATCGATCTCTGGACCGGAAAACCGGTGTGCGGCGTCCACGGACAAGGCTCAAAACTTGTACCTTGTTTAATCTAAACTCAGTATCATATGAATACCTCCTTAAGCATGTTTATCAATACTTAAGTTTTGTATATCAGTTAGTTTAATTTAGAACTGTACTGATAATTTTAATGGTAAAATAAAATACAATGTGAAATCCTACAATACATACTAGGAGTGCTAAATTTATAATCTGTTCCAATTTCGATATCATTACTACTCATTTGTAAATCGTTCTTATATGTAAATCGTGTTATTATCTGTCCCTTGACTGATAATAATACGAAATTACAATTATCTGAATTATTTGTTCATTACATTTAGCCATCTAAATATGTTAGATACATATTTACAAATTTATAATGTAGAAAATTAGTATGTAGAAAATACTTTTTCTACACTTTACCAGGAGTGGGTGCTTGAGGTACTTTCGTTGTTTTCCATAACACAAGTGCTTAAGCTATTTTGGGATCAGAGCACTGTATATGATGTCGTCGATTAGTTATCTATAAACATTTATTTTGAAATTATTTACTGCACGTCGAAATGCAACAATGTACTTGACAACTTTTGTTTACTATGAAGTAGTATTTAGTATAAGGTATTTGTTCCAGTAAATGCTAACGTTTAAGCGATGTAACTGCGTAATACGGATGCTACATAGGAAAAAATTAAGAAAATTTTTTACAACCTTTATTTTATTGACTCACCATCTATCAAAAAAGACTTAATTTTCTATACCTCTGTCTACCCCTGCATTGAGCATGACGTGAAGATATTTTTTTCGAGTATTCTTTTCTAATTTAAACGTTTACGTGTATTAATGTCCTCATATTAAAAATTACTGTAGTATTATTTAAATGTTAGCTATGCAGGCCACAAAGCTTGCTAATCGGTTCAAAAGCATAAAGGTATAGTTGCGTTTACACCCAAAGGGCTGAGGGAGAATGACTAATACACACAATATATTTGCACGGGCTGTCCTTACCCTTTAAACCTGAAAACAACAGTGGCTTCACTTCCATTTGGCGGCAGAAATGGGCAAGATTATGGTACTGTCTTAAAGTCTCCTAGGCAGAGAAATTTACCATATTTAAAATATCTATAATGTTTTTTTAATTTCATATCCCTATACTAGGGTAGTCAAAGGCCTAAACAATTTAGTGCTTTCACTCCACATTTCATCGACGCTTTTTGGACAACGTGATGTAAGTCTATTGCCAAGCTACCAGTTCTTATCATATTTTAAATTATTTGATGTGTGGTTACGGTGTAAGAATATGGTTACCCTTTTCTTGTGTGTATTGTCACAGGTTACGATAAGGGAGACTTAAAAGTGTATTTGGCTGCTGGCAGATGGCGGGATAAACATCTCAAAAATACTAAGCTGTTATACAGCAGAGCAGTGACGGGCAGCAGCGTAATCTAGCTAAGCGCCAGGTGACTGGTACCTACTGCGATCGCCAGTCCGCTTGCCGAACGAGGCGATTATGGCAAACCCTTCCTTACGGTAGGCCTATGTCCTGCAGTCGACATTCACTGGCCATTATATATGTATGTATAAATAATCGTTTATTTAGTGGAAAAGTAAATTTAACAGCAATTTTTATTATAGGTTTTTTTAGTGGGTTTCATTGGTTGCGTGGACTCTCTTTAGTCATTCGCACGTTTGCAAGATTGTAGATAGGATTGTGACCCTATTTGAAATTAGTAAATAATAAAAAATATTTTAATCTAAATCAAATAATGTATATTTTTATAAACATTTTTTTGGCAGTATCATTCGGCTTAACATCATTCGGCGCAATTTTCTTTTCATCTCCTAACGATACCCTTGTAGTGACTCATTTCCTGTCAGCCTTTTGCTTTGACTACGTGAGCCATTGACGACATGAATTGTTACCCTAATTGTGTGTCCGTGCAACTATTATTCTTTGAATTATTTTGAAACTCGGATTTTTTTGTAACTATTTACATATATATTATTCAACTTTATTGAACGTTATTAAATATATATTATAAGTTACGATAGCCGATTGTTAGGGTGATCGGAATTCGAGTCACGAGACCCGAGTTCGATCCCCAAGGCTCGTAACAATAAGTTTTTTCAAAACTTACGTACAATTTATAATGTCTTGGACATAAAGACGACGACGGGCTCACCACCTGTCACGTTGTCCTAAAATGTCTTCGTTGGAAGGTGGGTCGATAAGACTTAATTGTCGAGACCTCCGTCTACCCCTGTATTGGGAATGGCGTGAAGATATTTTTTTATAAAATATATGAGTACAAAAGGCGGGCATAATGCTAAAAACACTCTTTGCGTGTCTTGCTTATGTTTGAGGTTCACCTCTCCACCATCCTATGAGTTTCCTCAAAGGACCTTAAGAAATAAATACATAGAGAGGGACAGAGTTGTATTATGGAATCAGAAACAACGAAGGCACCACAAACACCCAGACCCGAGAAAATGTGGAAAAGTGTTTTTCTTCATTAACGCGCCCGGGATAATCGAACTCGGGACCTCGATGCTGGCGACATCATGAAAACCGATGTGAAGTACGTTACTCGTCCACGGAGTTCATCTGCTATTTCTCCGGTATTGCAGATGTTCATGGGCTGCGGTAATCACTTAATATCACGTGTGCCACCTGCTCGTTTGCCTCCATTTTCTATAAAAAAAAAACGGAGTTCGTCAAATACGCTATGGTTACTTACGATGGAGGAGTAACAATCTCGAAAAATATTAGACCAATAAACAAATTTCCGAAGTTTCTAGTACTGAGATCTCTTTGATTTAGAGGTCTTGGAGATGGTACTTGAGTCTTCTCATTCGAATTCAGTTCATCCTACTACTCAACTATCGTGACTTGATAGCATATTGCTACAGTCTGTTTAGCTTTATTTCTCCAGTACGTATTTTTATATTTACTTCAAATATTCGTTTAATAATTAAATTAAAGAGAATAAAATTTTAAAATTTCAACTCACACGGGCGGGATAACAAACTTTGCCGAACCGTGACAACGCTTTTATCTCTGAGCCACCGTTTCAGTGGAAATTTTAAACATTTTTTCTCTTTAATTTAATGACAAAAAGTTCAGCATAACTTATAGGCATTAAATTCTATAAAAATATATTTGCAACGCAGTTTCTTAACGCCTTTGGTTGCATGGAAGAGATCACTCATGAAGAGATCATTCATGCATAAGGCCTCCAAATTGTACAGATCTTTTAATTAAATTCATTCATTACTTTCCGTGTTACAGAATTTGTTAAGAAAAAATTGCACTGCGCAAGTAATCAAATCGAATACATTCCATTAAATCGGTTTGTAAGGCACCTAATAACGTGGGATGCCAATTAATCTGCGTAGTCTAATTACGTTCCCAAATGAGTTGGAAAACGAAGTGCCCGGGAGCAGTAGGGATAAACTTAGTGGCTTAAAACATTGGACTAGATACACACATAGGTTTACAAAGAGAAAATTTTTAATGCAAACTTGTTGTATTATACAAGTGAAGTATATCAAAAAATTTCACGACAGCCGCGTGGCCGCTAGATCGGCATACGAGTCAAGAGACCAGAGTTCGATCAGAGTGAGATCACACCAGACCGGAGTTACGCTTGTACTAATAAGTTATTTTAAAACTTATTAACGATATATCATTTGTTTGGATGTAAGGATGGCCACAGGCTCACAGCCTGTCACATGCCCTCAAAATCTAAACTGGTCACTCCTGTTTTGGGAAATGTGTGAAGATTAAAAAATGTATCAAAGAACAAATTTGACAATATTTTAAAGAAATTAAAAAAATATATTAAGTCCTTGCATACGAAATTGGCGTTTTACATGGCAAAAATCAAACGAAAGAGTTTTTATGCAACTATACACATTTATTCAAAGTACAGTACATGCTTACAACCTTGGGTGTGAGATGAGTTTAGTGATGAGATGAGTTTGTTTTGTCTGTTTCTTCTCCGTTACAGGAATCTCATTACGAAATGATGGAAAACAAATATTAATAACTAATAATAAATATTATTTAGCTACTCTACATAATATTTCACTATTCAGCTATATAAATAATTCAGTTTTCAGTTTTCAGTTAGTTTCTTAATAATTGCTCAGCAAGTATTTCAAATGTTTATTTCTCGGATGTAATTCACGGTAAAATATTTCTTTTACTGTGTCTCTTTTCGAGGAATGAGGTCGAAGCGAGC
Organism: Sericinus montela; assembly: GCA_029286605.1. NCBI lineage: Eukaryota > Metazoa > Arthropoda > Insecta > Lepidoptera > Papilionidae > Sericinus > Sericinus montela. The sequence goes on along the minus strand of JAGSMR010000070.1, from coordinate 1,811,469 downwards.
GTTCGGATCTCGTAGACTGAAGAAGCTTGGTTCAAAGTGTTTAGGGCTGTACACCTGATGCTTCAGTGTGTATCGCCTCAGAAGCCACGCAAGTCCAACTTTAACTTGCAGACGTGCCAATCTTGCACCTGAAATAAATATTTTTTTTAAGAAATATGTATGAGTGTCACGATAGCCGAGTGGTTGGGAGGTCGGAATTTCGAGTAGAGAGACCCGAGTTCGAACCCCAAGTGGATGGCTCGTACCAATGGGGTTTTCAAAAACTTATGTACGAATTATACCGTTGGCTTGGACATAAAGACGGCGACGGGCTCACCACCTGTCACGTTGTCCCGAAAATATCTTCGGTGGAAGGAGGGACTTAATTGTTTAGACTAGACCTCTGTCTACCCCTGTATTGGGAATTGCGTGAAGATATATTTTTTTTAAGAAATATGTCTTTCCGATTCAGCCTTGAATGTTCCTCTTTCTCCTCTAGCAGCAAGTAGCTGCATAAAGACAGGTTTCGGAAACGAGTAACAGTCAAGTAAACAAGTTTTGATGAAACGGTTAAAATATTTATCGAATGTAGCAAGTTTGAAATTTGTTATCATTTTAGGATGTATATAAAGATACAGTGGAAATTCCATCAAAGACTTACGAGTTTACTTAGACTCTTTACGAGTGGCTGGATAACTCGAAATGTACCAGAAGCAAAGTATCTAAAAATATTGTTATCCTATGTTAGAGATAACCTATGAAAAAAATAACGTTAGTATAATGAATACTTGTATCATACTATTCATAAAAAATTACACAATAACAATAGTTCAACTATGAACTATTGTTATTGTGTAATATTTACGCGCTATCAACCATAATTACACTCTCAATTAAAATTATAAATATTATGAAAAAAAAATTGATATAGAAAAAACTATAGTTTCTTACCAATACACATGCGATTGCCTTCCCCAAATGGTAGGTAACTAAATTTCGGTATATTAGAAATATTTTCTGGGGAAAATCTTTCCGGATCGAATAAGTCTGGATTCGGAAAATAATTTTTATCCCTGTGTAATGCGTAAACTGGAATCTCAACAAAAACGTCTTTTTCAATTTTAACATTTCCAACGGGTAACGTAGTATCCTTGGTGCATCTTCTTTGAATAACGCCTACTGATGGATATTTTCTATTTGCTTCATTCATAACCATGTCAAGATATTTCATATTTTCAATTTCATCAAAAGTTATTCTTTCCTTACATTTATCAAAAGTATTGTCAATTTCTTTATGTACATTTTGTAATATGTTCGGGTTTCCAGACAATTCCAGAAGTATGAAATGCATTGTGTAAGCTGATGTATCAGCTCCAGCAAGAAAGAAAAAGAACGCTTGTGCTGCCATTAATTCATCGGTAGGTTCCAGCTTATACCCTGTTACTGAATCTTCCATCAATCCTCCTTCTTGTAGTTCTATACACATATCTATAAAGTCATGCCTTTTTTCTGGTTTCATGCGTCGAATTTTGAGCACTCTTTTAACCACACCAATGAAGAATTCTTCGTGGTCTCCGAATGTTTTGAATTGAAGTAAATGCACGAGCAAAGGAAATATATTGCATAAACAAAATTTTAGGTTATTAATAAACGATGGCTGCAGAGCCTTCCACGCCATCTCCAAAAATGGAGAATCCATCGTATTTTTGGTGTTAGTGTCAATTCCAAAAACAGAAGCACCTATGGAAGCAGTTGTATAAGTGTATAAAACATTGAAAGGTTTACATATTATTTGCTCTTCGTTTTCTATTAGCTGTACAAAATCCCTGGCACATCTCTCCAATATATAAAACATATGCTTAAGTTTTCTCGATGTAAATACAGGACTAATTTTTTGTCTCACCAATCTCCATCTCTCATATTCTTCCATTAAAAGTACATTATCAGCGAGTAAATCATTAGTGTTTCTTAAAACACCGCGACCAGAAAAGCTATGAAAATCACTTTGAAACACTGCTCGTATATTTTTAAATCTCGTACCATAATGGCGGGTCTACTTCCAAGGAATAGTCCAACGTTTGCTTCAGACGGATGTGTATCATAAATATCTTTATATATTTCAGATAAAGATTGGGATCCCGCCATAAATTTCCATAAGACTGCCTTGACATGAGGAACATTTCTCTTTCGCCAGTAGTGGTGTTCCTGTGTCATGAAGTACGATATTGTCAGAAAAATTACACTAAGAAATAGAAAAATAATCTGCAACATTTTAGTGGAAACGGCAAGGCTATGAATTCTAGCACAGACTGTGTCCAACTGCCTTGTGATGATAAGAAACCGGACTGGCGTGTGAGATGCAAGTATGATTTATTGTCAGTTACTTTTATCGCCCATACTTACTATTATAAAAGCGTAAGCAACTCTGTCTGTCGGTTACTTTTTATGCTAAAAACCACTTAACATATGTAGATGAAATTTGGTTACGAGATTAATTGGCTCTTAACTAAATATTATACTGCACACATCATAGACCGAAATATACTATACATACAGATGCGACGGGCTCAACACCTGTTACATTGTCCCAATTGTCTTCTACCCCTTCTGTATTGGCGTGTTATGAATATGGCGTATATTTTATTGAAGATTAGATATTTATTTTACTGAATTTAAAGAATATTATGCCCCGACCGACCGAAACAACTCGTTATCGGGCCGTCGAATAATGTAAATAATTACAGTTATTATTATATCAGCTATATTATATATTTTTGGAGCGCATTAACATTCCACGTGTCGATAACTTTATGAAAGTCGAAACAATCAAGAAAACGAAATATCTGACCTGGCTCACGAGAAAAATGCCATGTTGTATAGTATGCTGTCTGAAATTATTCTTTATAGTCGTTTCTGATAATTGGTTAATCCTGGTTAGCCACTCTGAGCATTTGAGGCGACTGGGACTCCGTGGCGGTGCGCTCCGAGGTGAAATGTAGAAGGTGGTGCTCTTCGATACCACCCACATAGTCCGCCGGTTTTATCTCTGTCGCCCTAAACCTCGGCCGTCTGGTCTCCCCGGCCAAGTGTTTTCGTCTGAATGGGGTTCGTCTAGTTTTCGTTTAGGTGGTTGTTTCTTATTTTACTATTTATTTATTGATATTTATTTCGCATATATTGTTTAAATCATATCTATTATAGCGAATTTTATGTACTCTTCATGTAACGATGATGACGTCATAACAAATATTTTTATTAATAAAATTAAAAAATAATATTAATGTTATATTTTCAAGCTGAATATATATTATATTACGTAGACGAAGTCGCAGTCACAGCTAGTGATGTCAATTTGAGTCAACGTTAATATTATGCATCTGTAAGCATCTTATTACATAATTTTTTGTCGGTGCCTATTACAAAATCCACTTACCTGGGGGGAGGCACTGAACATGTTATTACACTGCCTAGTTCACTAGAAAAACGAGGTACCGGTCGAGTAGTGGTTGGAGCAAGTTCAGCGACTTTAAATAAACATAGGTTTTGTATACACGCACTTTAAGCTTGTTTTGTATACCACTAGCATTCCGCTTGTGGCTTCGCCTTCATGATATAATGTTATTTCATTTGTAAATGATTGAATAGGAAGTCTAATTATCAGTTCCCTTTGTTATTGTTATCAAAACCCTATACAGACACTTTACCTCACAAGGACCCATCATTGTTTCATTTAGTAAAAACATTTATTATTGATAAATAAAAACAGTAATAAATTTTCAAACAATTAAGATATGATCTATTATTATATCGATTTCAAGAAATCTTTCGAGACAATTTCATGTTATCGTGTTTTCATTTTTAGATATCACATAGTAAGAAAGCATCTACTAAAAATTTGGTATCTATACTAAAAATCTTCGTAGAAATAGGTAGGTATAGCAATTTACTCGTATGTCATTAGATAAATTAACAGTCTCATTTACTAAAAAAAGAGCTTTAATCAAATTCTGCAACAGCGTACGAATATAGAATATATAACCTTATTCTTCCCGTGGGTGTTGTGGGAGGCGACTGTGCGAAAAGCCTGGAAAAAGCCATTGGGTGCTGACAGATAGCGAGGTAACTTTCCCGAAATATGTGAGAACAACATTTTGTAGACTGATGACGTCCAACAAGATCTGTCCATCAAGTCTGCTTACACCATGTTTACATCTTAAAAGTTTGCCAATCGAGGCTTGCAGCCTTGATCATGCAGTGGACTTATTGTGGAGCAATATACTCGTACATACACAATAAGTGTAATAAATACATTAATAATACACATACATAATATAAGTAAGATGTAATAAAGTTTTATTTCATATTTTTTCTTTTCTTTTTATAAAAAGAAAAATATATGTGCAGCGATTTTGTAATGGATAAAACAATAGGTAATAGTACTTGTGTCTCATCGAAACTTCTTTGTAGGTTGTTCAATGTTTTCTGATCTTCGTGTAGTAAAATATTATTTTTAGTAATTAGTTTTTTGGAGATTACACTACACACAGAGATATAAGGCAACATAAAACCGGTGGGAAAAGCACTCTTTCCTGAATTAAGTAAGTTAGTATAGACTTCTGATAAGAGTACCTTTTTCACGCACAACACGCCTACAAGCGAAAAGGTGAGTCCCTTACATTTGTTTATTGAGAGGCCAAACGACACTTACCGGAAACCGCAAACGTTTGTAAATCGTCGTACCTTCGATGTGATCGGAATACGCGGTGTGGCAATGATCACATATTGTGTAGCCTAGTATGTAAGCAAGTTTTCCGGTACTGAGCCCTGTGAGAATGATTGCTTCGATAATATTATAACTCAATTTTTTTATAATAATAAATATATTAATGTCTTTGTTATGTAGAAGTCACGATATATGTAGAATATGTAGTAGTATGTATAAGTAGTTTTTCTTTTAATTATTTTCTTTAATTAAAAAGGCTTCTTTAATTAAAAATTTCTTTTAATTAAAAAGGCCAGGTCAAGAGAACCCTGAAACGAAGATAATGTATGAAGGGAATAATGAAAGTGGACGAAGCGAAACAAGTATGTAAGGATCGTAGCAAGTGGAAAGAAGTGGTCTCTGCCTACCCCTACGGGAAAGAGGCGTGATTATAGGTATGTATATATGTATGTATTTCTTTTAATTTCTGTTGTAATTGTTTTAGTAGTCTGAAGCCTTACCAAGGCTTATACTTTATATAGTCTATTGTTTATCACTAAACCACGCGGGCGGAGCCGCGGTCGGACCTAGTTTCTTATATTTCAAGTACGAAGTTCTTAAAATGTCAAGATTTCTGTGTTGATGAATTCGAATTCAAATCGCCAGTCACGAAAAGTAGTTACAAAAGTATAAATAAATCGGTTGGTTTGGGTTGTTTGGGTGATCGAGATTCGTGTCGAAAACCCGAGTTCGACCCCCAGGTGGCAGGCCAATGGGTTTTTCAAAAACTTATGTACGAATTATATCGTTGGCTTGGAAGGTGGGTCGAAGAGACATAATTGTCTACACCTCTATCTACCCCTGTATTGGGAATTGCGTAAAGATATTTATTTTATTTTTTATTAATGTATTTCTTACAGTCCACATATTGGGGAGCTTTAATTTTTTTGTAGTTTACCTTAGAATGCCAATACAATTAGATAAGAAATCTTAATTTAAGGTTGTGAGACACCAGAAGGTTTCTAAGAATTAATCCCTTTTATAGATAGTTTACAGTATCTTCAATGTAGCAAATTATATTAATTGACCTGTATTGTTTAATGTTTGCAGGACCATTCGACGTTAAAATTATTTAGTTAATTTATGACATCTGTTCTTGGCTCTTAAATTTACTCTTTTAATAGGATTCTTGTGTATTAATTGAGTAAATTTAATGGTAAGCCATGTAGTTGGTTGATCGGAATTCAAGTCAGGGAGACCAGAGTTCGATCTCCAAGGTTCGTACCAATGAGATGTTTTGAAAAAAAAAAATAACTTACGTACAATTTACATCGTTCGTTTGAAATAAATTCGTCGACGGGCTGTACGGGCCGACTTTTTTAAATAGGTTTTTTTTGTCTGTAACTAATATTTGTATCTGTGATATTTCCTGTATATGATATTCAGTAACATTAAATATTTTAAACAATAATTTTAGCAGATCACGAGATTACCGATCCGATTTTTATAAAAATAAGTCATGATAGTCGAGTGGTTTGGTTATCGGAAATCGAGTATATATATATATATATATATATATATATATATATATATATATATATATATATATATATATATATATATATATATATATATATATATATATATATATATATATATATATATATATATATATATATATATATATATATATATATATAATAAATAAATAAATATAAATATCTTCACGCAATTCCCAATACTGGGGTAGACAGAGGTCAAATCTAGACAATTAAGTCCCTTTGACCCACCTTCCACCGAAGATATTTTGGGGACAACGTGACAGGTGGTGAGCCCGTCGCCGCCTTTATGTCCAAGCCAACGATGAAATTCGTACATAAGTTTTTGAAAACTCATTGGTACTGCCACCTGGGGATCGAACTCAGGTCTCTCGACTCGAAATTCCGACCACCCAACAACTCGGCTATCGGGACTTCTCATATATTATGACTTCTCATATATATATATATATATATATATATATTTATATATATATATATATATATATATATATATATATATATATATATATATATATATATATATATATATATATATATATATATATATATATATATATATATATATATATATATATATATATATATATATATATATATATATATATATTTATATATATAATGATTTTTTAAAATCGGACAGGCAGTTTCAAAGGTTATCAAATAACCAAAAAAAAAACCCAAATAAATAAAAAAATATTTAACACTTAAAAAAATTACAACTCCTACTAAAATAAATAGGAAAGCAAATTAGATCTTTCTTAGCTTGTCTTTTTATTTAATAAACGCCATTATGTACTACTAACTGATCTACTTGAAGCCGGGACATGTGTTGATAAATTATTTTCTTGGAATCTTACACATACATTCATTGTTTGATCTTTGTTAATTAATCGTATTTAAGTGATTTTATTACGACTATATAACGTTAACTTTGACAGTTATCATTGAAAGAAAGAAAGAAAGAAACACATGTCTCAATATTAAAAACTAAATATAAAATTTTTATACACGAATAATTTAGAAATTGGGAGAAACTATCCAAAACAAACAGTGAAACAATTTTTAAAATTACACAGTTTTATAACTAGGACTCAATCTCGATTTTTGTTATAAGGATCGAACTCGAGTCTCCTGATTCGGCCGCTAAATCAATCGGTTATTATGATGTAATAGCAACGCATGAAGTTTATAATTCCTATTTGAATTCCAACATGAGTCAAGAATAAATTTCAAGGCATATTTGTACATGTTGTAATACAAACGTTATCCTTAATATAAGCTGCATGAGGATGCTCATTCTATGGAGAGCGATATGCTCAGTGTTTCTCAGCATGCTAGAATCCGTCAAGAGTCACGATAGCCGATTGTTTAGTCGGAATATTTTTTTAAATTATTCTTCATTGACACCTAATTAATGGGTGGACTTAATGCTTTATAGCATTCTCTACCAGTCAACCCTTGGCAAAATAGAGAATAAACGGCAAGTGTATTAAATAGAATTCGAGACGAGAGCTTTTTCGAAAAAACTCAAGTACGATTTATATCGTTGGCTTGGATTTATAGATGGCGATGGGCTCAGCACCTGTCACGTTTTCCCAAAAAATTTCTTCGGTGGAATGTGGGTCCAAATGACTTAATTAACTAGACTACTGTATTTAGAGTGGCGTGAAGTCATTTATTTTATTTATTTATTTATTTATTTCCGTTCTATGTGGCAAACTTTTGGAGAGGCCTGTGTTCAGCAGTGAACTTTTCACATACATTGTTCTGGTCCTAAAGTAATAAGCACTTGTATTATTGAATCAAAAACCACGAAGGCACAACAAACACACAGACCCGAGATAAAGGGGCATATACATTGACCCATTCGGGTATCGAAGCCGGGACCTTAGAGCTTGCAACACTCGTCCGTAGAGAAGTATTCTTTTGACAGGCTGTTGGCAGTCATAAAAATGACAATGATCATTTTATTTATTTATTTATTTATCTTCACGCACAGTCCCCGACGGGGTACCCAGAGGGAACAGATCGCCAAGTGTCACGATCCTTACATACCTCTTTCGCTTTATTCAGATTCATCATTTTCTTTATACATGCACGTCGAGGTATCCGAGTATTCTTGACCCTCCCGTCTTCGAGCAATTTGCTCACATGGTCTTCAGAAGGTAGTCTCGGCCTACCTCGACCCCTTTTAATATTAAATTTCGCGCTATATATTTTCTTCAACATTCGGTCTTCGCTCATTCGCTCAACGTGCCCAAATGCTTCAATAAGCATGCCCTTATCCATTTTAGTGATAAGGTCATCCTTCAAACCTACCATTTTGCGAATCTCTTCGTTCCGCTTCCGGTCGGCCAAAATAACGCCATTTTACGAAGAGATCGCATCTCCACTGCATTCAACCTGCTTTTATGCTTCTTCTGACATACCCAGGTTTCGCTACCATATAACAAAGTCGGTACCAGCACTGCGTTATGTATTGCAAGGCGTGCATTTTTCACTACGCCTTGCCTTTGGACTAACGCAGTCAGGGCAACGTTGACCTTTTTTCCGGCAGCGACACGCCTGTTTACAGTTATATCACATCTTCCATCCCGGCTAAAAGCACTGCCCAAGTACACAATCTCATTCACCTGTTCTAGACATTCCTTATTTACCCACTTTTCACACTTCTTTCTTTCTTCTACCCTTTCAAATACCAGAACCTTAGTTTTATTAGCATTCAAACGGAGACCTTTATTTTCACATTCCTCTTTCATACACGTGACTAATGCCTGCAGTTCTGCCTCTGACGGTGCAATAAGTACTGCGTCATCGGCATACAGCAGACAATTTACTTTTATGTCACCTAATTTCACACCCAAACAACTATCTTTCAACTTTTGTAAACAGCTGTCGAGATACAATATGAACAGTCAGGAGGACACGACACAACCCTGTTTTACGCCCGTTTGGACGTTAAACATAGGTGACAGGTCATGCCCTACCCGCACACAGGCTTTGCAGTCACAATAGAGCGACAGCCCTTAACAGTGGGCCATCCACACCATACCCCGGCAACAGTTCCCACATGTTCTTCCTTACAATCTTATCAAATGCCTTCTCAATATCCACAAAAGCACAGAAAATCCTCTGGTTAGAAGCCAGAAGCTTTTCCGTAATCATGCAGAGAGAAAACACTTGATCCATGCATCCCCTTCCAGGTTTAAATCCGCATTGTGCCTCCCATAAAAATCTTTCCGATTTCTCTCCCATCCTACGCGTCAGAACCTTCGTGTAAACTTTACTTGCTAAACTGGTCAAGCTGATCGCCCGATAGCACCCGCAGTCAAACTGTGAACCTTTACCTTTATATAAGGTACAATGACTGCGGATCGCCAATCATCCGGGACATCCCCCGTCCGCCAGCACAAATTGCACAGCAGATGAAAGCTGTCCCAGATAAGCAGTAACTCTATCTAGTCCCGCAGCCTTACCATATTTCAAACTTTGAATCGCACATTCAATCTCTTTCATACCGATGACCTTAGCGTCATCGAAGTCCGGGTCTAGTGTACCGATAACGGCGTCACCCCCGGATACTTCACTAAGGTCATCGCACGCATTCATTTTTCTATAAAACTCACTCCATCGCTGCATGACGTCCAAATTGTTTGAAAGTAGAACGTCATTGGTCCGCGAAAGCACTTTATTCATTCTTAAGGCTGTCGCGCCACTTTGGGCCCTCCAACCTCTTTCCAGAAGAGCTTGGAGTTTTCGCTAAAGTTGCGCGACAATCTTTCGTCCGCTTCCATTCTACACCTTTCACGCACTTCCTCAATCAATGCCTTCGCGTAAACCTTCTGCAGCTTATATCTTTCTTTCATTTTCTCTCTCATATCCTTATTAAGGATACAATGATCATGATTATCATAACATATGATGACATAATAAAGAACCAATTTAACTGTAAACAATGTCTACTAATGGCAGCCCAATAATATATTTTCTGGACTGCGCAGGTAAGCAAATCGAATGTATTCTATTAAATCGGTTTGTAAGGCACCTAATAAAGTGAGATGCCATTTAATCTGCGTAGTCTAATTACGTTCCCAAATGAGTTGGAAAATGAAGTGCCCGACAGCAGTTGAAACAAACTTAGTGTCTATTTCAAACATTGGTCTGTAAGATACGCACATAAATATATGTTTTATGTTTATAAGAAGTAGATTCTTACCCCAAATTAATTAGCTATAAGATGTCACGCAAGTGAAAAATAAAAATAAAATTATTTGAGAGAAATCTTATAAACTTTTCCTTTTTAAATAAATGACGACCTTCGTGGACGCCAGTCGCTCTCTCCGATTTTCGTGGTGTCGCCAGCACTAAAGTCCTGGGTTCAATTCCGCAAAGTGTTAATGAAGTAAACTACTTTTTCTAAATTTTCCCGGGTCCGGTTGTTTGTGGAACCGTCATTGAATTTGATTCCATAACACAAGTGCTTTACCTACTTAATTTGGGATCAGAGCATAATGTTGTCCCGATGTATGTATTTATTACATATACATACATAATGAATTTATTTATATTATTATTATTCTTGACACGAAATAAGGATAAGGAGTAAGGTGGGTCAAAGGATCTTAATTGTCTAGACTAGACCTCTGTCTACCCCTCTATTGGGAATTGCGTGAAAGTATTTATATTTTATGTATTTATTTTATTATTTTTCAATTATGATTGAAATGAAAAATATGTACGATGTAACAAGTAAACATATTTGAGAAAATAATAAAAACTATTCTTGATTAAATAAATGCGAAATTTATAAAATTAGTTTTTTTTAATTCCTTTATGTTCAGAAAAACAAATTACATATTAAATAGCAATACACTGTACTATAAATCCACTATGTTTTGTTTGTACAATGGAGTTCGTCGATACAAATAAAATTATTTCGTAGTTTGCAATAGCATGCAATAGACCAAAGATAATTTACAATAATAATTATGAACTTGAAATAAAAATTCTTAGCGAGGGTCGATTAAGTGCGAATGTTTTTGATGTTATGACAACGACGAGCGCATAAAAAGGAGAAAACAAAAAAAGAAACAAATGCGTTCGCGTGACCTACAGGTGTCAATATTATTATTATTCATTTCATATAATTATCATGTTGTAAAGCTAAGTAGTAGTTAGTTCATTTAGATTTGATGTTATTTGGATTTATCTCATAGTGAAATGCGAGTGGCAATTCGTTTATTAATTTTGGAATCATAAATTCGAGTATGCGTTTTCCATAGTTATTCTTAGTATACACAGGCATATATAATTTTTTTCAGAGATAGCGCGAGTATCTTTGCTATGTGATATTAGTTTGCAGGTCTTTGTTTAAAGTTTTTTAAAGAGCTCATATTTGATTTTGTCATGGATTGGAATAATTTTACAATACGCGAACAACGTGTGGTAGTTAGTTTTATAACTACTTTTTATTTTTGGAGGGACAATTGTCTTAAGTAACCTTAATAGCTACTTAAACCGTACGAAATTATTGATACAACTAAGTCTTTATATAATCATTATATTATTACTACAAAATCTTAATATTATTACTACAAATTTTGTCAGAATTGACTTTAGTTGGTCAAAGACGTTACTTGTATGATTTTTCCAATTTAGTCGGCTATCAATTATAAGACTAGGTACCTATGGTTGTCCGTATAAAGTATTGACGGACTAGCGAATAGATTTTATTTGGCATGATTGTAAGCATGAGTGTCAGTGTGCTATGAAATTAGGTACTGTTTGAGCTCGGTTATGAAAAGAGCTGATGTACATTGTTTTATCGTTTAAAACTAAACCAACATCGTGAGACCACTTAATAAGAGATGTAAAATCTTTTTGCAAACGTATTAATGCGACTCCAAGATCAGCATCAGCCTAGGCACGTGTTGTCAGCAAACTGATAAATTTCACAACCGTTAATTAAATTTCTTAAGCTATTAACGTATGTTAAGTAGTGTAAAGGTCCGAGTACTGATCCCTGTGCAGTTCCTTTCAGTTACAGTATTTTCATAACTTCCATTTTCTACAATCTTAGCTTTAAAACGTCTGTTTCCATATAATTTTTACACCATTTCTGGACAGGTCCTCTTATTTCGGACTCGTTCAGTGTTTCAATCAGTATCTCGTGCTGAAGTGTATCAAACGCTTTGCTAAAGTTTTTTTTGTATAGAAAAGGGAGGCAAACGAGCAGTTGGCTTACGTGATGATATGTGATGAACGCCGCCCATGAACACCCGCAATACCAGAGGCATAGAAGATGCGTTGCTGGCCTTAGAGTGCCCCCCCCCAGAGTTGGGGGAGGGGGGTGTGCGGGCCTCCTGTAACCTGCACTCACCAGACGAAACGCAGAAGTTTGTTAGAATTCTACTTCACGCCGGTATTCTGTGAGGTCGTGGTAATTCCCCGGTCGAGCAGGCCCATTCATGCAACAACTAAAGCTGATGCGTGGCTCTACCACTGTTAAAAGTCAATAAAGACATATGTTTTTTGTAATGCAAAAATTTGTTCATCGTATTAGTAAAGTTGCTCAGAAGTTAGTACTTTTGTGTGGTTGAAATCCGTATTGATTATCATTTAGGATGTTTTTAGAATCATAGAAATTTAGAAATTTATTTGACAGGCATTACTCAATAATTTTGTCTAAAGTGAGTAATATGGTTATAAAATTAAATTATAATTCTATATTTCCCGTACTCCTTATGGTTTCTTTTATTGAAAATTGGCCTTACTATTCCAGTTTTCAGATCATCAGGACACATTCGAGTTGTTCTACTATTATTTGTTAATTTGGCTATTGCTGGTGCAATTTTATGGCTAATGATTTTTAGATCACGTGCACGAATATTATAGATAGTTTTTGAAGTAATGGACTTCTGCAGTTAGTCAATATTATAAAAAAATAAATAAATATAAATATCTTCACGCAATTCCCAATACAGGGGTAGACAGAGGCCTATTCTAGACAATTAAGTCCCTTCGACCCATCTTCCACCGAAGATATTTTCGGGACAACGTGACAGGTGGTGAGCCCGTCGCCGCCTTTATGTCCAAGCCAACGATGTAATTCGTACATAAGTTTTTTGAAAAACCCATTGGCACGAGTCTGCCACCAAACGCAGAAGTTTGTTAGACTTCTACTTTACGCCGATATTCTGTGAGGTCGTGGTAATTCCCCGATCGTGCCGGCCCTTTCATGCAACAACAAAAGCTGATGCGTGGCTCTACCACTGTTAGTTCCGACCACCCATCCACTTGGCTATAGTGACTACTGGCAATCATACGGGAAAATTGTTTTTCAATTTTAAGGTAATTGATACTGAGGATAATTTTTCTATTAGTTTATTAGCGTGATATAATTTTATTATTTATCCATTTATTTTTATTTCAGATTGCTTATAACAATTTTGTGTGGCATTTTTAATAAATTCTTATATTGTAATAAGCCAAAACAGATTTTTTAAAATATTTACATTAATATTTATTTTACAAGTTGATGTATAATGCCTAGGGTAGAAAAAATTTTAACGGTAGATGTTAACTTGAAGGATTTTTCTTCTTTAATGTACAGTTTATGCTGAACAAAATTATTGAAGCCGGTATTAAAAAGGGATTTTTTCTCTAGTAGATTGATATCTCAAAAGGTACAATATTGAAATTCTGGCAGATGGCTCTAAAGCCCTAAGTGGCGTGAAGACAGAGATTTAAAATTTCAACTGATGCGTTTAGGCCTCGGTGGCCCAGTGGTAAGAACGTTGTTACGGTACAGCGGTATAACGGTACGGTACGGTCTCTCTCTCTCTCTCTGTCTCACTAAAGTATCTACCATCTCCTTTCTTCGCGTGGGTGTCGTAAGACACTGCTAGGGAAAAAGCCTTAAAAATAACAATGGCTATCAACAGACGTCTGGATGGTCGTAACAAAATACCGGACCAAAACTCAACAGGTAGCATCTAAGATAGGTAAACCGTTTATTTAGTCACTACAGCTTACATACAATTAGAACTTAAAACAAACATTATTGGAACAAGAACACTGGTGAAACTAAACACTAATAAATATACTTAAAAACTAAAAAGAGTCGAAGGTCAATTTGCCAATTAAAAGAATAAAGAATTTGAAAAACAAATGGTTGAAACAAAAAATAGATAAACAAATAATAAAAAGGTCATAGCTTAAACATTATGTGAAATTGCATAGTTGTTAAAAATATACAACCGATTTGCCATGCCATAACCGCCACCTACAGAAAAAACGTAAACACTTTGGAACACGAAATCTTTATTTTTCCAGCAAGTGCTGGTTCTAAGGTTCAAATATGCAAGTTTCGGTACGCGATCGCCAATCGGCATGCCAAGTCTACGATTCTACGTCCAGCAGACTGTTGAGTAAAAATAAGAAAACTAAGTAATATGTGGGCTTTCAGAGTACAATTTCATATCATATATAAATTATTCACTTTGGCAATGATTGAAGGTATAAATATACATTTTTGTGTGATAGCATTAACGGTAAAATCTATCTTTTACTGAATCTTCTCTCTAGGAATGAGGTCGAAGCGAGCGTTCGGGTCTCGTAGACTGAAGAAGCTAGGTTCGAAGTGTGTAGGGTTGTATACCTGATGCTTCAGTGTGTATCGTCTCAGAAGCCACGCCAGTCCAACTTTAACTTGCAGACGCGCGAACCTTGCCCCTGAAACAAATCGTTATTTTTTTAACATATTGTCTATCCAAGGAGTAGTGATTAGACCAAGAGGGATCCCCGTTTCTCTTCTATCGGTAAGTGGATGCATAAAGAGACGTTCGGAAAATAATAAAGTGTCAAATGGCCTTCACTGCATTGTCCGAGATAATTAGATATCATCACTTATAATATCACCCGTTTAGCAATTTGTCAAATGCAGCAAGGTCGAAATTATTATCGTCGTAGATGGTATATATTTAGACTTAGGTTATCATTAAAGCTTTTAAAGGCTTGCAAAAGGCGAACAAACAACATTCTCTCTAAAATACGTTAACAGCACTTAATTACTAGGTGTGGCCAGCAACTTTTTGTGACTGCGTGAATATGCAATTCCTAACACAGAGGTAGCCAGGGAGGATAATTAAGTCCTAAATTTATTCCTTTCGATCCCCATTTATATTGGACAACGTGACAGACGGTAAACCTGTCAGCGTACGAAAACCAAGCTAACGATATAAACAATACATAAGATAAAAAAAAACTCATTGGTACGAGCCTTCCACCTGAGGATCGAACATCGGCCACTTGACTCCAACCACCCGACCACTCGGCTGTCAGGACTTCTTTCAATTTGAATACCTATGTTTAAAAACTTTAACGATTTACAAAAAGAAAAAAAAAACAAATATCTAATCATAATTGAGATTGGCGATCGGAGTACCAGCCCCTTGCACCTTAGACGCTGCTTTCGTCATCGGCCTATTTAATTTCGACCTAGTATTTTAGAAATGGTAATTCTGTCCTTGGTCGGTATTCAATTGCATTATTAAAGCTCTTTTATTTTTTTTCAGTAAATAAATAATACAGACACACACAGATAAGAACAATATCACATACATTGATTATATCCCAAAGTAAGCGCTTGGTACTTGTAGTATGGAATCAGAAACAATGGAGGTGCCACAAACACTCAGTCCCGATAAAATGTAGATGTAGAAAGTGTTTTTCTACATTGACCCGACCAGTAATCGAATCCCGAACCTTTGAGATAGCGACACCTTGAAAACCGGTGCTTACACCACTCGTCCACGGAGGTCAAGAATCGGTCGTCTCTTATGACACGACAAGAAAAACAGTGGTAAATTTTTACACCACAATTACACAGAAAAAAATAAACTTAGTGAGTATGAGAAATGATTATGTTATTAAAAAATGATCGATCAATTGCAAAACTGATCCAGATATGATCCATTCAAAAATACCGCAAATAAAAATATATATTTCTTACCAAGACATATGCGATTGCCTTCTCCAAATGGTAAGTAGCAAAATTTTTGTATCTTAGAAATATTTTCTGGTGAAAACCTTTCCGGATCGAATAAGTCTGGATTTGGAAAATACTTTTCATCCCTGTGTAGTGCGTAAACAGGAATAACGACTAAAACGTCTTTTTCTATTTTAATGTTACCAACGGGCAGTACTGAGTCCTTAGTGCACCTTCTTTGAACGAATCCAACTGATGGATATTTTCTACTTGCTTCATTCATAACCATGTCAAGATATTTCATATTTTCAATTTCGTCAAAAGTTATTCTTTCGTTACATTTATCGAAAGTATCGTCAATTTCTTTATGTACTTTTTGTAATATATCCGGATTTCCAGACAATTCTAGAAGTATAAAATGCATTGTATGGGCTGAAGTATCAGTGCCAGCGAGAAAGAAAAAGAATGCTTGTGCTGCCATCAATTCATCGGTAGGTTCCAGCTCAAACCCTGTTACTGAATCTTTCATCAGGCCTTCTTCTTGTAGTTCTATACACATATCTATAAAATCATGCCTTTTTTCTGGAATATTACGCCGAGATTTTAACACCTTTTTAACAACACCAATGAAAAAATCTTCGTGGTCACCGAATGCTTTTATTTTCAGTAAATTCACGAGCAAAGGAAACGTGTTAGATAGAGTAAATTTTAGATTATTGATAAATGATGGATCCAGAGCCTTCCATGCCATCTCAAGAAAAGGAGAATCCATTGTATTTTTAGTATGTGTGTCGATACCAAAAACAGATGCACCTATGGACGCAGTTGTATAAGTGTATAAAGCATTGAAAGGTTTACATTTCGCTTCCTTGTCATTTTCTATGAGCTGAACAAAATCTCTTGCGCATCTCTCCATTATATAAAACATATTTTTAAGTTTTCTGGAAGTAAATACGGGAGAAATTTTCTGTCTGACCAATCTCCATCTCTCATACTCTTCCATGAACAGTACGTTATCAGTAAGTAAATCATTGGAATCTCTAAAAATACCGCGACCGGAAAAGCTATGAAAATCACTTTGAAACACTGCTTGCATATTGTCCAAGTCTCGTAACAAAATTGTGGGCCTAATTCCGATGAATAATCCAACGCTTGATTCTGTTGGATGCGTATCATAAATATCTTTGTATATTTCAGATAAAGACTTTGATCCACTCATGAACTTCCATAGGACTCCTTTAACATAGGGAACATTTCTTTTTCGCCAGTAGTTATATTCTTTTGTCACAAAATATGATATTATTAGTAAGAATGTACTAATAAATAGAAAAACGATTGATAACATTTTAGTGAAAACGGCAAGGCGGTGAATGCAAGCATAGACTGCGTCCGACTGCCTTATGGTAAGGAACTGGACTGACTGGCAAGATCGAGACTGTTGTCTGTTGTAAATAAGTTCCATCATTATTTATAAATCACTTAAAAGATAATTAAGAGCTTCCTTGTAGGACGATAATAGTTTCAAAATCAACAAATGACATTGCAATAATGTCTTACAATGTAAATATAAATAACATATATTTACGAAGACTCGATAGCCGAGTTTGTAGTAGCGAAACTAACGGTTGTGGGTTCGAATACTGCCAGCGGTGGTGCATTTTTGTGGTGAATATGAATATTTGTACTTGAGTTATGGACGTTTCTATGTATTTATATATATTTATTTACGTATATACGTATGAAAAGATATTGTATTTGTATTGTTAGCTTAGACAATAATACGGCTATAAGCTAACCACCTCTCACGTTGTCCCGAATAAGCTTCGGTGAAAAGTGGGAGTGGGAGACTTCACCGTCTAGACCTATGCCTACCCCAGAATGGGATGTGGGAAGATGAAAACATGAATTTAGAATATAAATTATTGTATATTTAAATAATATTTGTATTGTATAATATTTCGCATTAAACTTAATACATTAATTACAATAATTAAGATAAAAGATATTTTAGTGGAATTGAAATGAAAGATAATGAAATTGAATGAAAGATATATTTGTGTTATAATTATTGATAATTGTAGAATTTGTTTAAGTGTATTAGACGTTAAATACAGTTATAGTTGTAGTGGATTGTTTATAGGGGAGGCATATGTTCAGCAGTGGACCCTTGATAGGCTGTAAAGAAGAAGAAGAAGAGTTATATTTAGACGATATATAGTTTTGACGTCTAATGCCTAGATATTCCCTTTATTTGGGTGATCTTTGTGAGACTTCCTGGTGCTTTCCAGCACCAGGAAGTCTCAATTACTTGTTTCGGCTCTATTCTCTAAGAAGTTTCTTCAGATGGTTTGCATCTAGAAGGCTGAATGTATGACCGTGTCTATACTGTGAAAAAAATCTTTCCGCCATTCCCAATAGGGTAGATTACATTAAGCCTTAGTAGAGTAGAGACAATTAAGCCTTTTCGACCCTCCTACCACCGAAGAATTTTTGGGGACGAAGTAATAGGTGGTGAACCTGTCACCGCATGTATGTCCAAACCAACGATAAAAATCGTACATAGGCTTGGTACAAGCCATCCACCGGAGATGGATCTACCTCTCATGAGTTTAATTACGATCACCCAACGACTCGGAATCATTGTGCGAAAGTAGAAATCCAATTCCGTTCCGTATAAAAATACATATCTTCTTTATATGGAAGAAATTACTGTAGCTCGTAACATACAATGTATTGTAATGCAAAATGATAATTACAGCGTTTAAATGGCATATTATTATCGATTGTTTATGTAATCAATGTAATGACTATATAGTGTGGCAATCGATCTGTTTACTCAGATGTTTATCGTGAGATTCTTTACTAATTATTCGGATTTATTAAAAAATAAACGCAGTTAAATAATCATGTGATTGTCAGTGCAGCATCTTTTTAAGTCTGTTTTACAACGGAGGTCACAATAAATAAGTGCTTGGTGGATCTTAATTCAAATCAAATAATGCTACTTTGTTTGTTACATAAATTCCTAAAAGACCTCTGTCTTTTTAGAATGATCTAATTCTTCTTTATCATTGGCAACAAAAATCAAAGGTAAATTGATTGTTAAATGTAAAATAAGAAAATCCCATTTGCGACTGGTTGCGATGTGTGATTCAAAGCAAAAGAGGCAAGAAGGTCTTATCTGTTCCATAAAACAGCAGAGGATTAATTCTCGGATGCCACTAAAATTCAATTTCGCGTATGGTATTGATATAACTGAACAGAAAGATATCGATACAGCATCGACATTCAGCGAATCTAATCTGCAGAACGCATATTGAACTGCGACTTTACGTTCCCAAACGCAATTTGAATAGCCTGGAAACAAAAACAGAAATCTTGCAGTTGGCATCACGCCAGCAGTGGCAGAAAAGGAGAAAGGGATGTTCGTAGTTTTTGTTATGAAAATTGAAGTATTGATGTGATTTATGAATTGTTAACACAGTGTTTTTTACGTTAGGGTATAGAGAAATTATTATATTAAATTAATAAATAATATATTTAAATAATAAATTCAATTTATAAATATATTATATAAATATACATATATGAAGATTGGTGTAAACTGATGAATTCAAGGTGTCGTCACCTCTGTTGTCCTAGGTTGGATTCTCTGTCGGGACATTGTAGAAACACTCTTTCTACAATTTCTCAGGTCTGAGTAAACACTCAGGTACAACAAGGTGAAAAGTAAATTGTGCGACCCTCCCATCGGGATCGAATTTTCCGATCACACAGCAACTCAGTTGATGAGAAGGTTACAATTTTTACTACTAACCTTACTCAACTTTATGACAAACATGCTCCTGTCCGCGCTATAAAAGTTAAACATCATCCGGCCCCGTGGCTGACTACTGACATCCAATCTGTTATAAATAAAAAAGTTGTAGCTAAAACTAAGTACAAATGCAAGCCTAATCAAACAAATTGGGAAAAATATGTTTACATTCGTAATCACTGCAATAAGATGTGTAGGAATGCACAACGCCGATACATCCATGAAAGGGTACAAAATGGAGATCAAACTAAGGTTTGGAATTTTCTCAGATCAATGGGCGTTGGAAAATCTCGAAATGAACCAGTTTCTAGAAATCTAAACATTGATTTACTTAATCAATACTTCTCTACTTGTTCTAACCTTGATTCGGAGTCCAAATCAAACACGTTACAATATCTTTCATCTCTTCCAACTCCCGATCATTCAACTTTTGTCTTAAATCAATTTTCTGTTTGTGATGTTAAGAAGAGCGTGCTGTCGATAACTTCCAATGCGGTGGGTTGTGACGGTATCAGCCGTAATATGCTACTTCCTATTCTGGATATTATCACTCCAATTCTTTGTCATGTTCTCAACTCCTCTGTATCCTGTGGTGTTTTCCCAACTTTATGGAAAAATGCTCAAATTATTCCCTTACCAAAAAAATCAACCCTGCGACCTATTCCGACTACCGTCCCATTTCTATTTTACCATTCCTATCAAAAGTCCTAGAACGTTTAGTGTGTAACCAGCTCAGATATTTTTTCTAAAAAATTCTTGTTTAAATCCTTTACAATCTGGTTTTCGTCCGGGACATAGCACGACAACTGCCTTAGTCAATATTACGGATGATATCAGAGCATGTATGGAAGCAGGTAAATTAACTATTCTCACTTTACTTGATTTCAGCAACGCTTTTAACACTGTCGATTTAGACATATTATTAGGTATTCTCGGCTCTCTTAACATATCTCCAACAGCTTTATTTCGTTGCTCCAGATTGGTTTCGTAGCTACCTGTATGAACGCCGGCAGCGTATAAAAATTGACGATTCATTTTCTGGTTGGTGTAATACAGCTGCTAGTGTACCACAGGGCGGCGTTTTATCTCCTTTACTCTTTGCAGTTTTTATAAACTCAATATCCAATGAATTAATTTCTTCTTACCATCTTTATGCAGATGATTTACAAATATATAGCCAAGCTTATCCCAGTGAATTATCTGTTGCCATTAATTCTATTAATGATGATCTAGAGCGTATATCGAAGTGGAGCAAAATTATGGTTCCTTCAAAACCCAAGTGATTGTTATAGGAAGTTCTAAGATGATCGCTAAATCATCTCTACAAGACCATCCACAGATAGTTTTTGAAGGACATGTAATCCCAATAAGTGATTAAGTTAAGAGCTTAGGGATTATTATTGACAAGACATTGTCGTGGGGACCTCAGTTACAGGAAGTTAGTCGCAAGCTGTTCGCTTCCGCAAATTCCTTGAGAAGATTACGCAATTTTCTTCCTACTGCCTCCAAGGTTGCTCTTGCACAATCTCTTACTTCCAATCCTCGACTATGCTGATGCCAGCTATCTAGATCTAACTGAGCAGCAATTTAATAAGCTTAAGCGACTTCAAAATTTTGCATACGATTTATATTTGGATCACGTAAATATGATTATGTTTCAGTTTTCGGACTAAGCTCAAGTGGCTGCCAATTCGGCTTCGCCGGAATTCTCACATTCTTTCGCTTCTATACAGTGTGTTGTTTCATCCTTCATATCCATTTTACCTTAAAAACGTTTTGAATTCCTTAACGACACACATACCCTACATTTGAGGTCTTCAGAGAACTTAAATTTAAATATGCCTGCCCACCGTACTAACTTTTTAGATAGATCGTTCGTGGTCCAAGCTGTCCGACTATGGAATGACTTACCCTTAACAGCAAGGGAAGCTCAATCCATTCCAGCTTTTAAAACTGCTGTTAAAAATTACTACCTATCTTTTGAGAGTTAATGATTAGTAACTCAACTTTGAACAATTATATCTGTATGTATTTTTTTTATATATATATATATATATATATATATATATATATATATATATATATATATATATATATATATATATATATATATATATATATATATATATATATATATATATATATATATATATATATATATATATATATATACATATATATATATATACATATATATATATATATATATATGTATATATATATATATATATATTAGCGTAATACTTGTATTGGTGTATATTTCTTTTCATTTGTTACTTACCTGCACCAGATTTCTTTCTTCTAAATCCTGTCCATCCAAAGGTTGTCTGGAAGAAATCGCTTTGAGCGATAAGGCCGCCCATTGTGCTACCATTTATGTTTAGACTGTTTGTCATATTATATTTCTTTTTATGGTGTGCAATAAAGTGTACTCTCTCTCTCTCTCACACAGCCACTCGGCTATCGTGACTTCATTTAAAAACAAATAAACACACCTCTAAATAGGAAAAATATATATCATTTTGAAGACATTAAAAATATTTTTATAGATTTTCGCAGAGTAAATAGACGGTCTCTGTACATTTTATTGCGACAACGCTATGGTATAAGTTTTCTAGTTACTTACAATTTTCTCGCGCTTTCTTCTGTTTTAAGAATTTATTTTTGTTATGTTAAAGTTATTTCCACTGTAGTTGTTTCATCTACTGTGATTTGTCTCCTTTTAAAGATTTTTCCCGATACTGTAGTACACGTAATTCCTTCAACCCACCTTTCATCGAAGCCTATTCAGACGTAACAGATTCATGCCTTCCTTATGTTTGAGCGTACATAGATTTAAACAAATACTCGTAGAAAGGAACAACACCACACACATTGCTCTAGCCTCAAAGTAAGTTCTGTTATGGACTCAGAAGTAACGAAGTTATCACAAACACCTTGCCCCGAGACAACGTAAAAAAAATTGCTTTTCTACATTGTACCGTTCGGGATTCGGACGGTACAATGTAGAAATTCGGAATTCGGGATCTCAGATCTGACGCCATGAAAACCTGTGTGCTATATGCTCGCAATTCAATCATGAAGGTCGTCAAATAAAGGGTATATATAGTATATAGGGTATATATATATAGTATATTTTGCTATATTAAAGCCACGATAGCCGAATTGTTGGGTGATCATAAATTGAAATTAGAAGACTCGAGTTCGATCCTCAGAAGGGAAACGCCATTGATTTACGAACTTATGTAATTACCCTTTGGTTGGTTTGGGCACTAAGACAGCAACAAGCACATCACCTCTCAGGCAATGCGTAAAATAAAATCCGATAAAATGTTTGTTTTGTGGAGATAGTCTAAACCATATCATGAATATCGTGATCATAAAAAATTTTAATTGTAAGTAGTAGTAAGTTTTAACTATCGTATGGAATTAACGTAAAAATTATACTTACAATATTACCACAAGAAAGGGTTTCTTAACTCGGATGTTGTTAGAGGCGACAGAGACACTTTAAAAGTGGCATGGGATACCGATAAATGGCGGGATAAACATCTCGAAAAATTACTATTTAGAATTTGAGCAGACAGGATTCGGCAAGCTGTGCCTACAGTGCGAGGTGTTTGGTAGGTACGCTATCAATTCAAATAATTTATTCATTGATATACTACAACTATGCATGAAGATATTTTCCTTTATCTTTTCTTAGTTTTGGCCATTTCTCTTAATCGCCTCTTACGCGTGAAGATAAGTATTGGGTGTGATCAACTCATTTCCAGGGCAGAATAATGTATTCATTTGCATGTAGTAAATGCCAAGCAATTTAATTGGAAGTGTCCGACAGTTGAGTAAACTGGATATTTGTTCTGTTGCTCCTGTCATGTTTGATGGCTTATCATCTTATCTTATTATATTCTAACAACGTAAAAAACCTTGGCCCTGGTATCGACTCAATACTTAATTGGTCCAATCACATACGCGGAATAAGTGGTTCAGTAATTTCTTGTCTTCGTAAGTTTGATCATGTTTCTTCTTTCCGTTGTTAGCTTAATTGGATTCTCTTTCATCAGCGAAGACATACCAAGACACACCTAATCTTTTCTCTATATTATTCGACGGTCATCATTCAGATTACTTGAAACGTAAGTTACAATTTTTGTGACAGACCTCTTGACCTCTTCGTTCTTCCGATACTTTTACTCTCTCCATTCCACTTCACTGTTACGCTTTCTCTTCATCTTCGTTTGCTGTACAAGCTCCATGACTTTGGAATACACTGTCTGAATGTTTGAGACAACCCCGCAGTAAATTAACATTTAAAAAGAATGTTAAAGCTCATTTTTTAAACCTCGTAAGTAATTAGTGAGTTGACCTCATCATTATTGTTATCTTGTCCTGATGATCTATTTTCACTATTCATATGTATATTGTATTATGTATGTATATTCATTATTGTATATATATTCAAATTTATGTAAGTTTGTAGCTATATGTACATTTATACAATTATGTATTTATTTCATCATATATATAATGTTATTATCGTATTAATTACATTTAATATTATGTTGAAGTCACGATAGCCGAGTGGTTGGGTGGTCGGAATTTCGAGTCAAGAGACCCGAGTTCGATCCCCAGGTGCCAGGCTGGTACCAATGGGTTTTTCAATAACTTTGTACAAATTATATCGTTGGCTTGGACATAAAGACGGCGACGGGCTCACCCCCCGTCACGTTGTCCCGAAAATATCTTCGGTGGAAGGTGGGTCAAAGTGACTTTATTGTCTAGACTAGACCTCTGTCTACCCCTGTATTGGGAATTGTGTGAAGATATTTATTAATTTATTATTTATTAATATTTATGTTTTTTTTTATTTTGTTTCATACTAACCGTCTTCGATGTTTTCCACGCCTCAAGGTTGAGAGGCAGATAATGCTTTTAGCATTATTTCCGCCTTTTGTTATACATATATCACATGATGCAATAAAGCTAAAAAAAATAAAAAATACATGACATACACATACATAACGGCCTGTCCACTGCAGGACATAGGCCTCTCCCATGGGGAGGATTTGCCATAATCGCCACGCTTGGCAGGCGGATTGGCGATCGCAGTACCAGACAACCTCAAACGCTGCGGCCCATCTTCGGTCTGATTGTTTTGGTCTAACACTTTTAGAGATGGTTATTCCACCATTTATTGGTTGCCATAAGGACTGTTTTCCTTAGTCGCATCTTACGACACTCACGGGAGGAAAGGTAGTGCCAAATGCCAAAAAAAAAATAAAAAATGATAATCGTTATTGTGAAGTATTTTTTTATTAAACGCAATGAACCTTTTTATAGCTAATATTGCAAGGTCTCCCGTACGGGAGAGTCCTATGTCCTGCAGTTAGTTTTTAAACCACTATTACGATTCGTTAATTATGCAAAAAAAGCATAATTAGAAAGATATCAAGTGTTACCGAAACTGATTGATTACGTGACTGTACTCACGTTCCAGTTACCTTCGTTTCCAGGTTGTTTGAATGGCTTTGTGAATAGAAAATTGAAGTTTGAATCGAGTCGCCCACATTGTAGTAGTATCGAGTGCTGCTTTGAATATTGCACCAACACAATTTCATTGGAAATGAGGCCAAGAAACGACGTAACATCCCTTAGGTATTGACTTTCCTGTATTGTAATAGAATTGAGCATCAATTCTATGTAAGAATTGCATCGTTGTCACGATGAGTGACACCTATCACTCAAAATAACAATCAGTAGAATGTGGGTCCAAAATTTTGGATATTGTTCTAAATCTAACGATCCCAGTAAAGAGAATGCGAGAAGAAAAAAATGAAAAATATATCAAATTAATTAAAATTTAGAAAGTGAATTTATTATAATCTTTATTTTATTAGGATTTTTTTTTTAGTTTTACAGTGGTAGAGCCACACATCAGCTTTTTTTGTTACATGAATGGGCCGGCTCGACCGGGAAAGTACCACGACCTCACAGAATACCGGCGTGAAGTAGAAGTCTAACAAATTCTGCGTTTCGCCTGGTGAGTGCAGGTAACCGGTGGCCCACACACCCCCTCACCCAATTCCGGGGGGGGGGCACTCTAAGGGAGGCAACGCATCTGCTATGCCTCTGGTCATCATCATCTGGGGTCTTCTTCGAGGGTTTTATCCCTCGCAGGGTTCTGGTCTCGAGGTAAACCTCTTTCCCCGGGCGTGTTCTCAGGGGGCTGCTGCTCCCCCGGTCCTTGGTACCGCTAGTTCTGCGGTGTAGCGTTGGTGTATTGCGTATTTCACGCCTTATGTCAGGACTTGTTGCTCATCCCCGACCCCCCTCTGGTCGGGTGGCTAACTTATGATGTCACGTGGAGTCGGTCGCCACTCAGGTGGCCGTGCGTGGAGTGGGAGCGTGTTCTTAATGCTTGCTAGGTCATGGAGATGCTCGTGCGGCCCGTTGTCGGCGCGATCGAACATTTTTCGCGCCAATCGGACCACGAATTCTTCGATGTTCTCCATGCCTAGATCTCTGGCTATGACGTCATTCCTTACGTAGCGACCGTCCCCAACGATGACCCGGAGTGTCTTATTTTTCTGGACCTGTAGTCTTCTACGCAGGTTGTTGGAAGTGAGCGCGTACCACTCTGGTGCAGCGTAGGTAAGTTGCGACCGAATGTAGGTTTTGTAAATGCCGACCTTCGTCTTGATCGGCAGCTTGGATGCCAAAACTGGGTAGAGGACCGCTCGCGCAGCAATGGCTCGTTGGACCGAGTAGTCCACATGGGGAACCATGCGCAGCGAGCGATCTATTTGTCATCCTAGGTAAGTGATCTTTGTACTCCACTCTACATCCAGTCCTCGGAGCTGAAGTGGAGGTGGTAAGCGCCCTTGGTGGTTGGTAATGATGGCGGTAGTCTTAGAGACATTGACTGTAACCCGCCACCTATCTAGCCATTCTGGCAGTAGGTCCAGCAATCGCTGCATCCTCCTCGCAGCGATGTCTGCCCGACGGGACGACGTGA
Source organism: Sericinus montela (assembly GCA_029286605.1). Lineage (NCBI taxonomy): Eukaryota > Metazoa > Arthropoda > Insecta > Lepidoptera > Papilionidae > Sericinus > Sericinus montela. Next base: position 1,784,403 of record JAGSMR010000070.1, on the reverse strand, counting down.
AATACGCGCTGTTGTCGGCGTAAAGTGCGAGCAGGACATTATCTTCCCACTCTTGGACGCGATCCTCAACGTAGCCCTTTCTGGGTAGCTGTCTCAACGCCGTGGTTGGGATGTTGTCGGGTCCCGGTGCCTTGCGTTCTGGTGGCTCTGGTATTGCGGGTGTTCATGAGCAGCGGTAATCACTTACCATCACGTGAGCCACCTGCGCGTTTGCCTCCCTTTTCTATAAAAATCATTTAGATAAGTAAACAGTTGTTAATGAATGTAAATTAAAAAAATAAAAATACATGACATACACATACATAACGGCCTGTCCACTGCAGGACATAGGCCTCTCCCATGGGGAGGATTTGCCATAATCGCCACGCTTGGCAGGCGGATTGGCGATCGCAGTACCAGACAACCTCAAACGCTGCGGCCCATCTTCGGTCTGATTGTTTTGGTCTAACACTTTTAGAGATGGTTATTCCACCATTTATTGGTTGCCATAAGGACTGTTTTCCTTAGTCGCATCTTACGACACTCACGGGAGGAAAGGTAGTGCCAAATGCCAAAAAAAAAATAAAAAATGATAATCGTTATTGTGAAGTATTTTTTTATTAAACGCAATGAACCTTTTTATAGCTAATATTGCAAGGTCTCCCGTACGGGAGAGTCCTATGTCCTGCAGTTAGTTTTTAAACCACTATTACGATTCGTTAATTATGCAAAAAAAGCATAATTAGAAAGATATCAAGTGTTACCGAAACTGATTGATTACGTGACTGTACTCACGTTCCAGTTACCTTCGTTTCCAGGTTGTTTGAATGGCTTTGTGAATAGAAAATTGAAGTTTGAATCGAGTCGCCCACATTGTAGTAGTATCGAGTGCTGCTTTGAATATTGCACCAACACAATTTCATTGGAAATGAGGCCAAGAAACGACGTAACATCCCTTAGGTATTGACTTTCCTGTATTGTAATAGAATTGAGCATCAATTCTATGTAAGAATTGCATCGTTGTCACGATGAGTGACACCTATCACTCAAAATAACATTCAGTATAATGTGGGTCCAAAATTTTGGATATTGTTCTAAATCTAACGATCCCAGTAAAGAGAATGCGAGAAGAAAAAAATGAAAAATATATCAAATTAATTAAAATTTAGAAAGTGAATTTATTATAAACTTTATTTTATTATTTATTAATATTTATGTTTTTTATTTTTTCATACTAACCGTCTTCGATGTTTTCCACGCCTCAAGGTTGGGAGGCAGATAATGCTTTTAGCATTATTTCCGTCTTTGTTATACATATATCACATGATGCAATAAAGCTAAAAAAAATAAAAAATACATGACATACACATACATAACGGCCTGTCCACTGCAGGACATAGGCCTGGGGAGGATTTGCCATAATCGCCACGCTTGGCAGGCGGATTGGCGATCGCAGTACCAGACAACCTCAAACGCTGCGGCCCATCTTCGGTCTGATTGTTTTGGTCTAACACTTTTAGAGATGGTTATTCCACCATTTATTGGTTGCCATAAGGACTGTTTTCCTTAGTCGCATCTTACGACACTCACGGGAGGAAAGGTAGTGCCAAATGCCAAAAAAATTAAAAAAATAAAAATAAAATAGTTATTCATAACTATGGACTAAAACTACTAACTACAGTCTATAAACTTTTCTATTTATTATTTAAAGTCAACAGAAACAACAGTGAGTATTAGCAAGTCTTGCGAAGCAGTATCATAATCTAATATGTTTATTCGTTATCTTAATATTATAAACGTGTATATTTTTACAGTGTTCTTTACTAATTACTTGTATTCTTGAATAGGTGATACACATATATACACAAGTACACTTAGTTTATCGTAAAATTGACCACCACGTTGTGTACGTGAGCGCCTCAATTCTCACGTAAAATCATAACGCACTTCGCGATAAGATATTCTTAGTATATTTCACTTAATTATCTTACTGTATTTTTATTTTAATGGAAAACTAACAAGTAATTAAGAAGGGTTGGTACAAATGCAATGAGGAAGATTGGAAAAAAGGAAGAAAATAATTTTGTTCATTAATTTAGAAGAACTAATGAACAATTACAAGTTTTCATTTATACATTAAAATAGAGTATTATAAAACACAGTTCGAATTATAAAAAAAAAATTAAATCTATTTTTAAATTTTAATAATTTCTCTAATTTAAAATTTAATAATTAATTTTAAACACAGATTATGATTATAAATATGAATACAACGGTAACGGCAGACAAATGAATAGAAGAGGAATTACGTTATAGGGAGAAGAAGCTATTTGATAGTAAATAATTTTTTTAATTGTGGAACACTGGAGTAAAATAGATCAATGTCTACGTGACGTGATATTAAAAGTTCTACATGATCGAATTAAAAAAGAATTTTGTCTACATGTACATTACTTACTTATAGAACAATCGCGTGTATAGTTAAGAATACATTGTGTATAGTACGAGTAATCATACGACGGACATTGGCTTGGCTGTTCGTCAAAAAGCGAAAAAAAAATTTTACAAATTTATCCCAGTGCCATCAATGTGATTTCAATTCATTCACGCACCAGACACCAATGTGATATCAATTTATTTATAGACATGTTGAAAAAATTTATCAGGATCATTTTCTTTGGCGACTTTTTTGGACGAAGATCGTTTTTTCATGGTGTCGCCAGCTCCGGTTCCAGGATCGAATCCCGTTCTCGTCAATGTAGAAAAAACACTTTTTCTACATAATTTTGGGTCTGGGTATTTGTATAATGTAAGTGCTTAAGCTGCTCACTTGTGTACGTGATGTTTATGTAAGCATTTTTTTAAGTGTATATCTTTGACGACCCCCGCTCTGAGGTTCCGTGTTCGATTCCCGGAGGGGTAAATGTATTGTTAGAAAACCACTTTTTCTACTTTTTCTCGGGCCTGAGTGTTTGTGGTACCTTCATACTTTCTGATTCCATAACACGTGCATTAGCTACTTTACTTTGGTCAAGATTGGATCAGAGCAATATGTGATGTTGTATGTATATTTTCATTATTATCATACCTACCGTTTATGAATTACATACTATATATAAAATATAAATAAATATCTTCAAGCAATTCCCAAAACAGGGGTAGACAGAGGTTTAGTTTAGACAATTATGTCCCTTCGACCCACTTTCCACCGAAGATATTTTCGGGATAACGTGACAGTTGGTGATCCCGTCGCCGTGTTTATGTCCAAGCCAACGATATAATTCGTAGTTTGAAAAACCCATTAGTACGAGCCTGTCACCTGGGGATCAAACTCGGGCCTCTTTATTCGAAATTCCGACCTTCGTCTTGATCGGCAGCTTGGATGCCAAAACTGGGTAGAGGACCGCTCGCGCAGCAATGGCTCGTTGGACCGAGTAGTCCACATGGGGAACCATGCGCAGCGAGCGATCTATTTGTCATCCTAGGTAAGTGATCTTTGTACTCCACTCTACATCCAGTCCTCGGAGCTGAAGTGGAGGTGGTAAGCGCCCTTGGTGGTTGGTAATGATGGCGGTAGTCTTAGAGACATTGACTGTAACCCGCCACCTATCTAGCCATTCTGGCAGTAGGTCCAGCAATCGCTGCATCCTCCTCGCAGCGATGTCTGCCCGACGGGACGACGTGAAATACGCGCTGTTGTCGGCGTAAAGTGCGAGCAGGACATCATCTTCCCACTCTTGGACGCGATCCTCAAGCGTAGGTATGTCGTTCATGTAGACCGCGTACAGGTGTGGTGAGAGACAGCTTCCTTGAGGCACGTCAGCTTCAATGGTCCGCACTGCCGAGTCGGCTCCCTCGACGCTAACGTAGAAACTCCGTCCCTCAAGAAATGATGCTATGAGCCGCACGATGGCTGTTGGCACCTCTGTCTGCTCAATCAGTTTGTATATTAACCCGGTGTGCCACACTCTGTCGAAGGCCTTCTCGATGTCCAGTAAGACCCCCAGATAGCAGCGACCGTGATGTCGTTAGGTCGCTAGGTAGTGTAGCACCCGGGCGAGCTGGGTTTCGGTGGAATGTCCGCTGCGGAAGCCAAACTGCTCCTTCCTGAGCGAGATGTTTCTGTTTATCCTCCGCAGCAGAAGCCTCTCGAATAGCTTCGCTATGTGCGGCTATAGTGTGATGGGACGGTAGTTTTCAGGGTAGCTCCGGCTCTTCCCCTGTTTTGGCAGTACGATTACTTTCCCCAGCTTCCATGTATGGGGAAAGTATCCTGAAGAGGCGTGCTCGTACAACGTAGCCCTTTCTGGGTAGCTGTCTCAACGCCGTGGTTGGGATGTTGTCGGGTCCCGGTGCCTTGGTATTGCGGGTGTTTATGGGCAGCGGTAATCACTTACCATTGCTCACGTCACCTGCGCTTTTGCCTCCCTTTTCTATAAAAAAAATCATTTAGAGAAGTAAACATTTGTTAATGAATGTTAATTAAAAAAATAAAAATAAAATAGTTATTCATAACTATGGACTAAAACTACTAACTACAGTCTATAAACTTTTCTATTTATTATTTAAAGTCAACAGAAACAACAGTGAGTATTAGCAAGTCTTGCGAAGCAGTATCATAATCTAATATGTTTATTCGTTATCTTAATATTATAAACGTGTATATTTTTACAGTGTTCTTTACTAATTACTTGTATTCTTGAATAGGTGATACACATATATACACAAGTACACTTAGTTTATTAATCCCAGTAATTTATCCCAGTGCCATCAATGTGATTTCAATTCATTCACGCACCAGACACCAATGTGATATCAATTTATTTATAGACATGTTGAAAAAATTTATCAGGATCATTTTCTTTGGCGACTTTTTTGGACGAAGATCGTTTTTTCATGGTGTCGCCAGCTCCGGTTCCAGGATCGAATCCCGTTCTCGTCAATGTAGAAAAAACACTTTTTCTACATAATTTTGGGTCTGGGTATTTGTATAATATGTACAAAGTTATGACTTTCTGAAGAAATAAAGGTCGACGTTATGTTGTTTTTGTTAAATTCAACTAGGGCGACCTCGTGAGTAATAGCTATTTTGTAATATTTAAAAAATTCCTATACTTCACAAAATTCCTATACTTCACAAAGAGAAAAAGAGTTTATTGAAACAGTCAACAAAATCCGGCTGAGAGCGGCACAATGAACGTAATAAGCGTCAGGAATTGAGAAGGGTCGTTGATCTATGTATTGCGGGTTGATTTCAATCTAGTGAGCGCACCTGTTTTCACGATTTTGCTATTTTTAAAGTAACGGACGCCTCGCTAATACGAATTGAAGGAAGGTAAAATACACGCTTTCTTTATTTTACTTTTAAGGTGCACTTTATTCTTATGTTAATAGCAATATTTTCTAATATGCTTTGGTTTTGTACGATGCTGATTTCTTTCTCTAAAAAGAATATTCGCTACTATGTACGACATGTTGAGTATATACTCTTATGGTTATGGTTTGTCAAACAAGAGACAATTGTATTTAAAATATTACAACACCAGTACTTAAAGAATAAAAAGTTAGGTTTAATATGTTTTTTCTATTTTTAGTACCAATATTTGTTTATTTTTTTTCGTTTAAATACGATACCTTTATAAATAGAGAAATAATTCTATTTCTCTATTTCGTCGTGTTTGTCGTGTTTATTCTATTTGAGTAGAATCGAGAAACTATTTGTATAATGTAAGTGCTTAAGCTGCTCACTTGTGTACGTGATGTTTATGTAAGCATTTTTTAAGTGCATATCTTTGACGACCCCGCTCTGAGGTTCCGTGTTCGATTCCCGGAGGGGTAAATGTATTGTTAGAAACCACTTTTTCTCGGCCTGGGTGTTTGTGGTACCTTCATACTTTCTGATTCCATAACACGTGCATTAGCTACTTTACTTTGGTCAAGATTGGATCAGAGCAATATGCGATGTTGTATGTATATTTTCATTATTATCATACCTACCGTTTATGAATTACATACTATATATAAAATATAAATAAATATCTTCAAGCAATTCCCAAAACAGGGGTAGACAGAGGTTTAGTTTAGACAATTATGTCCCTTCGACCCACTTTCCACCGAAGATATTTTCGGGATAACGTGACAGATGGTGATCCGTCGCCGTCTTTATGTCCAAGCCAACGATATAATTCGTAGTTTGAAAAACCCATTAGTACGAGCCTGTCACCTGGGGATCAAACTCGGGCCTCTTGATTCGAAATTCCTACCACCCAACCCAACTCGACTATCGTGTCTTTTACCACTGACTATATATGAGTTAATATACATATTAATATCAGTATTATAATTATATATTTTTTCTAAAATGTTTGACTATTATCATTATGTAATAGACATAATGTTATAACAGTCTGTTATTTACCCGACAGAAAACGGCTAACTTATAATAAAAAAAACACTAACTAACATTAGTTCTATTTAGTTGCCTTCTTTTTCTTAAAAATACTTCACAAAATTCCTATACTTCACAAAATTCCTATACTTCACAAAGAGAAAAAGAGTTTATTGAAACAGTCAACAAAATCCGGCTGAGAGCGGCACAATGAACGTAATAAGCGTCAGGAATTGAGAAGGGTCGTTGATCTATGTATTGCGGGTTGATTTCAATCTAGTAAGCGCACCTGTTTTCACGATTTTGCTATTTTTAAAGTAACGGACGCCTCGCTAATACGAATTGAAGGAAGGTAAAATACACGCTTTCTTTATTTTACTTTTAAGGTGCACTTTATTCTTATGTTAATAGCAATATTTTCTAATATGCTTTGGTTTTGTACGATGCTGATTTCTTTCTCTAAAAAGAATATTCGCTACTATGTACGACATGTTGAGTATATACTCTTATGGTTATGGTTTGTCAAACAAGAGACAATTGTATTTAAAATATTACAACACCAGTACTTAAAGAATAAAAAGTTAGGTTTAATATGTTTTTTCTATTTTTAGTACCAATATTTGTTTATTTTTTTTCGTTTAAATACGATACCTTTATAAATAGAGAAATAATTCTATTTCTCTATTTCGTCGTGTTAGTCGTGTTTATTCTATTTGAGTAGAATCGAGAAACTATTTGTATAATGTAAGTGCTTAAGCTGCTCACTTGTGTACGTGATGTTTATGTAAGCATTTTTTTAAGTGTATATCTTTGACGACCCCCGCTCTGAGGTTCCGTGTTCGATTCCCGGAGGGGTAAATGTATTGTTAGAAAACCACTTTTTCTACTTTTTCTCGGGCCTGAGTGTTTGTGGTACCTTCATACTTTCTGATTCCATAACACGTGCATTAGCTACTTTACTTTGGTCAAGATTGGATCAGAGCAATATGTGATGTTGTATGTATATTTTCATTATTATCATACCTACCGTTTATGAATTACATACTATATATAAAATATAAATAAATATCTTCAAGCAATTCCCAAAACAGGGGTAGACAGAGGTTTAGTTTAGACAATTATGTCCCTTCGACCCACTTTCCACCGAAGATATTTTCGGGATAACGTGACAGTTGGTGATCCCGTCGCCGTGTTTATGTCCAAGCCAACGATATAATTCGTAGTTTGAAAAACCCATTAGTACGAGCCTGTCACCTGGGGATCAAACTCGGGCCTCTTGATTCGAAATTCCTACCACCCAACCCAACTCGACTATCGTGTCTTTTACCACTGACTATATATGAGTTAATATACATATTTATATCGGTATTATAATTATGTATTTTTTTCTAAAATGTTTGACTATTATCATTATGTAATAGACATAATGTTATAACAGTCTGTTATTTACCCGACAGAAAACGGCTAACTTATAATAAAAAAAACACTAACTAACATTAGTTCTATTTAGTTGCCTTCTTTTTCTTAAAAAATTCCTATACTTCACAAAGAGCATTTATTGAAACAGTCAACAAAATCCGGCTGAGAGCGGCACAATGAACGTAATAAGCGTCAGGAATTGAGAAGGGTCGTTGATCTATGTATTGCGGGTTGATTTCAATCTAGTGAGCGCACCTGTTTTCACGATTTTGCTATTTTTAAAGTAACGGACGCCTCGCTAATACAAATTGAAGGAAGGTAAAAATACACGCTTTCTTTATTTTACTTTTAAAGTGCACTTTATTCTTATGTTAATAGCAATATTTTCTAATATGCTTTGGTTTTGTACGATGCTGATTTCTTTCTCTAAAAGAATATCCGGGTTTCGAGTCACGATAGCCGAGTGGTTGGATGATCGGAATTCGAGTCGAGAGACCCGAGTTCGATCCCCAGGTGGCAGGCTCGTACCAATGGGTTTTTTAAAAAAAAACCTATGTGCGATTCATATTGTTGGCTTGGCTTGGATATAAAGACAGCGTCGGGCTCACCACCTGTCACGTTGCCCCAAAAATATATTCGGTGGAAGGTGGGTCGAAAAGACTTAATTATCAAGACCTCTGTCTATGCCTGTATTGGGAATGGTGTGAAGATATAAAAGAATATTCGCTACTATGTACGACATGTTGAGTATATACTCTTATGGTTATGGTTTGTCAAACAAGAGACAATTGTATTTAAAATATTACAACACCAGTACTTAAAGAATAAAAAGTTAGGTTTAATATGTTTTTTTTTCTATTTTTAGTACCAATATTTGTTTATTTTTTTTCGTTTAAATACGATACCTTTATAAATAGAGAAATAATTCTATTTCTCTATTTCGTCGTGTTAGTCGTGTTTATTCTATTTGAGTAGAATCGAGAAACTATTTGTATAATATGTACAAAGTTATGACTTTCTGAAGAAATAAAGGTCGACGTTATGTTGTTTTTTGTTAAATTCAACTAGGGCGACCTCGTGAGTAATAGCTATTTTGTAATATTTAAAAATAAACTATAAATGAAGTTGGTTTTATCTCATGTTTTTACTTTTTATATACGTATAGTAGAGATGTACATTTATAGCGACACATATGGAACTAGAATTAACTAAATCAGACCGGACCCAAGCGCAGAATGAACCCCAACGCTATGTCTAGAAGTACTTATTAAATAGAGCTAGTATCAAAAAGAGCAGCCTTTGAATTTCCATTACTGGGAAAAGGTTTTTACTTAAACTTTGAGAGAGATTAGAGCACGAGAACATCAGCCGCTACAGAGCATGTTGGTGGTCTTTGACTTTAGTCGTTGAAATAATTTTTTGCATTCGGGCAGAAAGGTTTCTTCGCGATGTTTTCTTTCACTTCTATTCTTTCTCTATCTTTCTTCATTGCCGTGTTCAGTGGGGTTCATTCATGGATCGAACCTGTCACTCGCGTAAAGCACTAAACATTAGGCCACCATCGAAACGCTTTACATGCTAAATCATTGAAAAAAATTATGAAAATAATAATAAAAACGTGTAGTAATATATGAATTTATTATCAGAATATAACCTGAAACATTGTATCGTATTACATTATTAAATATTATATGAAACATTATTTCTTACATTTCGTGGAATTAATTCCACCTTTAAGTTGTTTGGTTTAACATGAACGTGATGTTTACAATAGCTAATTTCATCCTTTTTCGATATCGATATTACAGTAAAATTACGTAATAAGTGTACCAAACCTGTTTTTATTTGCAAAGTGGCATATCTACTGCCAATGCAATGTCTATTACCTTTACCGAAAGGCAGAAAAATCTTTTCTGATATTTTACTTTTATTTTCTGATGAAAATCTCTCTGGTTTAAAAACTTCGGGATCTGGAAAATTTTTTGGATCGCGATGTATTTCGAAAATCGGAGTATATATCACCGTTCCTTTTTTTACTTTTATGTTTCCGACGGGTAATACAGTATCGCGGATGCAATTTCTAGTTATAAATCCTATCGGCGGATACATTCTCATCGATTCATTGAAAACCATATCGAGATATTCTAATTCTTGAAGAGAATCGTAAGTTATCGCGCCATTACACTTCTCAAACAGGCTATCTATTTCGGTATGAAGACGTTCAAGTGCTTCAGAATTTTGTCCTAGTAAGGCTAGTGTAGAGAACATTACCCCGCCACTGGGTTCAACTCCTGCGATGAAGAAAAAGAACGCTTGAGCTGCTAATAATTCGTCCGTTGCGAATAACTCCAAACCTGTATCGTGATCCTTCAATATGCCATTACTTTTCAACTTTAGGCACATATCTACAAAGTCATGTCTGTTCACCTTTTCTTGTCCTCTTGTATAAATAACTTGTTTCATTGCATTAATAAAAAATTGCTCATATGGTTTATATAGTTTTATCCCCAATAACTTGAACAACTTTGGATTTAGAAAATTCACAATGAACTTAATATTGCGTATCATGGAAGGTTTCATAATTTCCTGACTTATATCATGAAATGGCGAATTGAAAACAGAATTTGTTCCAATACCAAAGACTGCAGCCGTGAAAGCTGCACAGCAAAAAGTACATACCGTATCAAACATATTACTTTTTAAAAGTTCAGGATTCTTGTTCAAATATTCAACAAAGTCTTGAGCACTCCGATCCATTACATAATACATATTTCTCAATTTTCCAGATGAAAAAATCGGAGTTACGCTATGACGCATCAATTTCCATCTGTTACCGTTCATGAAAAGAACGTTGTCACCTAGTTGGTCCCCTTTATTAATATCTACTCCTCTATGATTAAACGAATGGAAATCTAATTGTAAAATATGGTGCACATTGATAGGATCTCTAACATATAACGTAGGAGTGAGCAATGAACCAAATCCGATGGCTGGTTCATCTGGATACATTTGATAGATTTCATTGAGAATTTGAAACAATGGCCGTTTTTCTGTCAAAAATTCTGCCATAGGTCCGATAACTTTATTTTTGGGATATAATTTGACACCACGTTTCCTCCAATACGTTTCGTTATAAAGTCCCATTAAATAATATATTACACATAGAGCACAGGATAGAACTAAAAACGCTGCAAACATTTTGACATGTATATAATGACTGGAGGCAAAGCAAATATAAAAATTGATAAGTAACAAGCTCCATCACATGTATATATAATTCGATAGACCTTATCAAGACATATGCTAAACATACATTTAAAATTTATTTTCTTGATTAACACAGAAATAAAACTATCGAATTTTTTTTGAGACAAAGCGTATAATTCGCAATTTTGTTTATTTTACTTTAATTTTTATTTTGGTATTTAAAATTATTTTAAATTGACACGTACTGCTCAAGTTCTATATCAAATTTTGGATTAAAACAAATATTATTTGGCTTAATTATGAAAGCAGTAGTTGGATCTGGGAACGCTCTTATACATTTTTTTTTACTCAAAAAATTCCTGGACACACCAAACGTAGAAGATATTGTACACTACCATCAGTTTTTGAATGTTTTGACCCTTTCTGATTTGCCATCCCAAATATAATATAACCACGACCGTTCCCGTTTCATCCAAGAAACAAAAAAATATTTATTTGTTTAAAATGTTAATTTTAACGTCCCAATAGCGCAATTATTTAGGTAGCGTTCCTGAAAGCTAAGGGTTGCAGATTTAAATCCTGCTGGGGGTAAATTTTGTGTGATGAATAAAAATGTCTCTACTCTAGTTATGGATGTTTAACTAAATAAAATAAATAAATATCTTCACGCAATACCCAACACAGGGGTAGACAAAGGTCCATTCTAGACAATTACGTCCTTTCGACTCACCGTCCACCGAAGATTTTTTGCGGGACATGGATGTTTATATGTGTACATTAATGTCGTCTTCCTAAATATTAATGTATATTCAAATGTATCTATGCAGGTATATTATGCTGCCCGAACACTAAGACGGCGATATGTTTAACCCGTCACGTGGTCCCAAATAGGCATAGGTGAAAGGTGGTTCGAAAGAAATTAATATTCTAGACCTGTGTCTATCTTAGTATTGGGGAAAAGCATGAAGGTATAAATTACTTAATTAATAGAAAAGAAAAAATAAGAAAAGTCTATATTTTATCACACTCGGCTCCGTCCTCAAGCAGTTCAGTAAGCAATGTCTTATAGTTCTTTTTTATTTAAATTTATAAATGACAAGTTTAGGTAAGAAATTGTTATTTTTTTGTGTTCTTTTTCGATGGCAGATCGATTGTTAAAAAAAAATGTTTATTTTAACATCGTAATTGGAAAAAAGAGAGTGTTTTCGATCTAATCTTGTAAATCCAAACTCTTGAAAATAACAATAATCAATAAAAATAGATAACTTAAAATTTTCATTCCTAATAAATATTCCTAATAAACATGACTATCTCCGTGGATGAGTGTCCACGGACACAACGGGTTTCATGGTGTAGCCAGCTCTGAGGTCCCGGTATCGATTGCAGGTCGAGTCAATGTAGAAAACGCTTTCAGTACATTTTATTAAGTCTGTATATTTGTGGTATGAATGAATAAATGAAATATACTTTATTGAACACCGAAACATTAAATATACAAACCTTCGTTGTTACTGATTCCATAACACACGGGCTTAAGTAGCTTACTTTGGGATAATTAAAAAAAAGGTTGAATATCCTACGTGTCAAAATTAGTCGCTACAGGGTTATATTGGATTATAAAAACTTTAAAGCCGCATGTTTTTGGCCTAATAACTCTTATGGCCCCCCCTATCTTGCTGGGGGATTCGTAAGAGGCGAAGTTTGGGAAAAGCCATGAAAATACTATTAACTACCAACAGATGGCGTGATAACTAATAAGGCTAATAAGATATGAAGAGATAGGCTAAGATGATAGGAAGCAGCACTCGAGGTGCGAGGTTTAGACACCTCGCACCGTAGACGCTAATGGGATCGCCAATCCACACGCCGAGCGTGGCAATTACGTAATAAATCCTCCCGTACTCGAAAGGTCAATGTCCTGGACAGCCAGCCGTTATGATGATGAAGTTTTTTTTAATTCTGCGTGCAAGATTTGTCCTTTATCTATTAAAAGATTCAAGTAGGATAAAAGAAATAAACAAATAAATACATACATAGATGGTGACAACATCACATACGTTGCTCCGATCCCAATGAAAGATGCTAAAGCACTTGAGGTATGGGAATCGGAAACAACGAAAAGTGGTTTTTTACATTGACCCGATTAAATACGCGTTTACAGTACAAAACGACTTCTTCCTATGATAAAAATATAATAAAAAATATAATCCTAAGATAATATTTAAATAAAATAGTGGATAAAAGAAAACAAAAGTATTTTGTGTATAAATTTTAATTCTTAGCATAATATAGCAAAGAAAAAATTAAAAGTAATCTTATATTTTCTGTTTTATTGTGTCTGTTTTTTCCTTTTTGAAGGTAGAATTAAATCAATCTCGCAATATTAAACTCAATTTATATGATGAAAGAAAGTAATCAAATTTATCTACTGAAGGACATTTGATTCCTCGTCTTATTATTATGCGAGGGAAAGAGAATATAAAAGGAAAAAAAATGATAATTGAAAACAATTCGGTAGCTGTGAATAAAATTAAGGAAACTTCTGGTTTTCTTTGTTCATTGAAGAATTTTTTTTACATTGTTTTAGGAATTCAATAAAGTTAATAGTGACGATTAGTCTGCGCTTTTATTTTGAGGCAATGTCTGTGAGTCTTTCAAGATTCTTTAAAAAAAGTTATGCGGTGGTGTGTCCCTGCAACTGAATTATGTACGACTGAAGACGACATATGTCCTCGTATAATACGTAGAAAGTGGGTCCAAAGAACTTAATTGTCTAGACCCCTGTCTACCCCGGTATTGGGAATCGCGTAAATAATTTTTGTGCTAAAAATACGACCGATGGTGGGATAATTAACTCGGAAATAGTAGAACGAAGTAAAGTTGATTAAGAGCTAGCGACGTCTGAGATGCGAATTATTTGGCGTTGCGGATTCCAATTACCAACCGTGGCAATTTTAACAAAACTACACGAGAGAGGCCTATTTCACTAGTGGAAACCGATTCGTCAAGTTTATTTCTTACATATTTTTAATTAAACTAAATTGTTTTATGAAATAATTTATATTCTATATTTATCTTAACACTTCAAGATCGCGGCAGTGTGCCAAGTCAAGTTTAATAATGGCGCGCGCTCGTTTGGAGTCCATTTGCTCGAACTATTTCAAGGAGTTCCACTATGTACATTGCTTAAAATACTTATGTAGTCTATACGAAGAAAGAGATTGTCGATGGACTCACGTGCCCAAGTAAACTTCGATGAAAAGTAGAACGAAAGGACTGCATAGTCTTAACCTCTGTCTACTTCATGAAGACAAATAAAAAACAAATCAAGTTCCGTGTTGGTTAAACAAAAATATCTACCAGAAGAGCTAATACATTTTTTATGATTAAAGAACGCACTGGTAGAATATAAGCACTCCCTATCTTTCTGTGGGTGCGGAAAGAAGTGACTTTGAGAAACCTTGTAACCATCTCGAAAATACCAAAATGAAGCAAACCGGCGACAGCAGCTGTGAGTACGTTGCGAGGTGTTTTGTAGTTTGACCGTTTTATTTATATATTTATATAGATGTAAGTCAAAAAGTAACTGGTATCCTTCGAACATTCTACCTCTTGAAAAACTTTCTCCCTTCCAAGACCAAAACAACTTTAGTTCAAACTATTATTTTCCCCCTTATTGTCTATGGTGATGTGTGTTATTTCGACCTGAATGCAGACCTTCTTGACAAATATGACCGACTTCTCAATAACTGAATTCGATTCATTTTTAATCTTCGTAAGTCTGATCACGTGTCTAATCACATGTCACGTGTTATCGCTCGCAATTAAAGTGGTTACCCATTCGCCAACGCCGTAGTTTGCGTGTTCTCACAACCCTGTACTCTATCCTAACATCTCCCACTGAACCTTCCTACTTATCTTCCCTATTTAAATACCTTAGCTCTAACTACGACAGAAACCTTCGGTCATCAAACAACCTCCAGCATCATTGTCCCCATCATACTTAAAAGATCACCTCCTAAAAACTTTGGCAGAATCATCGTAATATTTGTATGTATTTACATGTATTTTTATTTGTATGTATTTATCTATGTATAAATGTAGGCATATATATTTTATACCCATATCAACTTTTTATTTTACTTAATTGTGTCTCTATCATATTTATCTGCTTCACCTACTTCATCTAATCTCTGCATCACCCAAAGGTAGACTGGCAGAGAATGCCTCAGGCATTAAGTCCGCCTATACATTAAAGGAATGAAGTTTTAATAAATAAATAAATATATACTATATATTTGAAAGTAGACTAAATATCTGTCCCATTTGCCGACGAGACGATGGACGGACGACGGTCCGTGGGTCCCTCGTGCGATGCAGTTTCATAAGTTGACACAGACTAGTCATTTCACGCAGAAATGTAGCCAGCGTTCTTGTTACCATACCACGAGAAAGGGCTGTACGATAATTGTAATTTAAGTTAATAAGTATTGTAAATATTAACATAATTTTGTTCCCTATAAATAAATTCTAAATTTACATTTAACGAAAAATTTCACAAAAGCTTCCTTAGTTTTATCATGGCTTAACTTTCGTCGCCGCAGAGGGATAAATTCTTTTAGGTTAATGCGTGAAAGCCTTTAAGTAAGCCTTGAAGTATTACGTAGTTTAAGAAGGCGAAAAGCGGAACAAAACAAAACTCAATTTGAGTCGTGCACTGCGCTGTTGTGTACACATACTTGATTATTTACTATACAAAAAAGCGTAAATTTGCGCTTATTCAGAGTATTCATAATTTTAATATATATTCATTATTATATTTTTTTTAATTTCATTCTAAAATGATGTTCCACAGTGCTTTTTCCGATTTTCTAATTTTAGTATTACTTAAGTCACGATAGCCGAGTGGTTGGGTGGTAGAAATTTTGAGTCAAGAGACCCGAGTTCGGGAGACCAATGGGTTTTCCAAAAACTGACATTTTCAGATTTATATCTTGGGCGTGGACAAAAAGTAGCCGACGGGCTCAATTTGCCCCAAAAATGTCTTCGGTGGAACGTGGGAGGAAAGGACTTAAGTGTCTCGACCTCTGTCTATCCCTGTATTGGAAAAGGCGTAAAATGTTTTTTTATTTAATTAATCTTCGCATTTTTAAATTCGCATGTCACCATGACATTTTTAACTTATTACATTATCTTATATAATTTCTAATTGAAAGTAAAGTAGTTTAAGTAACTTCTGATAACTTTATCATATTCATTTAAATAAATTTACAATTACTTGTTTTTAAATGGAGCTACAATAGTTTATTTTTTTAGCTTCACGCATATATTAACACTGAGGTGGACAGATGCCTCTTATCACGAGGCATCTATTGACTCGAATTCGAATTTCTTAATTACTTTGCACTTTGCATTAATGCTAGAAAAACGGCACCACAATTTGCAATAATCGTAGTAGTATATATCTTCACGCAATTCCCGATACAGGGGTAGACAGAAGTCTAGTCTAGACAATTAAGTCCCTTCGACCCACCTTCTACCGAAGATATTTTCGGGACAACGTGACAGGTGGTGAGCCCGTGGCCGTCTTAATGTCCAAGCCAACGATATAATTCGCACACAAGTTTTTTTTTGTAGTATTTAACGACCTCCGTGGATGAGTGGCGTCTACATCGGTTCTCAAGGAGTCGTCATCTTTAAGTTCCGTGTCCGAATCCCGGACGGTTCAAAGTAGTAAAACCGCTTTTTCTACATTTTCTCGGACTATATCTGATCCCTTCATTGTTTCCGATTCCATAGCACAAGTGCTTCAGCTCCTAACTTTGGGATCAGAGCAATGAATGTGATGTTGTCCCTATCTATGTATGTATCTATGTATATATTCTGTTGTACATGTGATTATGTAATGGAGAGAGAAAACTTAAAAGGCGGTCTTATCGCTAAAGAGCGATCCTTTTCAGACAATCTTAGGGCTAATGGAAAACTGAAATTATGAACAGTAGGATGTGTTGTTTTTTATAAACTTTCAATTGATTAAAATGTGTTCAATAATTTTATTTATGGTTCCGTTAATGAACTTGATAACCCGATAGCCTAGTTGGTATTGAAGCCTTCGAAGCTAAAGGTTGCTGGTTCGAATACTGTAAGGTGCTAATATTTATGTGACAAAATTGAATGTTTTTACTCGATTAATACATATTTATTTGTAAAATAAAATCATCGAATGCTGTAAGAGGTTAATAGTTATCGCGAAATTCTTAACACAGAGGCGGACAGAGATCTTAGTTTAGACAAATAAGTCTAGACTAAGATGTCTTCCGTTAAAAGAGGAAAGCACTTAATTGTCAAAACCTCTGTCTATTCCAGTATAGAAAACGGTGTGAAGCCGTTTTTTATATTCAATGCCGAATATTGGGTGTATCTTAATATTACGCATCATAAATATTTATTGGAACCTGTTCAGGATAACGCCGTGGGATTATAATTACCTTTTTATGTATATGATAGTACTTGCATTCTTAATTATGGATTTTTTTTCGCCTAAAAACCTTTCTTTAGAATAAATTTATAAATAATAATAAATAAATAAATGTCTTCACGCAATTCCCAATACAGGGGTAGACAGAGGTCTAGTCTAGACAATTAAGTCCCTTCGACCCACCTTCCACCGAAGATATTTTCGGGACAACGTCACAGGTGTTGAGCCCGTCACCGTCTTTACGTCCAAGACAACGATATAATTCGTACATAAGTTTTTGAAAAACCCATTGGTACGAGCCTGCCACCTGGGCATCGAACTCGGGTCTCTTGCCTCGAAATTCCGACCAACCAACCACTCGGCTATCGTGACTAGAATAAAGTTATTTCTGTAATCTTAACAAATTCATGAATTTTCAGACTCTTTTCAACTAAAATCTTGAAGAAATTTATATATTTACATGTTCGCACTATTGTCTAGAAGGCCAATATATAAATATCTTGACGCATAGTCCTTGATGGGGTATGAAGAAAACCAGCAACTAGTTATTTAATAATTCGCGCCCTGTAGCACTGGGGAAAGTAATAATAAACTTATGAAATTACTGTCGCTTTTAAAAAAAATTATTTTCGCATTAAATCATTATAAAAATTTATTAACATTGCTGTTATGAACCATGTGGTAACAGCGTGTGTATATTGCCACTCCCTTTCTTCCCGTGGGTGTCGTAAGAGGCGACTAAGGGAAACATTCCTGAATATCGTTATGATAAACAATAGATAGCGAGATAAACATCTCTAAAAATATCAGACCAAAATAATTAGACCGAAAGTGGGCAGTAGCGTCTGAGATGCGAGTGGTCTGCTACTGCGATCGCCAATCCGCTTGTAAAGCGTGGCGATTATGGCAAATCGTCTTTATGGGAGAGGACTATGTCCTGCAGTGGACTTTAACAGGCCGTCATGTAAGTATGTGTATAAGTTTGTATGTATGAATGAACCTGTAGACACATCTGTTTGTTTTACTTCAATCCGTTTTAACTCATACGTTACTAAACTGTAATATTTTGTTCTAAGGATTCAGACAGGGATTCTGTCACTAATGACTTTATTCGGGAATGTTTGTTTAATACAATAAATTCTAGCAACAAAACATTATTATTATTATTATATTTTTTTTCAGAATTCCGGCCCAAGTAGGCACCTCCAAGTGGGTTTCGACAAGTGGGAGTTTTGCGTCGTTGCCTTTGCTTTGACCTCTTTGCATTCCACAGCCGTGGTGGATTCGGAGGAAAATCTCTATCATCTATGTGGTCGAGATGGATCGCGGGAGACCCGCCGCGGCCGGGTCGGCGGCATCCAGAACCGTCGCGGGTTGACGGATGGGCTGGTGGTGGACCTGGGGGATTCGTTGTGACGTAGTTTTGGAGGCCAAGGAGTGTAATTGAGTATGATTGTCCTTTTATATAAATCAATACCAGGATTATCAAAAAAATTTCTGATTCTAATCAATACGTTTTTAATATTTCGACTATGGAAGAATTAGAATGAAAAGAATTGCCTAGCCCACCTCCTCTGTCTACCCCATGGCGTGAAGTAATTTTTTTCCAAAGAAAACTCGTTTCATACAGGTATACGTCATTATTGCGGTCTTCGTGTGAGTGGTCGACATTCTACAACTTCAGGCAGAAGCGGTCGAGTAAATGAAGTATTCAATAAAAATGTCTATTTGACGACCTTTGCGCTCAAGTTGCGTATACAGTGGTTTTCATGGAGTCGCCAACTCCAAGGTCCCGGGTTCGATTTACGAACGGTTTAATGTAGTGGAAGCGGCTAAAAAGCACCTTTTTAATATAGTCCCGGGTGTTTTGTTGTCCCGGCTTTCGTCGTTTCTGAATCCGTAATACTATTTGCTTTAGGATCGAAGTAGGAATGTGATGCTTTACATATCTGTATATCTGTTTATCCTTATCTATTAATTTTGTCACCATAGCCGTGTGGTTGGGTGATATATATATATATATATATATATATATATATACATATATATATATATATATATATATATATATATATATATATATATATATATATATATATATATATATATATATATATATATATATATGTATATATATATATATATATATATATATATATATATATATATATATATATATATATATATATATATATATATATATATATATATATATATATATATATATATATATATATATATATATAAATATATATATATATATATATATATATATATATATATATATATATATATATATATATATATATATATATATATATATATATATATATATATATATATATATATATATATATATATATATATATATATATATATATATATATATATATGCATATGTATATATATATATACATATATATATATACATATATATATATATGTTATATGTGTTACCTTAAAAATAAAAAGGTATAGAAGAAGAAAAATATGTGATAAAAACATTAAATTAAAGAGTAAAATGTTTTAAAATTTCAACTGACTCCGGGCGGGATTCGAACCCGCGACTTTTGCTGAACCGTGGCAACGCTCTTACCTTTGAGCCACCGTGTCGGTAGTACTAATTTGTCTAAGTCTAACATCTAGACGAATTAGTACCGGAATTTCACCGGAACAACGTGGCAGGAGGTGAGCCTGTCGTCGTCTTTATGTCCAAGCAAACGATATATATATATATTTATATATATATATATTTATATATATATATGTATATATATATATTTATATATATATATGCATATGTATATATATATATTTATATATATATATGCATATGTATATATATATATGCATATGTATATATATATATGTTATATGTGTTACCTTAAAAATAAAAAGGTATAGAAGAAGAAAAATATGTGATAAAAACATTAAATTAAAGAGTAAAATGTTTTAAAATTTCAACTGACTCAAGTGATTCGAACCCGCGACTTTTGCTGAACCGTGGCAACGCTCTTACCTTTGAGCCACCGTGTCGGTAGTACTAATTCGTCTAGATCTTAGACAAATTAGTACTAGATCTAGATCTTAGACAAATTAGTACTAAATCTAGATCTTAGACTTAGACAAATTAGTACTAGATCTAGATCTTAGACTTAGACAAATTAGTACTAGATCTAGATCTTAGACAAATTAGTACTAGATCTAGATCTTAGACTTAGACAAATTAGTACTAGATCTAGATCTTAGACTTAGACAAATTAGTACTAGATCTAGATCTTAGACAAATTAGTACTAGATCTAGATCTTAGACAAATTAGTACTAGATCTAGATCTTAGACTTAGACAAATTAGTACTACCGACACGGTGGCTCAAAGGTAAGAGCGTTGCCACGGTTCAGCAAAGTCGCGGGTTCGAATACCGCCCGAGTCAGTTGAAATTTTAAAAACATTTTTCTCTTTAATTAAATATTTTTATCACATATTTATTTTTCTTCTCCTATATCTTTTTATTTTTAAGGTATACTTTAAAATAATATTACTTACTGTTAAATCTTATTCAATAATGGAATCTCAAACACTTTTTGAATAAATTACTCGTTAATTCCATTTGAAATTTGATTTCGCGACGTTTTCGCACGATCCGACTCGATCAGCTCCAATTTCATTCTAAGATCAATTACTATCTCCGGTCGTAGAAGCCACTGATATATAGGGTGATCCATTAACGGCATATGATTTATTATGAATATTTTTAACCATCGTGGATTATGCCTTCTTACAACACCATCTTTCTTCAAAAAGGTCATCTGAACATAATGTTTTTAGTTTTAAAATATATCGCCTTTGTACTACGCCTTCTCTAAAACCTTGGCCTTATTATTGTCCAAAATAGTAATTTTTATTACGAATAAAATAAATACGTTTAGAAACAAACGTAGTCACACGTAGGCAAAAAAAGAAATAAGTCCCAAACAGCCAAACTGAAGACGGTGTAGAAAAATGATTTTCTACATTGACACGTCCACCATTGACCGTCTGGGCATTGAACCTGAGGCTTCAGTGCCGGCGACACAACGAAAATTGGTGTGTATGCTCCACGTCCACGAGTTTTATTTGTATATTATACTAAGTTATAATAATAAAATTTTTTACGCATGAAACGATGTTCCTTATAGACAACATTGAAATGTAGAACACCATATAAATACAAAACATTGTACATATCGTTTGAGTACTTTAAATTATTGAGATTCTGTGTCACAGTGGCACTTAGCTGAAAAAATTTCTTCACGCCATTCCTAATACTGGGATACGAAGAGGTCTAGACAATTAAGTCCTTTCCACCCACCTTCCACCGAAGATATTTTCACCAGCTATCGTGGCTATTAATATTTGTTACCTCATTGAAAATGTATATGTATGTAATCAGAGGAAGGGAAGCATAGTCGTTAACGAAGGTATACCCTTCCGGGTCACTTTTAATTGTTTCACTAATTGCGAGTCATCCCAATGATACTTCTTGTATTTTTAAAGAAGAAGTAGTGTTTTCATTTCATCCGCATACTGCATATTTGCATCTTTGATTTTATTGGATTATATTGGACATAAAGACGACGACAGGCTCACCTCCTGCCACGTTGTTCCAAAGTAGGTTCCGGTGAAATTCCGGTACTAATTCGTCTAGATCTTAGACTTAGACAAATTAGTACTAGATCTAGATCTTAGACAAATTAGTACTACCGACACGGTGGCTCAAAGGTAAGAGCGTTGCCACGGTTCAGCAAAGTCGCGGGTTCGAATCCCGCCCGAGTCAGTTGAAATTTTAAAAACATTTTTCTCTTTAATTTAATGTTTTTATCACATATTTATTTTTCTTCTCCTATATCTTTTTTATTTTTAAGGTATACTTTAAAATAATATTACTTACTGTTAAATCTTATTCAATAATGGAATCTCAAACACTTTTTGAATAAATTACTCGTTAATTCCATTTGAAATTTGATTTCGCGACGTTTTCGCACGATCCGACTCGATCAGCTCCAATTTCATTCTAAGATCAATTACTATCTCCGGTCGTAGAAGCCACTGATATATAGGGTGATCCATTAACGGCATATGATTTATTATGAATATTTTTAACCATCGTGGATTATGCCTTCTTACAACACCATCTTTCTTCAAAAAGGTCATCTGGAACATAATGTTTTTAGTTTTAAAATATATCGCCTTTTGTACTATTCTCTAAAACCTTGGCCTTATTATTGTCCAAAATAGTAATTTTTTATTACGAATAAAATAAATACGTTTAGAAACAAACGTAGTCACACGTAGGCAAAAAAGAAATAAGTCCCAAACAGCCAAACCGAAGACGGTGTAGAAAAAATGATTTTCTACATTGACACGTCCACCATTGACCGTCTGGGCATTGAACCTGAGGCTTCAGTGCCGGCGACACAACGAAAATTGGTGTGTATGCTCCTCGTCCACGAGTTTTATTTGTATATTATACTAAGTTATAATAATAAACATTTTTTACGCATGAAACGATGTTCCTTATAGACAACATTGAAATGTAGAACACCATATAAATACAAAACATTGTACATATCGTTTGAGTACTTTAAATTATTGAGATTCTGTGTCACAGTGGCACTTAGCTGAAAAAAATTTCTTCACGCCATTCCTAATACTGGGATAGGAAGAGGTCTAGACAATTAAGTCCTTTCGACCCACCTTCGACCACCTTCGGAACACATTTTTTGGGACAACGTGACGGGTGGTGAGCTTGTCGCCTTCTTTATTAACTACACTTAACAGAACAACCTGTATAATCAGCACCTGCGAA
This sequence comes from Sericinus montela, assembly GCA_029286605.1. Classification (NCBI taxonomy): domain Eukaryota; kingdom Metazoa; phylum Arthropoda; class Insecta; order Lepidoptera; family Papilionidae; genus Sericinus; species Sericinus montela. The sequence goes on along the minus strand of JAGSMR010000070.1, from coordinate 1,761,084 downwards.
CAGTCGCGCCGATGGATCAAGCCCTTATTAATTCCACAGAATAGAAATTGAATTCCTTTATAGATTCAATTATTATTATTTAATCCCGCTTTTCTATTATGCAATTCTTTAATTTATTCGGAACATAAATGAAATTATAATATATCTACTAATTGACTATGGTTATTTATTTTATATGGTTATTTATGTGTATCTCCCGCGGCTTTGCCTGCAGTTTAACATTAACCGCGGACCTCTAATATTTTTTATAAATTAAATGTAGCGTAAGTTACTCCTTATAACATTAGCTATCTGCCATTTCAAAGATTAGCCGGAACAAACAGTCTTACAGACAAACCGACAAAAATTGTAAAAAAAGTATTATTTTGGTGTATATATATTCATATACATGTAGTAAAAAACGGTTACTTCAATATTACAAACAGACACGTCAATTTTATTTATATGCCTGGATTTATACACCTTATTGCACACACCGTAACAAAAGTATAATTATAAAGTTGTTATTTAATAATTACATCGCATAATTCCGTATGCAAATATAAAAGGTACATGTTACCTGGTCCGAAGAGAAGAAGTGCACCACCCTCCCTTCCACAGATGCGTGCTCTAATTCCACTGCACGTACAACCACCACCACCACTACACTCAAACCAGGTAACATATACCACCAACGAAAACGCGAACGCGAAATTGTAAACTTTACGATGAACGACCGCAGAAACAACTTGTAATCATTCAATAACAACTTTTCACTGCATTTCCGCAAAGTAACACCAGAGTTAATTAACTATCAAAAGTTATTTTTCCGGTGTATAAATAATAAGGACAATGAGATAATTAAGGACTTATACACATAATTAGTTTTATACTTCTTAATGTAGGCCACTTCATATCATAAAGATATTGAGATACTGCCATAAAGAACATTTTCCATATTTGCCAAATATTTGTTTGGTTATTGCAGTATTATTACGCATTGTAGCTTTGATACTGCGGCTAATCATTAGTCTGTCGCCGACGTTATATCGACACCACAGATATAAATCGTACAAAAGTTTTGAAAAAACTCATTGGTACGAGCATTCCTCATGGGGATCGAACTCGGGTCTTTTGACACGAATTCCGATCATCAACCACTCTTGGACTTAAAAGACGGCGACAGGATCACCAGTTGTCACATTGTTTCAAAAATATCTTCGTTGAAAGTAGGTCGAAAATACTTAGTTGTTTAAACCTCTGTCTACCGCACTATTGGGAATAGTGACAATATTCATTTGTTATAACTTAATACTTATGCTTATATCAAAATTCTCGTAAATGTTACTTTCTAGTAAACAAAAAACAAGGCCTTAGGGTAGGAAATACTCCAATGACTTAAGTGCCCATTAAGAAACTCAGCCACTTGTCCGTACCCTTATCTTGCTTTTTTCTGGGACGAACAAGGGATAGGGTTGGATGAATCTTAAGATATTTAAACACGCGATGCGAGAATGTACATACAACAGCCCGTTGCTTTTTGAAAAATATATTGAGTTATGTTAGGATTTCGTACCTCGAACCAAAACGATACCTATTAAGGACTTCATTGTCGGTAAGTCAGTCCAGAGCAAGTTTATATTAAATTTATATTAAATATATAGACCTATGTTACCTTAGAGTTTTAAAATAGCTGAAGTGAAAAACTGCATTGTCGGTAAGTCAGTCAAGAGCAAGTTTATATTAAATTTATATTAAATATATAGAGCTATGTTACCTTAGAGTTTTAAAAAAGCTGACTTAAAATTGCGGTTATTTTATTCAAAAATTTATATTACACTTAAGCTTGTTTAAGGCTCTTATGAATTCTAGTTCTACATAAGAAAATAATATGTTTGTTGAATAAATATTTAATTACATACGTACATAATATTTTCAAAAATAAACAACGATGGAAGAGTCAGGATAAGGTTTCGTTTGAATGTTTTAACTTTATCCTTTATTTAAAGACACAACTACTCTTACACTCTTTAACAGGTCTTATTTAAGGTCGACCTTCGTGGACTAGCGGCGTATGCAAAAGTGCTTTAGCTACTTAATTTGGGAGAGCAATGTATGTGATGTTGTCTCTATCAATTTGACTGCCAAGTGTCCTTCTTATAAAAGAAGCCTTTTTTCAGGAATTTGTAATAATTTCACAAGCTATCACAGTCCCAATATATCGACCCTATTGCAATGTTTGAAGAGTCTTTTTCTTACGGCACAGGCAGGGTTTATTCGGGTATGCATTCCCTATTTCTAGAAATTATGATAAAAGACATAATCTACTCAACTCAAAGCATTGAGGGCAGGTTAGCAATGATTATAGTAATGATTAATATTTCAAACAAATATTGTGGACATGATCCGATAGATTAGTAAAGATAAATCAGACGGGAGATCACTAAAACCTTTACGCCGTTGATTTAAATTTAATGAACATTGGATATTCCATTAAATGTTAAATTTTGATTTAGTTTAAGCTCCACTAAAATCCTCTTTATATCCTTACCTCGTAATCGGATTGCTTTTAAAAGTTCTCATAGCGAAAACTTCTTACTTTAAAATCGCAAAAGTAAGAACAGTGTGCTATTTTTCTGTAGAATTTCACTATGCACAGTAGATAGTGAAATTCTACATAATAAACTAAAAACGAAACATTTCAATAATAATTTAATATATTCACGCGAAATATTTAATATATATTTCCTTTTGATTCACCTTTCGTAGAATAATTGGGACAACGTGACAAGTGGTGAGCCTATCGTCGTCTTTGTGTTTTTTTATAGAAAAGGGAGGCAAACGAGCAGGTTCACGTGATGGTTAGTGATTATCGCCGCCCATGAACACCCGTAATACAAGAGGTATAGCAGATGATTTGCCGGCCTTTGAGAGCCTTTCAGCCCTTTGAGTGTCTCTGACAATGGTATACTTACATTATATACTTACAGAGATACATAATAGGTTGGGGAAAAAGTTTCTTCGCATTTAAGAAAATTCACAACAATTTTTTAACATTAACATTATTTATTTATATTTAACTATTGTATGTGGGTACCATATTGTTCGATAACTTTTGGCCATCTCATAGGTAGGGAAATGATCCCATTGCTATAGAAATTTTGGGGTTTCTGATCAAAATACCGCGACAATTGGTTTGGGCAGTCCTCTCGTGATGTTAACCTGACACTGCCTAAAGAATTCTGAAGAGGCCGAAACAGGTGAAAATCTGAAGGTGCAAGGTCAGGACTACACGGCGGATGCATTAAAACCTCCTAGCCAAGCTCTTTTAATTTTTGCTCAGTGGCTAAAGATGTGTGAGGTCTAGCGTTATCATGATGAAAAACCACACCCCTTCTATTGACTAATTTCGGCCGCTTTCTCTCAACTTTTTGCTTTAATCTAATCAGTTGTTCGCAGTAAAGTTCAAAATCGATGGTTCTGCCTGGTGGTAACAGCTTATAATGAATAATGCCCTTCCAATCCCATCACACGTACAGCATCACCTTGTTGCGAGTTAGCCCGGGTTTCGCCACAGTTTTTCTTGTCGTACGTGATCCACTTTTCATCACCAGTTATCAGCTTCTTCAAAAATGGTTCGGTTTCATTACGTCGTAATAAAGAATCACAAATGAGTACGAGGTTCATAAGGTTTCTTTCAGACAACCAAATTTGACACTGCACTAGGCATTTTTACCTTTTTTGTAGTAAAATTTCAAAATGTATCAAATTTCTTCATTAGATTCACTCACCTTGACAGTACGAAAAATAAATAAAAATCACTCATTTTCCTAATTTAAATTGGGAATTATCTAAAATTAAAACTTTTAAAGATCCCAAAACCAGTCAGATACAAATAGTATAGCCAAAGAAACATAAATAAAATATATATCTTCACGCAATTCCCTACACAGTCAGGGGAACTGTGTAGGGAATTGAATTGACAGAGGTCTAGTCTAGACAATTATGTCCCCTCGACCCACCTTTCATCGAAGACATTTTTCGGGACAACGTGACAGTCAGTCCGTCGCCGTCTTTATGTCCAAGCCAACGAAATGAATCGTACATAGGTTTTTGAAAAAAACCCATTGGTACGAGCCTGCCACTTGGGGATCGAACTCGGTTCTTTCGACTCGAAATTCCGACCACCCATCCACTCGGCTATCGTGACTATTTAACACTAAACATTTGATTTAATAAAGTTATAGAGTAAGGGAACCCTAATAGTCCAAGACATGACTCGCGATAAGGGCGAGGGAGTTCCTTTTGCCTTTACTTTATTTGACGATCTCCATGGACGAGTGGTGTACACATTGGCTTTCATGGTGTCGCCAGCTCCGAGGTCCAGGGGTACATGAAGTATTTTCTTCTTTGACCCGGTCGGGTCAATGAAGTAAATAGTTTTTCCATATTTTCTCAGGTCTGTGTGTTTGTGGTACCTTCGTTGTTATTGATTGTATAATTATATACAATCAATAACAACGAAGTGCTTTAGCTATTTACTTTAGGATCAGAGAAATGTATGTTATGTTGTTCCTATATCTGTATCTATTTATTGTTTCTATTTTTATGTATTTGTATTTAAAACTGTAGCATGTCTTGTAAAACAACGCATATTTACTGCCCTGGAGTATCTTAGGATCCGAAAACGGGACAAAGTACTTAAAATGCGATAAATGTTTAGATTTAGGCCAATAGTTTGAACAAAGCAATTTGAATATCGATGTAATATCGTAGAACGCTACAGTGTCAGCTCCAAACAGGCTCCAGCAATAAACGCATTGTTGATACAATAAACACTCGTAGAGAACGAACTGGAATGAATGAAACGAACGAATGAAATATAATTAATTGTAAACCATTACAAAACATCAAAATAAATAACAAAACAAAAATCAAAATGCATAATAAAAAAAATGAAGTGGAAATGATATTATTAAAAATGGACCACATAACAAGTTAGGCTTTAAATAGTTTAAAAACCAGTACCTGTGAGATTAGAAGAAAGACAGAAAGACATTTCTTTTGGTACATGCAACGCACACAAGCAGATGTCATAAAATACATTAATATTTAACTAGTACTTGAAAAAAAAAACAAACAAGAAATCAATAATACGTAAAACAATAAACAACAAGAGAATAAGCAGTAAAGCATAAAATATATTACAACGATAATCCACCCATTTATGCTGCTTTGTTCCAAAAAGATTAAACTTGTAGTTATGGAATATTATGGTTGAATAATTATCATCGCATTTCTTTAAGTAGATGTTATAGATGACTAAAAGAAGATCCTTGAAACTGGTGAAAGAAACAACTTAAAGGAAAATCAAGAAATAACTGGAGCAGAATTATGCAGCAACAAGCAGCAGAATTTGTGAAGTGGCTACGTTTATGCAAATCTTGCTTTCGAATGAGATCCATATCATTTTAATTAGTAACGTTAATATTTAAATTACAAATGTTTCGAGGCGATGTAAAGTTTCAATTAAACATTTGTAATGTTTCTAATCAACTTCGAATAAAGACGGTTTACAATTTTTCCAATGTTTGTTACCTAATAACTTCCTCATATACGACCTCTGGTTTCGTCAGGTTTCATTATCATAACGACAAGAGTTGATGATGGATCTCAAGAAAATTCTACATAATTTGTAGGACTTTTGTGTAATTTACATCTTTTGTTACGGAATTAGTTATTTGTGTCTATGAGTCATCATACAAGGATGTTAATGGAGCTGATAATAGGAACCACTGACTCTTTAACGGTTAGGAATTAGACAATATATCGATGGATGCTGGTGGCTAGGGACCATTCTTTGTGGAAAGTTTTGGGGGAAGCCTATATTCATCTTTGGATTCTTGATAGGCTGTAAAGAAGAAGATATAAAAATAATGCTCAGAAAATGCCTTCAAAATGCCACATAATGCAAAGAATAACTTTCTTAGCTAAAGTTGTTTCTTAGCTTGCTAGCTTGTGTGAAAGAGATCAGTATTAGTTATTTGTACATTTGAATATTGTCTTTATTATATCTGTTGCTGTAATTTTTATTCACTGGTGTACAATAAAGTTATATTTCATTTCTTTTCATTCTTGTTGCTTACTAATCTATGTCAAATATTTTATAATAAACACTACTTCTGATGTGTTTTAAATATGTTTTATTCGAAATTACAATTATACACTTAAGGTAGCTTAGCGTATTTTATTTGATAAAATGAACTATAACCTGAACGAATATAAAAATTTTATTCAACTGAACGAATCAAAAATTTGTTATTTTTCCTACGAAAAACTTTTTGAAGATATAGTTGACTTTTATTACCGTTTTTTCTTAATGAAATAGTAATAATTATTGCTTCTCATTTAGAATCATAAAATCGAAAAGAAAAAATTGTAGAAATATCCGCCACAAAACTAAAGTGAATCTAAAAAAAATGGAGAGTAAAAACATCGAGTTCCAAAGTACAAAACAGCAATTTATCATTGTCCAACCTAAATCAAAAAGGCTTTACAAATTTTTCGTAGCTTGCGTTTGGCCCATTAAACTTTCGACAAGTATAAAACTGTGCCATACCTAAAGTTTGTTACGGAAACCGGTGACGATGTCGAATTTACTAACTTTTGACCTGAAAGAAAATATATGAGAGGCCGAGAGACAAACACGGGGAAATATTCAGTGCTGTAACCTTCCTTCAGTAACTTTTGTGATGATACAATTGAAATAAAAAAGGCATTGACAGCCAAGATTTTAAATTTCTTTTAACATTTATTTAATCTAAATTATGAAGTACTATAAACATATTAACTATAGAGAGCTCGGATACCTAAACGTGCGTGCATGAAGAAAATTATGAATCTGAAAGAGACGTATGTAAGGATCAGGACACTTGGTGATCTATTCTCTCTAGCTATCCCGTCAGGGACTGTTCGTATAGATAAATAATTAAATATGAAATGAATACTTCTTTCAATTAATGAAAACATAATGAGAAAAGGTTGCCTTGCGGTGACCGCGTAATATGCCACACCCTTTATTCCCATGGGTGTCGTAAGGTGTACATTTATGAGAAAATATTTTAATGCTGTACCCACAGGTAGCGGGATAACTCTCCTATACCTATACCTAATATATCTCCTATACCTAAGCGGATGTGCGGGTGGGAATGCGCGCAAGGTGCACGCGAGTGGCGCGTAGCTGGTGTGCAGGTGGCAGGCTCGTACCAATGGGTTTTTAAAACCTTATGTACGAATTATATATCGTTGGCTTGGACATAAAGACGGCGACGGGCTCACCACCTGTCATGCTGTCCCGAAAATATCTTCGGTGAAAGGTCCAAGGGACTTAATTGTCCAGACCTCTGTCTACTCCTGTATTGGAAATTGCGTGAAGATATTTATTTTTTATTTATTTGTATTTTATTTATTAAATAATTTCTTTAATAATGTTACGCTTGACAAGCGGATTGGCGATCACAGTAACCGACCTATTGCACCTGAGACGCACCAACTCGTCACCGGTGCGCTTAAGTGTGAACTGGTATTCGAGATAGATATCCCGTCATGTGACAAATCCTAGGTTTTTCCAATCGTTGCTTCTTAAAACACCCAGCGTAAGCAGGGAGGGGGCATATTATTACGTCATTACCATACGACAAAAATATTTACAAAACGCTTTAATGAAAATGTTTTTGAATGAAATTTGATAGCTTTATCGATACAGGAATCTGCTTTGCAGATTATTTTAAATTGAAAGCAATTGAAATGAAATCTCATATACTTGTACGAGTAGCACACAACAGTCATATTGAATTTTCTCTTAATACTTAACGAGGCGAAATTCTTTTCATTTAATTTTTCGCTTTATGACCAAATATCATTTGGCATGCTTTGTGACAGCCTGCATGAAGCAAAATTATTTTCACATCTTTTGAATTGAATTTTACAAAAATGTGAGTGAACTTTAAGCGTAAAAGAGCGGAAAATAATAAACGAAATAAACATTTCGGTGTTTTAGGAAAGCAATTTTCAATTTTTGTTCTACTAGCGTGAAAATTAGTGACTATTCTACTAGGTATTGTTCGGAACAGAAAGCTAAAAGCATTGATTTCGGGATAATCTCAGATGGGGATTGCCTTTCTATTGTGGTTAACAAACGTGGTGGTATCTGCCTGTGATAAGCCGTCCCCTTTCTTCCCGTGGGTGTCTTAAGAAGTAAAAACAGTAAAAAGCCTTGAAAATATTAAGGGCTCCCAATGGCTGGATATAAATGTCGAGGAAAAGCAGACCGGTGAGGAACAGTAGCGGTGTTAGGTTCTGCGATCGCCGAATCGCTTGTCAAGCCTGTTGGTTATGGCAAATCCTCTTTGCGGATGATATATTCAGTAGTGGTTATGTATGTTTGTATCCGAATATGGATTATGGCAAAGATTAAGTTTATAAAGAAAAAGATTTCTCTTGACTCGAAGATTTTTAACGTCAGGTAAACATAAAAAAGTTTTCAAAAGGTTTGTAATTACTAAACGCGTTTCGTACTAACCGAACAAAAGAAAGTTGTTTTTTGTAAAAAGCTTAGAAACAACTTTGATTATGAGTTTCTCAAGTAAAAGAGCCATAAAGTGAAAGTTTTTTTAATTATGATACGTGCTACACGAGTACTTAAATTTTATGCGGTTATATTATTTGACGTTGTTTAAGTCCATTGTAATACCTATGTATGTATTACAATGGACTTACCCTTAAGGGAGAGGCCCTTAAGGAGGACTTGTCAAAAAAATGTTTCACAAGCGGCTTGGCAAACATGGTATCAGATACCTACCATACATGCTTCTGCTAATTCGACACCAATATGCTGAATTTTGGTCTGGTATTTTCGAAACGGTTGTCCGGCCATCTGTCGGTTTTCATGATATTACATTTTCAAGGCATCTTCCTTAGTTATTTTCTTCGTCACCCACGGTAAGAAAGAGGGTGGTAGAATGTTGGTAGGTACTTCATGGCAAGATAATTTTAACAGTGGTAGAGCCACGCATCAGCTTTTGTTGTTGCATGAAAGGGCCGGCTCGATCGGGGAAGTACCACGACCTCACAGAATACCGGCGTGAAGTAGAAGTCTAACAAACTTCTGCTTTTCGTCTGGTGAGTGCAGGTAACCGGAGGTCCACCCCCCTCTAAGGAGGCACTCTAAGGCTGGCAAAGCATCTGCTATGCCTCTGGTATTGCGGGTGTTCATGGGCGGTGGTAATCACTTACCATCACGTGAGCCACCTGCTCGTTTGCCTCCCTTTTCTAGACAATTAAGTCCCTTCGACCCACCTTCCACCGAAGATATTTTCGAAACAACGTGACAGGTGGTGAGCCCGTCGCCATCTTTATGTCCAAGCCAACGATGTAATTCGTACAAAAGTTTTTGAAACACCCATTGGTACGAGCCTGCCAACTGGGGAACGAACTCGGGTCTATTGACTCGAAATTCCGACCAACCAACCACTCGGCTATCGTGACTTCGTATTTTAATGAAAGCATCATTTGTAGTTGGCATCCCTGAGGACTGGATAATGGAATACCCTACGAGATTACACCGGCTCTCTTTATTGTTAAAACCAAAACAACAGTTATAGTATTATTTGGCGGGTGGGAGAAATTGTTAAGAGTGTGGATTCAACCCAGGTAACTCTTAGGCCTCAGCCGATGCGATGAAAGAGGCCTAAATTAAGTTTCACAATAAGCTTCACCGTACTCCCGTTTCAGGCTTGACTGTTATTTTAATCAATAATATAACGCCCGGGTAAGTTCTGTCTATACTTGACAGCGATAGCTTTTTAATAAAAAAATAATAATACAGTACTTGACACGCGCCTCTACGAAAGCTTTTATGCTCGGGAAAGTTTAATCATCGTTCAGAGGCACGATTCATTCAACGAGCGACGCAAGGTGAAGATATTATATAACGTTTCGTTTGTGTTTGTGTACTTTTTTCCTTTTCTTATATTATTTTTCTCAACTTTAAAAGTATTTTTTATTTTTAAACTATATATTGGCGACCCGATGGCCTAGTCGGTAGTTCCTTCGAAACTAATGTGTGCGTTCTTTGTGTGATGAGTATGGTTTTATTTATTTTTATTTTTTTTTATAGAAAGGGGGGCAAACTTGCTGCATGACATCGCTCATGAACACCTGCAATACCGGAGGAATAGCAAGTGCGTTGCCGGCCTTTGAGAAAGGTATATATGTGTACACGAGTCATGTATATATGTTTGTGTAAGTAAAAGTTATACGCACAAATAAATAACAAATTTTTCATTCATACAATTTGGTCTCCGTGGATTAGTTGTGTGCACACCATTTTTTAAGGAGTCTATACACATCTTTTTTTATACACATCTTTACGAATTTTCCCTGACAGGGTAGTCTGACAAAATAATAATCCTTTCACACTCACTCTTATGCTTCTATGAGTCTTATCATTCAAACATGATTTTGCACTTAAAAAAAGTATTAGTTCGCTACTACACTATAGCAATGTTTGCAATATCAGTTTGTGCGTGAGTACAGGTAAGAAGAAAGAAAGAAAATGCATTTATTTATTAAGAAATGTAAACATTTAAATTTCTATTAAGTAAACATGCAAATAAGCAAAAGGATAGAAAAAACATGAAATTTGTGTACAGCATTTCACGTTAACGAGGTTGGCCACTCAGCATCTCCGTAGGCCAGAATCAAATAGCCGATGTAGACAGAATATATAAATATAATATATATTTACCGGTGTGATACTTATTTACGAATTATCTTGTACGTAAGTAGAGGTATGTCATGTTATTCATGAAATACCTATACAAGTTGTAGTAATTAACTCACCGATTGCATTATTTTATTAGAAATTATAACAAGTGAAATGTTGGAAGACATCTTAATACGAAAAGGTACTCATACATCAAACTATTATAGTACATTAAAAGAATGATAAAAATTCCAGAAGAATACTTCGGCATCATTTAAAAGATATGTAGCTACATTAAAAGTATATTAGTAGTATAAATGAAGAATAGCTGCGTTGTGAAAGAAGAGAAAATTATTTTCAATTACAGGTAAAAATAAAAATAATTTTAATTAAATAAAAGGCTGTTAATATTGTTGCATGGTATCTGCGTAAGATATCATCTCTTTCTTCCTGTGGGGTCGTAAAAGACGATGAAGTGATACAATACAATTGACTACCGACAAATAGTGGGATAACCATTCGAAATATACCAGTTAAAAATTCACCAGACCAGTTATAGACAGCACCTACTAGCGCACCATTGCGTTATCACAATAATTATCTACTTTGACGACGGGCGACGGAGTCACCACGTCACGTCATGTCCAAAAATATCTTCGGTTGAAGGTGGGTCGAACGGAATTAATTATCCAGGCCCCTGTCTACACTTGTTTTGGGAATGGCATGAAGATAATAATTATTTTTTCTCTACTTTGGCTACTTGATAGATTATTTTTTACGTTTTATGCAATCTAGTATCTTAAAATCTTTTTAAAGGTTTTTTTATCACCTTTTCATTGAAGGTATAATTTTCGGCGTAAGCATTGAACAGAAAAAATTGCCTCCACGTTATACCGGTATCAAGATGAGATAATGTGACAGGATAATAACGAATATTAAGCAAGCAAATTGATATTCAATTTATGATGTAATAGCAATTTCTCTTTATCTTTAAGGAATTGCCTTATTTAAATATTTTCACTCGCTTCCCGAAACCGGGGTACCCAGAGGTCTACACAACTTTAGTGCTTTCGACCCACATTTCACCGGAGTCTATTTTGGAACAACCAATGATGTAAATAGTAAGAGTTTTAAAAATACTCATTGGTACGAGCCTACCACCAGGGCATCGAACTCGCTTGTCTCGAATCGAATGCCAATGACCCAACCAGTCAGCTACCGTAATAAATTTTTAAAATCGGGTTTCACAACCTACTGTATAAATTACCACATCTTAACTCCAGTGCAAGTGAAAAAAAATCGAAAAAGATTTTTGTAATGTGGTCCTTTGAAAGGTGTGAGCTAGTCATTTCGAAAGCATTGAGAGCTTTCTAGTTGTAAAAGATCTTACGTTTTCATGATTAAAAGTTACCTTTAATGTCTTCATCTCTTTCATCCTCCGCAAGTGAAAAGTTTAATAGGTTCGTCTGGGGTTCCATTTGTTATATTGAGATTTTATTTTTTTTCTTTTGTTAGGACAATTTAGTGTGTGTCTATTTCTATTGTTATATGTATATATGTATGTTTAGTTATGAATGTTAGAACGTATCTTATAACTAATAAGTGTTGGCAGTGATGGCCTACGGAACGTTGTGTTTTACTGCTGGCCCAGAGAGCGTGCTATAGAAAAAATGTTAGGTGTTTTTTTCCGTTATAGAATGCGCAGTGAATTACCTTACCTACAGCAAAACTACGGTAATCGGAATAGCCTCCGGTAAGATGAATAATTAATAAATAAATAAACATCTTCACGCAATTCCCAATACAGGGGTAGACAGAGGTCTAGTCTAGACAATTAAGTCACTTTGACCCACTTTCCACCGAGGACATTTTCGGGACAACGTGACAGGTGGTGAGCCCGTCGCCGCCTTGTCCAAGGCAACGATATAGTTCGTACATAAGTTTTTGAAAAACCCACTGGTACGAGCCTGCCACTTGAGGATCGAACTCGGGTCTCTTGACTCGAAATTCCGACCACCCAACCACTCGGCTATTGTGACTCCAACAGTGCCTCCGGTAAGAATTGTGTCAATGGCGAATAGGACAGGTGGATCGAAAGGACAATTGTCGAAATCTCTGTCTACCACAGTTTTGGGAATAGGCGTGAAAATAATTTTGTTGGCAAGTTAATTTAGTAAGAAACACTTTTATCTACATTTTCGTTTTAAAAATTGGTATTTTGTATATTGCATTTAAGTAAGTTATTTGATCAAGTTCCTCAAAGAAGAATTTAAAGAGTAGCATGCAGCAAAACTTTAATTAAGCTTTTAGCGATTTATATCTGGACTTTCGTTAAGCCAAAGTATGTGCTCTTATTTCCTTGTACCTTTTTTTTTAGCGGATAAAATTTCATCGCGCACTTTCCACCATTTTGTATAAAACTTTTCCCTACGGCGTTTTAATAAGTACACGGAAATTAATTACGAGAGTTTGTATGCCTAACAAAAATTCCTTCAGGGGGCTTGAGTGTGTTGGGATTCGTATTGTCTTCACTTATATTCTTTGTCTCCATTGTTTTCACCGACTTAGAATGAGGGTAATGAGGTATGTTTTTTGTGTTATTGAAACGCTTTGAGGATGAAATAACTTGATGAGCTAAGTAAAGATAATGGACATCATCATTAGTGGTCACGATAGCCGAGTTGTCGGAATTTCCCCGAGTTCGATCCCCAGGTGGCAGTACCAATGAGTTTTTCAAAAACTTATGTACGAATTTCATCGTTGGCTTGGACATAAAGACGGCGACGGGCTCACCACCTGTCCCGTTGTTCCCGAAAATATCTTCGGTGCAAGGTGGGTCAAAGGGACTTAATTGTCTAGACTTGACCTCTGTCTACCCCTGTATTGGGAATTGCGTGAAGATATTTTTTTATAATTAACGCACAAAGTGTAGATGCAAGAGATGCTAACACTTAAAATTGCTATAATTTTTCATTTATTTAAAGTGTTACGGGACAAATAGATAATTAAAAACATACATAGGGACAACACGTGCATTGCATTGCTCCAGAGTAAGTAGGTAAAGTACTCATGTTATGGAATCAGAAACATTAAAGGTACTAAAAAAGTCGGCCCAGACCCGAGAAAATGTAGAAATAAGAGTTTTCTACATTGACGCGTCCGGGAGTTGAACTTGGGAACTCTGAGCATGGGACACATTGGGAACCGGTAAGTACGTCACACGCCCATTGAGGTCATCATCTGCTATGCCTCTGGTATTGCAGGTGTTCATGGGCGGCGGTAATCAGTTACCATCACGTGAGCCACCTGCTCGTTTGCCTCCCTTTTCTAAAAAAAAAACTACGTTAAATCATGGAATGGAACAGAGGATTGTGCTCCATTCCACCACTTTGCTTATTCAAAGATTTCAACCTGGAAACTCAAGTTAGATCAGCACGAGAAGGGCCCGTCGCGGTCGCTCGAACTTTTCGCAACCTATTCATTTACCACCTGTCACATCATTTCTAAAGAGCTCTGGTACACTGCGTGTTAAAAGTTCTAGAACTGACTAGACCGCTGTGATTAAACATTTTGTACCAATTTCCACAGACAGGTGGTGACATCTGCCCGGGAAAAAGTAGTTTTCTACATTGATAGAAAATTACTTTTTCTACATTTTTTCGGATTTGGGTGTTGGTGATACATTCGTTGTTTCTAATTCCATAACACAAGTGCTGCAGTTACCTACTTTGGGATCGAAGTAATGAATGTGACGTTTCCCTGTCCATATATTTGTTTAATTTAATTTTTGTAAATTAATAAAAAAAGTAAATGAACAGGATTTATATTGTAATAATTTAAAAATGTTTGCAATATTTTCATTTTAGATAGAAAAATTTTAATGCAATTTTTTCTTCAGATGCTTCGTCTGAAGTAAAATTAAAACAGAAAAACTTCTAGAAAATTAAAACAAACTATACAAAACCTAATTAAGGTAGCAGATGCAATATTTTCTTTTTTTTTCTTGTTTGCTTGCTTATTTTCCTTAAGTGAAGAGAATCAGTGTCTGTGAAATTCTTCAAAAGATTTTTCCAGGAAAAGAGAATGCAAAATTTAACAGGGCACAAAAAACTTAAGGGAACAAGCCTCGAAAATGCAATTGACTTCCGACAGATGGCTCGATAAACATTTGGAAGAATATTAGACCAAAATTTGAACCGCCAGCAGCAAGCATGGTCTAAGATACAAGTTGGTTTTACTTAACTTCCGACTTTTCTAAAATTTTTCTTTTGTGATGCAATTTTGATTTATTTTTAAAGCATGTTATCATGCTTGACTTTTTGGTATTAAATTAATAAGACTATTTTATTTCAGTCGCGATAGCCGAGTGGTTGGGTGGTCGGAATTTCGAGTCAAGAGATCCGAGTTCGATCCCCAGGTGGCATGCTCGTACTAATGGGTTTTTCAAAAACTTATGTACGAATTTCATCGTTGGCTTGGACATAAAGACGGCGTCGGAGTCACCACCTGTCACGTTGTCCCGAAAATATCTTCGGTGGAAGGTGGGTTAAAGGGACTTAATTGTCTAGACTAGACCTCTGTCTGCCCCTGCATTGGAAATTGCGTTAAGATATTTATTTATTTAAATTTCGCCCATGAGAGCTGATTTAAAAAAATAATTAATGTTTTTTTATTACTCTTATTTCTAAGTAAGGAGCCTAGAGTTATGTGTTATGAGCTGGTCATGTTCATTAATAATTTTATAATAATTGTGTGGATTGTCAATGGAATTGGCGGAATAACCGCGCTGAAGTATCAATACTGCAACATATGGCTTAGTTGGAAGCGCTTTAGTAGCTACATTCTTATTTTTTTTACTGCAGTGTGCAGCAAACAATGTGATGAATATGAATTTTTGTTTTGGAGTCATGGATTGTTATATAAATATTTATCTATGTTTATTATTGTACCATTGGTTTGTACACTGTGACGGCGGTGTCTCTCTTGTTTTCTCGAAAAAGCTCTGTAACTAACTCGAATATTGTCTACCCACTAGGGTACAGTGTAGGGTACAGGATTGGAGCATATAAAACAAATCTTCAAAAAGCTCTTAGAAGAAACGAAAAGATCCGCCATCTCTTAGCATTAATCGGAATTAAGTCGAAAGCTCCACAAAAGTTTTCTTGCGAATAAAAGTAAGCGGCGTAAATAGCTCTTAGCCGACTTAGATCAACTTACTTGATACAATGGGAACCGCTCTCTTTGTAGTTTTTTTTTTTTTTTATTTAAATAAGATAAAAAAAACCAAACCCAATAAGTTAATGCGTCTATAAATGAAAGTTTCATGGTATTTGGGGTAAATTCTTGAACGCGTTATAAGTAAAGTAAGTACTGAATTTGTAGACAATTAAACCGTATTCTAAGATATAAAATTAATAATATAGAATAATAAAAATAAAAAAATATTAAGAAGACGTGTAAAGTCTGGTAAATCACACTTGACGTTGTTGACGTTCTTTTGAGCGAATCTAAATAAATAAACATATATTTCTTCACGCATAATCCCTGACGGGGTAGCCTGAGAAAACAGGTCGCCAAGTGTCACTATCCTTACATACCTTATTAGCTTTTCAAATTCATAATTTTCTTCATACACGCACATTCAGGTATTCGACTATTCTTGACCCTGTCGTCTTTGAGCAATTTGCTCACATGCTATTCGAAAGTCAATAATTAATAATTAGTAGATAATTTCTTACAAATATTTGAGAGAAGGCTTTAGCTATAAAAATTTACAGGCTACGCTCTACTTAAACATGGTGTAGTAAAATAATTTCGTCAGTCTCAGGTTTTACAAAAATTATTAACTAATCTATGTACCACAGAGTACTTATATATCTATCTTCGTGGATATAAATTGTCGTTCTAAGGCATGATAGGTTTAAAGTAAATAATAAGGATGTTAAATTATTGCGTCCTAGAAACATTTTATAAATTAAGTCACCTAAATAACATTTAAAAATAAGTTTTATTAATTTGCATCAGTTTTTTCAAAAGAAATAAAGCAATAAACTTTGTTTTTTCGTTATTAAATAAAAAAGGCCCATTTTGTTCGTGAAGTAAAATATGAAACATTTTATAAAAAGGAGAAAATTATCACCTAAAAAAATTATGATAACGGAGCTTTTCAATCTCTTTCTATTATAGCGGTCTTTGTTGAGATAAAACAGTATAATATTTGATGTTTACTTATTGCATAAATTACGTAAGATATATTAGTTTAAATTACAGTAATTTTTTAAAATTACTTTTGATTCTTATGAAGTGATAGGTGGTGAGTCTATTTAGCATCTTGTATCCAAAATACAATGTTATTACATAAAACATATATGTAGTTTCATAAATGTTAAATGTACATATAAACATCCATTATTCGAGTACAAAAATTCATATTTATCCCACATATATTAGCTTCTATTGTATACACCACCTGTCACGTTGTCCCGAAAATATCTTCGGTGGTAGGTGGGTTGAAGGAAGAAGGCAGACGCATATTGAAGCTTTCCAATTCATTGTACGTGAAATCGATTAGGTATACCATTTGCGTTCGGTATTTTGGATAAATGTGGCAAATTTACGCTATTATCTTTCAGATCTGTGCGTATCTAGTTATAATACCATAACCAGAGCTGGTATTGCAAGTAATGCAAAATCTGCATTGAACTTCATTTTTATTTTATTTTATTTGGAATAAAAAAGAGTTATACGTTATAATCTTATTACAATTGTACTAATATATATCTTAAAAATTATTGTGCAACTAACGACATTATCCCCGAATTACTGTACAAAGTTTTATGGAATAACCTAAATAAGAAAGTAAAGAAAATCGTATCAGTTATAAGTAAAATTTAATAGCTAAGTTTTGGTTCGTAATAAATTTTCATTGACGCATTTTTAAAGTTGTCTGCAAATAAATAAAATAGATCAAAGACAATAAAATGTTTCTTATACATATCGCATATGCGAAGAAAAGGTTAGAGCAATCCAGCTTTAGTGCGACAGGCATTAATAGCGATAACTTTAATAATAATGGATATCTTCTCGCATATTCCCGATACTGCGGTGGACTAAGGTCTAGACAATTAAGTCCTTTCGACCCACCATTCACCGAAGACTATTTAGGACCACGTGAGAGGTGAGCCCATCGCCTTCTAAGTGTTCATGCCAACGGTACAATACTTACATGGATATAAGCATTTACGACTCGAGTACAAATATTCAAATTCATTACACATAAGACCATGGTAGCAAATTGTTCGAAGAGTGAAGGGTCGAGAGTACTCGGATACCTAGACGAGTGTGGATGAAGGAAATAATAGTTTTGAAAGAAGCGAAAGGGTTAGGATCCTGGCACAGAACGATCTATTCTCTCTGGCTACCACGTAACTGTGCGTGAAAATGCCTCTGTTGTTAGGATATAAATTGATATTATGGTCGCTAACCATATACACCATACATAACACCGCATACATAACACCGGAGTACGTTTTGTCGCTACGTGGTGAACCTGTTACGTTCAAGCTAACGATGTAATCGTATATTCGTTTCAAAAAACTGCTACGAGCCTACCTATTTTCAATTAACAAACAATTTAATTATATTCCTTTTTTCTATTCTTTAAATAAGTAGTCGGTTTTCCATTTATAACATCGAATATATTTAGATAAGATTACGATACGATTGCCAAATGGTTGGGTGGTCGGAATTTCGCGTCAAAAGACCCGAGTTCGATCCCCTCGTGGCAGGCTGGTACCAATGAGTTTTTTGAAAAACTTATGTACGAATTATTTATTTATTTAAGCTTCAATGCACAGTGTAGTACATATGGCAGAGTTAATGCCAAGTGGCATTCTCTACCAGTCAACCATTAGGCTAAACAGAAATAAAATGTGTGAGTACTCAGGTGCACAAGGATCGTTTAGAATTGTAAAAAGTGTGCAGAGAATTCTAATATTTCTGCGTTGTCGAATAGGCAGCCACTCAAGCTGTGTTCGAAAAGAAGATACATGGTCATACTTACGTAGACCATAAATGTATCTAATGCAATTGTTTAGGAGACGATCCAATGTGTTAAGGTGATATTGGGAAAGGTCAGAGCAACACACATCAGCATAATCAATAATTGGCAAAATAAGTGATTGTATAAGCAGCTTTTTAGTAGTGATTGGAAGGAAGTTTTTTTGACGATAAAGTGATCTCAAGGTTGTATAAGCTTTCCGACATGTCTCCTGTATTTGTTTATCCGAGGTGAAAGAGCTATCATATATAAACCGAGGTTTTTTAAGTGGGTACAAAAAGAAATTATATTGTCATCATTCATGATTGGCGACAAACCAGAGAAATCCAAATTGGTAATGTATCTGGAGGTACCTATAATAATGACTTGGTATTTGGAATGATTAACTTTAACACCGAACAAAGCGGACCATTCCGACAGATATTGTAAATCATTATTAATTAAGATCTCATTCAGCTCATTCGCTAATTTCAGAGGGCTCCGCTTATGTATAGAGCTGCAGATCGTCAGCATACAAATGACAAGAACACTTAAGATTTGAAGTGATAAGTATATAATAATAATATAAGTATATAATAATTATATCGATGGCTTGAACATAAAGACGCGACGGGCTCTCCACCTGTCACGTTGTCCCGAAAATATCTTCCGTGGAAGGTGGTTCAATGGGATTTAATTGTCTAGAATAGACCTCTGTCTACCCCTGTATTGGGAATTGCGTGAAAGAATATATTTAGATCTAGCATTATTTGTATACATAGTTTTGTTCCAAACCCTTGAGAATACAATAAAAGTGAAACCCGTTCTGTATTTAAAGGAAAAGGACAGTAATTGAAGCGGCATAATTGAAGTGATTGAAGTGGCAGCGTTAGGGAATTACACACCCGCGCGCGATACTCCACCTCGATTGAGGCGCCCGAAATGCGTCATCATAGACGATGATGACGCAATCACCCGTGTGAATAATGCATATGAGGCCCCGCCCCCTACGTACATTCGCACAATTACAGACACAAGCTGCGTCCTGCGGCTTACACAACCTCGCCAACGTCGAAATTTCACGACTAGCACGAGACTTTCTCGTGGTCATGGTCGTCACTAAATGGTTATCACAAGGCGATCCGAGAAGAGATTTCCTCCAAACCAACTGGGGCCGTCGGATCGCATGGCCCCTCCCCCATGTCGGAAGTCTTCTTTTTCGTTCTAGGGGACGCCGCTCTTCGTAGCAGCAGCCATTATAGTCATCAAACTTCTAACTTGCGAGCCTGTCCTCGCAAGTCTCTTTAGATGAAGGCCTCCGGGCCAACAGCATCCCGTGGATGGTTTTAGTCGGTATGCTTCTCCTTGTGAGATTCGAGCCCGACATTGTTCGTTTCGGTGACCTGTCGGCCAAGGAACGTTCGTGCATAAAACATTTCCTCCACGGTTATGAAAAAAAAAAAGACAGTAATTGAATTGTTAACTAAGTAAAAGTTCCATTAAATTGATTTAATATGAACAAAAATACATATATTTACATATTTATATGTACATAAAAATTACTAACTAGCAAATTATTTATTATTCGTTTGACTTGTTAAGTAGTAGTGAATAAATATTTCTTTCTTTTTTTCTTTATATGTATACATACATATGAAACGTTACAAATTTTATTTCCAAGTTCTTAGCATCTTCAAAGTTAAAGGTCGTCTGTGAATCTTTCTGATTCAGATGGGAACTTGTAGTGTAGAAGTTTCTAAGCAAGTCATAATTTTAGTTTCTCTCACATTTATGTTACTTTTTTGATCGGCCAAGTTCTCCTTTTAAATTTTTTGAAAGCACGTACTTTGATCCCTAGCGGTTTAACACTTAACGCGGAACCCTAATTATTTTTTGAAACAAAAGCCTTTCAATCCGTTTAAAATCAGTCTAGCCGTTTTAGAGCACAAGCAGACAAGCGCAGAAAAATAAAATTGTTTTATTTTTAAGGTTTATTTTTACCATATATAAATTTTATTTCATTAAATTACAGTCAATTTATTTTTTATGTATGTGTATGTAGTATAGGTGTATTAATTCGATTTATAATTTTTTAACTAATCATGTTAATTTTTAATGTCAATAAAGAGATAAACGAAGGTTTATTTATTTATTTATTTATTAGTTTATTTATTTATTTATTTATTTATTTATTTATTTATTTATTTATTTATTTATTTATTTATTTATTTATTTATTTATTTATTTATTTATTTATTTATTTATTTATTTATTTATTTATTTATTTATTTATTTATTTATTTATTTATTTATTTATTTATTTATTTATTTATTTATTTATTTATTTATTTATTTATTCTTAATGCACCTTAATATATGAAGCAACAAAGGCGGACATAATGCTAAAAGCATTCTCCGCCAGTCAACCTTAGGGCAGTGAGAAGACTTTGAAGCTTTGTAGTTACGATGTAAGAATATAACACACCCTATCTTTTCTTTGTTGTTGTAAGACATAAGTAAGCAATAAACTTGAAAACTGACTAACGACAGATGGCGGTATAACCTCCTCGGAAAATACCAAAACAAAATTCAGACTGGTGACGGGAAACTGCGTCCAAGGTGTGTCAGGAATTGCAATCGCCTATCTGTTATTTTTTCCATGGAATTGCGATCGCAAATCAATTATGGTAAACCCGTACGGAAAAGGCCTGCCTTGTAGTGGACTTCTACCACGAATAAAAATTTCAATAAATATAAATTAATAACAGTGCGAATAAAAAAATATTTTATTTAAAAAAAATCGTGGGGTGGATGGTGTCAATAGTAATAAATATTTTATTTATTATTAAGTTACAATAGCCGAGTGTTTAGGTGGTCGGAATTTCGAGTCGAGAGAGTCGAGTTCGATCCCTAGGTGGCTCGTACCAATGGGTTTTTCAAAAAAAGTTATATACTAATTATATCGTTGGCTTGGACATAAATTGGTGACGCGCTCACCACCTGTCACGTTGTCCCGAAAATATCTTCGGTGGAAGGTGGGTCAAAGGGACTTAATTGTCTAGACTAGACCTCTGTCTACCCCTGTATTCGGAATGGCGTGAAGATATTTATTAATTTTATTTATTGACGCTTTTTAATATAAAATACATTTTTTTATTTACACTATTCTTAATTTAAATTTATTTTCTATTTTTAGTTAGGTTTTTTATAAAAAGCATGTTTTTATTTTTTTAAACTATTATTTATTACTTACTTTTTAGATTGGTTTATTTATAAAAGCGAGATTTTTTAGTTTTTTTAAACTATTATTTGTTTAGTGGAATAAAAATTCTCCTTATTTTTCGAAAATTGGTCAATATTAGATAAATTGCCTAAAGATAATTATTGGAAATTAAAATTAACATCAAGTCCTGTCTTATCGATTGTAGAGAAAATTATAAAAATTAAAATTAAGTTTCTTACCTTATCGACTATAGATAAAAATTATATCAATTAACAAAAATCATACTTTGCAAATTGAACAACGTGTATTGTCATCGCTCCTCGATAAATCTACAAAGTTTGAACGAAATCTGGCCATTTAAGAGGGTCAAAATCGCGCCCAAAGAAGTTGGTTACAAACATACAATCATACATACAAGTGAAACTAATAAAAAGTGTGTAAAAAGAATAAAAAAAACAATTAATTGGAATACCAGCTAAGTGTATTAGTTTTTTTCATTTAGCTACAAAATAAATAACGAGTCGAATACTGCAAACATGGCAACGGCCTCCGTAAACCGGGGTAACAGGTGTTGCCGTATGGGATGAATCATTTTATTGACCAGTGAGCAGACTGCGAAATGTGAGGCCGTGATAGGACCGAGGTTACTTAATTGACTCAGGCGTTACTTTGCGGAAAATTCATTGTAAAGTTGTTATTGAAAAAATTACTTCGCAACCCTCCGCATGCAAATATAAAAAGGTATATGTTACCTGGTCCGAAGAGAAGAAGAGCACCACCCTCCCTCCCACAGATGCGTGCACTAATTCCACTGCATGCACCACCACCACCACTACACTCAAACCAGGTAACATATACCACCACCGAAAACGCGACACGTGTTTCGCCTCAAATGCCTTGTTTTGCCAATAACAACTTTAGGACCGAGGTTGTTGAATTTATTTAATAAAATTTTGACATAATAAATAATATGTTTCTGCATTTACGACTGTAGTTGGATGGCTTTTAGTTAAAGTGATTGAGTGATGAATTCTATATTTAAAGCTTATGTATGTGTGCACTGCAGTTCCAGCCGCTATCGATGTCATTGTGTTGAGTTCGTTCCCAAAAATTTGTGTAATTCCATTAATCTTTCTTTTTCACGTCATAATTAATGAATAATTTGTTTAGACTGATGAATCTGATTCCATTAATGGTTTAGTCACACAAAAATAGAATGCAACAAAAAAAATGCAACAAGAATTTATTGTGCAATTTCGTACCATAACAATTGGACTTAGTTATTATTGAGACTATAATTGCCTTTTTTTCGTCCTTAGTTTTTGTATTCTTATCAGAAAATCCAGCATTGGTATAAAGAAAAATAATACCCAAATGGAGTGAGTGGTTTCTATCATTAGTTTGGTATCCTTTCATGATGATTAGCAGATACAGCGTTATTTCATGATGACTAGCAGATACAGCGTTATTTCATGATGACTAGCAGATACAGCGTTATTTCATGATGACTAGCAGATACAGCGTTATTTCATGATGACTAGCAGATACAGCGTTATTCCATCACAAAAACGGGGTTCTCTTGATATTCCACCATCAGATCCCAATGTTGGACGTCAATGGGACCAAACTAGACGTATACCCATTGAAACAAAAAATAATTTAATTCAAATAAATCAAAATCGAATTATATGTGACGGAGGTATGAGATAATAAAATTAAAAAAGATATACAATCAATTTTTCCTTTTTTCGAAGTTTTTAAAAACAATTAAATAAATTAAATATCTTCACGCAATTCCCAATACAGGGGTAGACAAAGGTCAAGTCTAGACAATTAAGTCCCTTTGACCCACCTTCCACCGAAGATATTTTCGGTCAACGTGACAGGTGGTGAGCCAGTCGCCGCCTTTATGTCCAAGCCAACGATGAAATTCGTACATAAGTTTTTGAAAAACTCATTGGTACTGCCACCTGGGGATCGAACTCGGGTCTCTCGACTCAAAATTCCGACCACCCAACAACTCGGCTATCGTGACTTTTTCGAAGTTGGTTAATAAATAATTTTCTAATATTTGAGATGGCTGGACCGATTTTAACGGGACCATTTCTTACCAAGCCCCTTATATATGAAAAATAATTTCGGTTCTGCGTTAAGTGTTAAACCACAGGCTGGGGCCAACTACTAGGATAGACTATATCCTTTACGTAGGTCTCTATATGCATCCGGGTCTATTTTTAGCAAATTTCTGTTCTTATTCTTTATACGGAAGATTCTATACCAAAATATCGATTATAAATAAACATGGGAATCGAATATTTTAATGTCAATATGAAATATGCATTCGTTCTCAAATGCTGTCTTATAAACTATATAAATCTAAGTCGGAAGCACTGCCCATAAAACCGTTTCACTAGGCGTATGCTCACATAAATCATACTCAATACATGCAAATTTCCACTGGCATTCCGGTACACTAGTTTGAATTTGAGTTATGAATCATTTTTTGATAGCAGCGATGTACGATGTAGATACTGAATTAAAGTCAAATAATAAAACTTAATGTGAAAATCAACCACGGAGAGATTTCGAGTCTGGAGACCTAAGTTCAGTTCCCAGGTTGAAGGGAGTTAAGTGAGTTTTTTTTACCTTTTTGCTTGGACACTATCATGGTGATAGGCTCATTTCATGTTGTCACAATTAAGCTCTGCTGAAATATGGGCTGTAAAGTCTGAATTGATTAGAGAAAAATTACTCATGTACAGAAAAGATGTGAAACAAAAAAAATAAATGTGTCTAGGTAATTGCAGTTGAAGTGATTTCGTAAAAGAAAGAAAGGTATTCATTATCCAAACATTAAACGAAAGTTACTTTCTCTCCTGACTAATAATTTTGATCCCCCAAAGCAGACAGGGGTTTTATAAGTTTAACGAGTCTGTGGCTAACTCCCAAACGGATTAAACAATTTCGATTGCGTTTCTTTTGTTTGAAAGGTGACATGATTGAATGTTTTCAGCTATTTTTGGGCTTTGTTCAGCTTTTCGAAGGTCATCTGAACTTTTCTAGTAGAGAATGAAAGGGTAAATATATATATGACTGCAACAGCTCTGAAAAATTTCATATTTGTTATCCTGTTACTTTTGTTTTGTTTTTGTTGCTTTTTGTTTAGTGATGTATATACGATTCATAAATTTGCAAAACACAACAGTCCTAAAGAAATTTAGATTTAATAAAAAAAGGGCACCGCTACACAATATTAATTAACCCATAGAAATATTTGACGACCTCCGTGGACGAGTGGCGTAAACACCGGTTTTCAAGGAGTCGCTATCTCGAGGTCCTGGGTGCGATTCCCGGTCGGGTCAATATAGAAAAAACAATTTTTCTTTTGTGATGCAATTTTTATTTATTTTTAAAGCATGTTATCATGCTTGACTTTTTGTTAATTAATTAATAAGACTTTTTTTATTTCAGTCGCGATAGCAGAGTGGTTGGGTGGTCGGAATTTCGAGTCAAGAGACCCGATTTCGATCCCCAGGTGGCATGCTCGTACCAATGGGTTTTTCAAAGTTATGTATGAATAATTTCAAAAGTTATGTATGAATAATATCCATGGCATGGACATAAAGACGGCGACGGAGTCACCACCTGTCACGTTGTCCCGAAAACATCTTCGGTGGAAGGTGGGTTAAAGGGACTTAATTGTCTAGACTAGACCTCTGTCTACCCCTGTATTGGAAATTACGTGAAGATATTTATTTATTTAAATCTCGCCCATGGGAGTTGATTAAAAAAAACTTATTAATTTAATAACTGTTTTATGACTCTTATTTCCAAGTAAGGAGCCTAGAGTTGCTTGGCGCATTTTATGAGCTGGTCTTGTTTGCGAATCGACGTAGTTTGTGATGGTCGTAAGAGCTTCAAAACGAGGATGACTTGAAAAAAATAATAAATTATTGCGTCCTAGAAACATTTTATAAATTAAGTCACCGAAACAAAATTTAAAAATAAATTTTATTAATTTGCCTCAGTTTTTTCAAAAGAAATAAAGCAATAAACTTTCTTATTTCGTTATTAAATAAAAAAAGGCCCATTCTGTTCGTGAAGTAAAATATGAAACATTTTATAAAAAGGAGAAAATTATCACCTAAAATAATTATGATAGCGGAGCTTTTCAATCTCTTTCCATTACAGCGGTCTTTGTTGAGATAAAACAGTATAATACTTGATCTTTACTTATTGCTTAAATTACGTAAGATATATTAGTTTAAATTACAGTAATTTTTTAAAATTACTTTTGATTCTTATGAAGTGATAGGTGGTGAGTCTATTTAGCATCTTGTATCCAAAATACGATGTAATTACATAAAATATATATGTAGTTTCATAAATGTTAAATGTACATATAGACATCCATTATTCGAGTACAAAAATTCATATTTATCCCACAAATATTAGCTTCTATTGGGGTTGGGCTTCTTCAAACCCGCATCCCTTAGCTTAGAAGGCAGGATCGCTAGTAAATCAGCTATAGGGTAGTCTATAAAATCAGGAGAGCCGAGAAAAAAAAATGACCGGCATTGCACTTGCCGGAAATGGAATTAAGAAAAGTATATTATTACAAATTTGTAACAATAAACCTTTGATTCCGAAAGGCGAAACCGGACAGGTATTTTAATAAAAATAAATAAATAGTGGAATAAGTAAAAGTGAATTTTATTCTATTTAAAGATGATATTTCTCCAAGAGACCACTGTAAATAAAGTTTTAAAAATCTTAAAAACAGGTACAAGAGTTATTAAAATGCGTTAAGTAATTCTAAAGATACAGCTTGATCTCTCTTTAGTACGAGTCATCATAAAACGAAAGATCATAGTTAAATTAGACAATTATTTAATGGCGAATTATTTGGTTTCCAATGCCCGCGGTTTCCAATATCTTAACATCTAGGTTAAAAACTGCAGTATAGTTTGATCAAAGGTTACCGTGGGACTGCGGATTGGCGGTCACTGAACCAGACACCTGGTACCTTAGACGCTTCTGCCTGCCATCGGTCCTTGGTTTGATCTGGTATTTATTGTTGGTAATAATTCTCCATATTCATATCCAAGCCAACGATCGTATACGATATACGTATATAAAACGTACATAAGTTTTAAAAAACTCAATGGAACCCTGAGGATCGAACTCCGGTATCGTGATTTAACGGTTGAGCGAGAAAATTGCACCAGTCCCCTTGTCACCAGTGGCTTCGACTAGTCGCGAATACACATACAACTCTTTTACAAACTGCATCGCTCGTAGATTTAAGTAAAAAAAAATAAGACATTAAATCATTTAAACCAAATCAAAATACGTTCAATGCGGAGCGTTCAAAATCATTACTTCCTTCATCCACACTCGTCTAGGTATCCGAGTACTCTCGACCTTTCACTCTTCGTACAATTTGCTAACATGGTCTTCTTAGGTTAGTCTCGACTTTCCTACTTTAAATGTTAAAATATTTTTTTAATGAATTTGAATGTTTGTACTCGAGTCGTAAATGTTTACATCCATGTAAGTATTGTACCGTTGGCATGAACACTTAGACGGCGATGGGCTCACCTGTCACGTGGTCTTAAATATTCTTCGATGAATGGTGGGTCAAAAGAACTTAATTATCCTCCATAATATCGGGAATATGTGAGAATATATTCATTATTATTAAAGTTATCGCTATTGATACCTGTCGCACTAAAGCTGAGTTGCGCTCACCTTTTCTTCGCATATGCGATATATATAACGAACATTTTATTGTCTTTCATCTATTTTACTTATTTTCAGATAACTTTAAAAAATGAAATTTAGCTGTTATATGAAAACTAAAACTTAGCTGTTATATTTTGCTAATAATTGTTAAAATACGATTTTTTTTCTTTCTTATTTGGCTTATTCAACAAAATTTATATAGTTATTCGGGGATAATGTCGTTAGTTGCACATTAATTTTTAAGATATAATATTAGTACAATTGTAATAAGACTATAACGTATAACTATTTTATTCCAAATAAAATAAATTAAAAATAAAGTTCAATGCAGATTTTGCATTACTTGCAATATCAGCTCTGGTTATGGCATTATAACTAGAAACAGGTCGCACTATTAACACACGCACAGATCTGAAAGATAATAGCGCAAATTTGCCACGTTTAACCAAAATACCGAACGCAAATGGTATACCTAATCGATTTCACGTATAATGAATTGGAAAGCTTCAATATGCGTCTGCCAGCAAATTACGAATTCTCCATGAATTCAAAGAATATTGTTCATCACTCCATTCGCTTAGTGTATTGTTGATGCGATATAGAAGTAATTAAACAAAATAATTTATTAGATATACTATATTCAAACACAACCTTTATTAGAGCTTTAATAAATATTTATTGGGCAGCTGTCCTCCGCGGTATTTGCCCCTTTAACACTTAACGCGAAATTATATTTCTAAAATCAAAGTAGCCTAAGGTACTCCTTATAACATCAACTATCTGCCATCAGCAAAACTTAGTACAGGTGCTTCAGAGATTAACCGCAAGTTTAATTCAGATTTAAAAGATACATATAGTTCCTCCGACTTTTCATATAAATCCCTTTCAAAATAATTTGATTTCTCATTTATTTATTTATTTATTTACACTTTATTGCAAACCTCACAAAGAAAGTTATACAAAGGGCGGACTTAATGCCATTAGGCATTCTCTGCCAGTCAACCCGAGGCGTGGAGAAATATGGTTAAGGTGCTTTAAACTGGGTTACAGAAAAAGAAAATCAATATAGGAGCTAACGAAAATAAAGATGCAATATAAAATACTAATATAAATAATAAATATAATATATATACATATACTTACATACACATATATACATATATACATATATATATATATATATATATATATATATATATATATATATATATATATATATATATATATATATATATACATACATATACATACATACATACATATATAAAACTTAAAAAACATTATTATGACTGTAATGACCAATCACTAATTCTAACTGACAGTTAAAAGGTGTTCACGTACAAGTCTTTTAAATATCGACTTATTGGTAACTTTTCTGATGTCTTCGGGCAAAGAATTCCAGAGCAGTGTAGCCTAAATGGTAAAGGAGTGACCAACAAAATTGGTAAAGTGTTGCGGGATACTCATCTTGTAATTAGATGAAGACCGCAGGCACCGATCATGAATTGAGCATTGAAACTGAAATTTATCCTTAAGATACGAAGGGTAAGTAGTATCATTTATGATTGAGAAAAGAGCAAGCAGAATTCTAGAGTTTCGCCTTTGTTGAATAGTAAGCCATTTAAAACGAGAACGGTATTGTGAAATATGGTCATACTTACGAAGGTTGAAAATATATCTTATACAATTATTAACAAGGCGCTCTAGCTTGTTTAGAAGATCTTTGTCCAAATCACAGTAGCACACATCTGCATAATCAATGATTGGTAAAATGAGCGTCTGAACAAGCATAAGCTTAGTTTCCCATGGAAGAAGATTTTTGAGGCGATAGAGCACTCGTAGCGTGGCGGTTACTTTACGGCTAACTTCAGTTATGTGTTTTTATAACGTATAAAGGGTAGGTTTCCAACATCGACTTTAGCTAGCATTTTAGTACTATCAACCAGCAAAGATTGGCATTTTGTTGCATTCACAGATACTCCAAAGCGTAAGGACCAGTCTGATACTGCTTTCAGACAGTCATTTAATTTATTAATTGCATCGTGGAGTTCTTCAATATCAGACTGTACATAAATCTGCAGGTCGTCTGCATACAGATGGTACGAACAATTAATATTAGAAGTGATAAAATTTATAAAAATTGAGAAGATAATGGGAGAAAGTATACCGCCTTGCGGAACGCCACAACCTAGTCCCGCCCATTGGGAGGAACTCATCTGCAGAAAATTAACTAACAATTTTACAGTGTGTATCTTCGAAAAGTTTACATGATTTATCTAAATTTTCTAAACGAGTTTCGATATAAAATTGATTCAAGCGATCTTTAGGTGTCTTTTTGAAATTAGTTTGTGCTTTATGCATCTTACTGTAAACATCGTCTTGCATTGTAACATACGAATCCATTTTTATTTTAATCCAGCAAAGATAATTCTATAATTATCAATAAAACTCAATACTTATTAATGCAAGAACAATACAAATAGCAAACAATGCAAAAGAATTTCAAAACAAAAACAAGTAATGAAATAAATCCGCTTGGTAGTAGGTAGTTTGATATTTAGGTATACATATAGGTATATAGATAGTATGTAGGTTTTAGGTTTCTATTACAAATCCTTCATAGATTCTTTGTTTACAAGATAACACTTACTAAACTAATGTACACACATGTTAATGTAGTCTACAGCACTGCAACACAAATTGTACTCAGAGTTGTTGTTCCACTTGTCACTTCACACTATTTTCTGCGATACCTCTCTTATGTTCCTGAGAGTCCGTCCCAAGGCGCTTGTGCTCCTGGTCGATGTCGGCTGTCACGCTATCAGACTCGTCACTCCGTCGCTGTATGCTCCGCGTCGTTTAATATTAAACGATTTGGATGTACAAACGAACACCGTTTCATGTAGTAAGCACTTTCAGTGACGGTCCATGACCGGTTTCTACGCGCTTTATCACAAGTCGAATTACGGTCTCATAACACAACCGATATCACCCGACTCGAAATTAGGACCAAAATGAACGCTTCTTTAGGCGGCAGGATAAAGGTAATAATAATACAACGGTTAAAAGGCGAAATCAAGGACGTTTTTAATTTTTTTTTGATAACCGTGGAGGAAAATTTTTATGCACGAACGTTCCTTGGCCGGGAGGCCACCGAAACAAACAGTGTCGGGCTCGAATCTCAGAAGGAGAAGCATACCGACTAAAACCATCCACGGGATGCTGTTGGCCCGGAGGCCTTTAAAGCTTCATCTAAAGTGACTTGCGAGGAGAGGCTCGCAAGTTAGAAGTTTGAAGACAATAATGGCTGCTGCTCGATGGAGAACTTTTTAAATAGCACTGCCATTGTAGGCAGTTTGAGGTCTGAACAATGTAACTTAAGCATTCTAAATAAACCAAACAACTGTGTGATACAATTCAGGACAGCGACATCTATTAGAAAGTTTAGAGAAGCTGCGAACAACTGACCTCTCAATACATGTATGAAAATTTAATGTATGTGCATAAAAACATTAATACTTTTAGCAAGACTTCTGATGTATATAATGTATAATGTAAATACTAGGAACAAACACAAGCTTGTAACACCGGTTACTAGACTCCATAGAGTAAGTAACTCGTTCTTAGGGCGGTGTATACGCTTCTACAACAAAGTCTCGGTAAATGTGCAAAGCCTGTCTATTAACAGGTTTAAGAAATTTATTAAAGAAAAGCTTTATAGGAAGGGTTATTATAATATAAATGAATATATTAATGACAGTAACCCCTGGGAATGAGGTGATCGCTCCCAAGCTATTTCTAGAAAATATCACATTATATTTGTATAATGCATTATAATGTTAAAAATATTGACCAAAAAAGAGGATACCTACGGAGTTTCTTTCGCCTGTTTCTTCTCCGTTAGAGGAACCTCCTTACGACACGGAGGGAGATTAAAAATGACTATCGATAAAGGAATGTATGTTCTTATGTCGATGAATAAATTATTGATTTATATATTGATTGGGATAAATGATTGATTGATCTGATTTGACCCGTCCGCGAATCGTAACTGGGACCGCAGCGCTGGCAACACCTTGAAGGCTGTTATGTTCGCCACTCATTCACGGAGGTCATCATATATAACATTGAACATAGTTATACAAAATCTTCACGCTATTCCCAATACTGGGGCAGACTGTGGTCTAGACAATTAAGGCCTTTCAACCTACTTTTCTCCTGAAACATTTTTTGGGTCTACGTGACAGGACGTAACCTACAGTCAATGATATAAATCGTACATATTTAAAAAAAACCTATTGGTTCGGACTCGGGGTCTCTTGGCTTGAATTCCGATCATCCAATCACTAGCCTATCGTGACTTTTATATATTGTTATACATATAAAGAACTCAATAGTGAAGTAACATATTTTTAGGATTAAAATGAACGTAGCGCACGTGTTCCTTCTGTCCGAATGAAAAATGCATCAGATCCGCCTCTACTGTCAAAATTGGTAAAATGTAAATTTTTAGTATTTCGTTTAAAAAAGTTGAAAAAAAAAAGAATCCCAACATTGTTCCCTGAAATAAAAAGACACATTTTTGAATAAAAAATTAGTATGATTTCTAAGATCATGTCACTATATTACATGATATGTTGTTTTTTATTCAAACCAAAAAAAAGGAGCACATTGATATATGAAATGAATGAAAATGAAATATAACTTTATTGTACTTAAATGAATATAAATAACAGCAACAGAAATAATAAAGTCAATATTTAAATGTACAATGGGCGACCTTCCCACTTAAAGTGATCTCTTCCAGACAACCTTTGGATGGTCAGAAACTTTAAAATATTATATACAACATTTTTGATATAAAACAAAACAAGAAACTACTCTAACTATTATACATATAAATAAAATAATACATTCTACATCAGTTACGATTGCCGAGTGATTGGGTGGTCGGAATTTCGAGTCGAGAGACCCAAGTTCGATCCCCAGGTGGCAGGCTCGTACCAATGGGTTTTTCAAAAACTTATGTACGAATTATTCGTTGGCTTGGACATAAAGACGGCGACGGACTCACCACCTATCACGTTGTCCCGAAAATATCTTCGGTGGAAGGTGGGCCGAAGGGACTTAATTGTCTATACTAGAAGACCTCTGTCTACCCCTGTATTGGGAATGGCGTGAAGATATTTATTTTATTTTATTTACATTCTACATGCAAATATATAAATTCAAGGATATTTACGTATTGATGCGTAATAGTCAAACATCAGTTAAACAATTGTAGTTGCACATAATATCAATTATACATAATAACACATACATACATAATAACAATATAAAATCGATACAAAAATAACCACAAACGATAATAATTAAGACGACGTGATTAATGATGACAGATAGTGTTCAGCAACTAGGGTTTTAAAAATAGGCAGGGATTTGGCATGACGGATATGGACAGGGAGAGCTTTCCCCAGCTTGGTAGCCTGCAGTGTAAAAGAAATACTGTAAAAAGCTGTGGAATGAACAGGAGTTTTTATATGAAGGGTTTCAGACAAGCGTAAGGATCGAGGATCGGATAGGTGGAGAAACTGGAAACGTTCCTTAAGATAAATGGGAGTTAAAGGGGAAAAGAGGATGGTGTAGAGAAGGGAAAGGATGTGTGTATACCGGCGAAACCGTATGGGTAACCACTTGAATCCATTGCGATATTCTGAAACATGATCATATTTGCGAAGGTTATATTGGTCTTTAGTTAAATAGGGGTAGCAGACGTCAGCGTAGTCAAGAATAGGAAGCAATAATATTTTTAAAACCAATAAATTTAAACAGTCACGATAGCTGAGTGGTTGGGTGCTCGGAATTTCGAGTCAATAGACCCGAGTTCGATCCCCAGTTGGTAGGCTCGTACCAATGGGTTTTTCAAAAACTTATGTACAAATATCGTTGGCTTGGACATAAAGACGGCGACGGACTCACCACCTGTCACGTTGTCCCGAAAATATCTTCGGTGGAAGGTGGATCGAAGGTACTTAATTGTCTAGACTCGACCTCTGTCTACCCCGGTATTGGGAATTACGTGAAGATATTTTATATTTTTTAATAAATTTAAATAAATTTAAAACCCAATGAATTTCACAGTCATCAGACTCTACAAATACGGTGAGAACTCGGCTCTGGCTAAATTTCATGATTTCAGATCAATGGGAACAAGCCTAAAGGTAACAATTAGTTAAAGGTGAAGTTAATTTTGATATTTGCAAAATAGAACAATAAAAATTGGTTACGTATTAATTAATTATCATTAAGGCCATTGCGTTGACTCATTACTTTCATTTCTGTTTACGTGTTTTAAGATGCAGGAACTTAGGAAACGGGTTTAGACAGACTGACAGATGTACGGGTGGACGGACAGTGATCGTAAATACGTTCCATATTTTCTTTTGAGGTACGGAACCTTAAACATAACGAAATAATATATTGTATATGATGTAATGATCTATAGGACTGAGGTGATTGTTCTCAAGCTAATTTTAGAAAAATATACTGTATATGTTGTAAAGATCTGTAGGATAATGATGTAATGATCTGTATGATAATATATTGTATATGATGTAATG
Source organism: Sericinus montela (assembly GCA_029286605.1). Taxonomy (NCBI): domain Eukaryota; kingdom Metazoa; phylum Arthropoda; class Insecta; order Lepidoptera; family Papilionidae; genus Sericinus; species Sericinus montela. The sequence continues at coordinate 1,726,714 of JAGSMR010000070.1, read as the reverse complement.
ATCTGTAGGACTGAGGTGATTGTTCCCAAGCTAAGTTTAGAAAAGTATACTGGCGTCGAAGCGCCTGTTAAAATAAAATAGTTATTACACAGTTATGCAGTTAATACCTATTATTATATAAATTAAAAGCAAATTACCAAAAATTAGATACCTACAGAGTATCTTTAATCTGTTCCTTCTCCCTTAAGTGAGGTTAAGGTGTCGCGTAGTTATTATTCCTCTACAGGACTCAAGCAATTTTTCCACAGACCTGAGAGCATACAACAGACATAAACACGGACAAAAATTATCCTATTGTATAGCTCAAGTTCCAATGAAATAGGCACCAATATCTCAGAGATGCAAATGGAAGTTAATAGCTAACATTAACATTTCGTATTTAATATAATTACGTGCAAATTATTAATTAAATTAACATTTTGATTACATGCCTCGCTTACGTTGTGATCAATGAACTTATCGAAATTAAGCACCAATTCGTTTAATTTAAAGGTACGTTTTAATTATAATCAAATTATATTAAACCCTTTGAAACTTGACTTAATTAAATGATACAATTTAATAATATTATCATACTAATTATACTGTGCTATTAGGGACAATTCGACGTTTGGAATATTTTTTAATAAATACATGCATAAGGACAATCCCAAACTAAGCACTTTATTACAATTACATACAATTTACCACTATCTGCTAAAAGTTTTACTTCCATAGCTGGTGACCTACGTTGGCGAGCGGTACGACTTCGGTTGTTGTGGTGGTGCCAGGTCTGTGGGCCTAGGTTAAATTTTCGGTCAAACCAATGTAGAAAACACTTTTTGTACATTTTCTGGGGAGTTTTCTATTTCATAATACGATCTGACGACTTGCGTGGACGAGTGGCGTAAACATCGGTTTTCAAGGTACCGCCAAGGTGTCCTATGTCGGGACCGCGAGGTCCCGGGTTCGATTCCCGGTCGGGTCAATGTAGAAAAACCATTACATTACATTTTCTCGGGTCTGGGTGTGTATGGTGCCTTCGTTGTTTGTGATTCCATAACACAAGTTTTTTGATACTTACTTTGTGATCAGAGCAATGTTTGTAATGTTGTCTTTATCAAACTCGTTGGGCCATAAGTTCTGTTTCAAATGAAAATGCATTTTTTTAATGAAGTAAGTATTACAATATTTTTTCGCAAATCGAAAGAAGTTTAAAAAAAACATGGTACATCGTGTTCCAAATTCAAAATAAGGCTAGTTATATATTTGTATACTAATTTATAAATTGCTATTACGGAAACTACTGTAATAGTGTGGAAATGATTGAATAGGTAGTGTTATTCATTTATCACTTTATTAAAGTATATAGATAACACCTATATAGATAGAATTTCTTAAAAAAAATTGTATAAAAAAATTTTTATGATCATTTTACTGAAACGTCTATTGACTTGGCCATAATATATAATGGAAATAACGAAGGCACTACAAACACCCAGACCCGAGACAATGTAGAAAAAGTGTTTTTTTACATTGATCTGTCCGGGACTCGAATCAAAGAAAGCGATTTTTTTATACGGTGTTTTCACCGCCAGCGGAGGTAGTGAAATAACAATAGGCAAAATCTTTACACTAGACATACAGCTTCCCAATTGAAAAATAAAAGTAAAACAAATAAGAAATTGGAAATTGTTGTCTGTACTTTAAAAAACAAATGTGAACATTTCGTTGAAATAACAAGGTTCAACTAGTAGATACGAAAGTATTCTTGTCACAAAATAAGCACGGCAGTGTCAAATCAAAGCGTCGGAATAGGATTTTCATGACCTGAGTGTGCTGTGCGCGACGACATAGAAAAAAACATTTTCAGTATTAAAGTTTCTAGAGCGTCTTTTTTGTCTTACAAGTTGTATTGTAAGAATATCTTGAAGGCCACATGAAAGAAAATACTTTTATTTTGTAACGCTGACAGACTCCTTCACATTTATTGACATTTTTAAAATACATTTTGAAAAACGAACTAAAGATTGCGGGTTCGAATCCCGCTACGGAACTCGCAAGATAGATAGATAGATAAAATACTCTTTATTGCACAGCAACACAGGAAATATACAATATTAAATTTCGTAAGACTGTCGTAACACAAATGGCGGTCTTATCGCTAAAGGCGATTTCTTCCAGACAACCTTTACCTCTCTACGCCGCTAAGGAACATATTATTGTGATGAATATGAGTGTCTATTTAAAGTACGGCGTTATTTAATGTAATCGCGTATATTTAATGTACCTACAATATTTATCTATTATGTTTGTAAGTTTATTGCACCACCAGGTTAAAAGCTATAACGGTGACAGGCTCGTCACCTGGCATATTATCGCATTGAATGTTCAGTGAAATATGTGTCGAACGGACTTTATTGTCTAGACATCAGAATATCCCAGTATAGGGAAATTTCATATACTCGTAGAGAAAAAAAACACAATAAAAGAAAAACTAAGAATTAGTTTTATATAATTTTATAACAAATAAATAAAATAAATAAATAAATATCTTCACGCAACTCCCAATACAGGGGTAGACAAAGGTCTAGTCTAGACAAATAAGTACCTTCGACCCACCTTCTACCGAAGATATTTTCGGGACAACGTAACAGGTGGTGAGCCCGTCGCCGATATATATACAATAATGATTATGTCCAAGCCAATGCGGTTAATTAAATAATGCCTTTCGAAGTCCTACAACACATTTTTACAGGCCGTTATGAAGGTATGTATGTATAATGCCGTTATGTATGTAACGAAAATTAAGTTGAGAGAGTTTTTGCGCACAGGAAATGGGAAACAGGAGTAGGGAAAAAGGTCACAGTAATTGTATACATAAAGAAGTAAAAAAAAAATCTAATAAGGTACTACTTACTAGTATGTTTTGTTGTGTAGCGTCGGCGTAAGAATAACCGCAACCTCTATTTCCGTGGTTGTCTTAAGTGGCGACTCGGGAAAGGCCTTAAAAATGCAAGTGGCTACAGATGGATGGTGCAATAATCTTTTCCACGAAAACGCTCCAGACCTTTGATAGACGGCAGCGTCTGGAGTGCAAGGCTTCGTGCAATCCCCAATCTTTTTGCAAAGGGTTGCGATTGTAGCCTAACTTTGCTTAAGATAGAGGTGTATCTCCCGCATTGGACTTTTGCAAGCCTCATTGTAGGCATGTACTCAAATGAAAAAGCTTCACAAAAACGGAAATAAAATACATAAAAGATTATACAGGAAAATGTATTATTCATTCTATTGTACTCCACGATTTCTGTGAATCAAACATAATTTCGCAGGGAAACTAAATTGCAGCCTCTGTATAAATTTACAGTCAAGTAATTCACGTTAGTAAGGTTCTTCGAAACTCCGTTTCTACCTCGAATGCATTGTATGAGTTTACAGATGCTTCTAAAATTATTTAACTACTAGACTCTGCTCGCGACTGCAATGTAAGTTGTTTGCGACAAAACAATTGAAAGACGCCAAAACATAAAGGCCAACTTATGTGTGCCCTAATTATTTTAAGGCACTCATACGAAATTATGTCAATAATGTAGTAATCGTACTTTCTGCGGATTGTTCAATTGTAGCTAAATATAAATGCTCAGCACTTAACCTAAAAGGTTTCGCATATAGCAAGGAAAATATTACTTGTTCTTATTAAATATATGACATTATTGATTTAGCAACGTTGGTCGAGGGGTTGAGTGATCTGAATTGGAATTCGGACATTCGAATTTAATCCCCATAAGTGTTTTTTTTTTCAAATTTATATATGATTTGCATTTTGATAGGACACATCATCAGGCTCACCACCGATCTCATTGGCCCAAATTAACTCCAGTAAAATGAGGGTTGAAAATACTTCCCTGTATTGGGAATTGCGTTAAGATTTTTTTAATACGGAATATATACGAATAATTCAATCAAATAAAAGTTTAACATAAATATGCTTTAAAAATCAATAACATTGCATAATAAAAATTAAGTTGGCGTTATCGTATCGTGGCGTATCGTCAAGTAGATTCAAAGACTTAAAATTCTCTGGTATTTTTTTATTTTATATATTGCATTTTAAGGCGTTTCCCTTAGTCGCCTCTTACGGTATCCACCGGAAGGAAGGGTCTGGTACATTATTGCGCTATAACAACACCCCAGGCTGAAAGGATACTACGACAAAAATATTGTTTGCGATATTACATGAAAAACCGGGGCGGCCGCTAATTTATAGTATAAGCTGGTGTTTAAGTTTGGCTTTCATGTATAGCATCGACTGACCAAGTATTTCGACAAACACCGCTGTTACGTGATGAGAATTGAAGTCACGTAGCTCGGGACTCCTATAGCAAACAGATTTGATATTCTAAACTTATCTTGTATTTGTTGAATGATAAATCTTATTTAAAGAGAACGTCAATATCTTCATTTATTTTTGCAAGTAAAGTAAAATATACTTTATTGTACACCAATAAACTTAGGGATATGGATACAACAGGCGGCCTTAGCGAAAAAACAGCGATCTCTTATAGGCGATCTCAGATTAGAGGAAAAGGTTCTTAAAAGAAAGCGGATGCACATAAGATATAGAAAGATAAAGGAATAACATAAATGATTAAAGAGAAAAAAAGTGATTGACAAGTAGGTAAGTTAAAAGAAAAGGCAACAAAGTTTTATTTTAAAGAGATGTGAAATCTCGAAAATATCTTCGGTGGAAGGTGGTTCAAAGGGACTTTATTGTCTAGACTAAACCTCTGTCTACCCCTGCATTGGGAATTGCGTAAAAGATATTAATTAAATAATTTTATTTAGGAAGAAATCTCGATTCTTAAAATGCAAGGGGAGAGAATTCAAAGCCGTAGAGCTGTCAACGTAAAAGAATTAGAATATAAGGAGATACATTTAAAATAAAACAATTTTCGTATTTTATCGCATTTTTCTTAATTAGTTTTTACAAACTATTTTTATTTCCCGACGTTTCGTCCGACGTGGTCACGGGGGGACTCCGAAAATCGTTTTATTTTAAATGATATAGCAGTATTCAATACTCATAACATACAAAAATCATAACGGAGAAGATACATTATTACACCGATCTAATAGAAGAGATAGTAAGAATTTGGAAAATAAATAGAGTCTATATCGTGCCTTTAGTGTTATCCAATACGGGCGTCATTTCAGCACATCTTCTTAAGTCATTAAAACTAATAGATTTACCAGAACATACTTTTATAACTATGCAAAAAGCAGCTGTCCTAAACACGTGTCGCATTGTTTGCAAATTTTTACAAGAAAACCCTAACCCGTAAATTTCATTAAACCGAAATGTATTAAAAATTTCGAGAAAATATAAAATTTAAAACATAAGAATAACAATGATAGTAAGAATCATACAAACAACTCGGATGGACCGGGCGCAACCAAGGATATTTATGATGGTTATTAAAATCCCACACGAAAACCTCGTGAAGGCTGCAACGTGATACCAGGCTCACGAAGTAAGTAACATGTAGGGTGGTATTGTGGGTCAATGATCAGCATCACTGAACGTCTGGGGGGACTGAGACTCAATGACGGAACACTTCGAGCCCAGCAGAAGGACGACAGAAACCCACGATCGATACTGCCCGTATTCTTTTTTCCATATATTAAGTATGAGATAGTTTTCGTACATATTAAGTATATGTTTTATCCTATGTCATGTTATTTATTATGTCATAATTTTATTTATAAACCAGCCAGATGAGAACATAAATTATCCTTTCATAATAAGAATCAAATTATAGTTGTATAATTTTCAGCATTTTTACAAGAAAAGGAACAAACGACTTCCAAATTAACTTACTTCCATGACGAGCTACCAAAACAATAGTCGGACGGAGTTCGTATTACTTGATAAAAGTTACTCTTCATTGTTGGGAATTGTAAAAGCTTTTTTTTACATTCAACGTTCTTTATTCAAAATCTAAAACAATTTACCACGTTCCTGGAGTTAATAAATTTTATGAAATAACTTTCATTTGGTTCTTGGACAATTATGTCATGCAGTGGCTGGTTGGTGGCATGGGCACAGGAATATGCTACAACTTATTTCACTAATCTAGGAAACTAATCATCAAAGATGACACAGATTTTGGGATAACCATCTCAAAAACTTAAAGACTAGAATGAAGCAGACCGGTGAAAAGCAGCAGCGTTAAATACGCGTGGTGTCTGGTGCTGAGATTGCCAATCTGCTTGCCAAGTTTAGCAATTACGGCAATTCCTTTCGATTGGATTGCAGTGGACTTGTACAGGCCGTAAATTATGAATATCATTGTACGCAGAATCCTTGTACAACGAGCAATCGATGACGCAATTGGCTTAGATGCATCCTTTGTTGCAATTAATAATGCTCTTACTTTTTAAAGGCTTAAGTTGAAAAGGAGATGATAAAGTACCACAAAGTACTACTACTACAACCAATGGAGGATTACTATTAGTTTCGACCATAGAAAGGTACGGGCTGTTATTACAAAGAAAGCTATTGCATTCGTCGGAATCGGGACACAGCAGAAAGATAATATGATGGTAGGTAAGAGGTAATATAGTATTACACTTGAAGATAATATCTTGGACACAGAAATAATCTACCACTTTCATTAGCAAAGTAGGAGTAAATCTTTATCCTTCAAAGGAGATAACGTATTTGCCCTAGAAGTAAATTTTGCTGAGACTTATTTTTAGGCGTTGAAGCGATATCACTTCCAGCTTCAGCAAAATCACTAGCCATGTTGAAATGAACCATAGACCAAGCAATTTTATGAAATAAAAAAAGCAAGTATGAGTATAATTAAAACATTGAAGAAAAGGAATATCATGGAATCTTCTCAGTCTCAAGTCACGATAGCCGAGTTGTTGGGTGGTCGGAATTTCGAGTCGAGAGACCCGAGTTCGATCCCCAGGTGGCAGTACCAATGAGTTTATCACAAACTTATGTACGAATTTCATCGTTGGCTTGGACATAAAGGCGGCGACAGGCTCACCACCTGTCACGTTGTCCCGAAAATATCTTCGGTGGAAGGTGGGTCAAAGGGACTTAATTGTCTAGACTTGACCTCTGTCTACCCCTGTATTGGGAATTGCGTGAAGATATATATTTATTTTTATATTTTTTTTTCTCAGTCTTAAAATACTAAAACACATGAAAGAATAAACAAGTGAAGGTATATGAAACAAATAAATAATCGAATGTGCAAAATCCTCCTCGGTCGGTCCTCGGAAATCCAGCGGATGTAGTTGATCTGTACTGAATAATATCAAATTTAAATCCTTGAAGTCACGAATTTAAAGTAAAGATAGCCGAGTGTTTAGGTTGATAATCAATATTAATTATATTGTGAATATCTAGAATTTTAGGTTTGAGACAAAAGAATTATTCCCGTCTCAAGCAATTTTGTGACTTGAAAAAGCTTCTTTCATATTTATAATTTATTTTTACTTATATTATTCGTAGCCATATATTAAGAAAATGTTATAATACATGTGGCATTTCCTAAAAATAATTTTTTATTGCTACTTTGAAAAAAAAAAAAGCAGTTAAAAAATATTATGTAATTGTCCGGATTTCTGTTTCTGTCATGGTCATGGTTCATGGATGAAGAAATTGACGTATCGATTCTGCGTTTTTTTAATTAGCACCAGAATTGTATAAATTGCTTTCTTATTTCATATTAATAGCCTAGTTTTTTTTTTAAATTTAATTTCTTTTATTTGTTTAAAAAATCACTTATATCACGTCAGTAATATACGCTTTATATCACATTAAAAATTAATACTTTCACTTTTGGATTTCCTAAATAAATTTTCTTCTACGAAAGTTTTTTGCACTGTACATTCATCATACTTTTCAGAATTGTAAATTACCGACAATTTATTTTCGTATTCACTGCTGTTGACTTAAATTTTGTTTACATTGCAGCAACCGCAACGCCTCACATTTTAGAATATCTAGTTAAGTTATTATTCCAACTCGTTCCGACGACGCACGTACTGAATTAATTTGGGATTATGACAGAAGTGAATCGTAGAGCAGACTAATTTGCTTGAATAAATTCCTCCGTTGAATTGTTAAATCGACGCAAATGTGTATGCGGTTTAAATGGCTGCTTCGTTTATGACATTCATCCCATCCGCCATTTGTTGACATTATTCAATTGGTTTGCTCGTAATGTTTCCATTATTTACGCGTTAATTTTTTTTGTTATTATTTTCAATAGAGGACCCGATATATATATATATATATATATATATATATATATATATATATATATATATATATATATATATATATATATAAACATGAAACAATAACTGACGAATTTCTTTACTTTTTATTAAGTTTTTACTTCGTAGCTCGTAATGTTTCCATTATTTACGCGTTAATTTTTTTTGTTATTATTTTCAATAGAGGACCCGATATATATATATATATATATATATATATATATATATATATATATATATATATATATATATATATATATATATATATATATATATATATAAACATGAAACAATAACTGACGAATTTCTTTACTTTTTATTAAGTTTTTACTTCCGTGGGACGTTTTGAGTGCTTTGCTGGTCATGACAGATAGAGGTGTTTGTTTAATTGTTCAAATCAAATTATTTATTTATCCATTTAAGTAATATACATTAAATCCATCGATCGTAATTTTTTTAAACACAGTTGCTATCCTCTTTTTTTTACAAAGAAAATTAATTTTATTGAAACAACATTGGAGCAATCAGGGGTTAGTAGGTATCATTAATATATTCATTAATATTGTAATAATTCTTTTGTAAAGTTTTTCTTTGATAAATGCCTTGAACATAGAAACAGTGCATTGTTTTATTCAAATAAAATAAACACTAAATTCCACTTTCTAGTGTAGTGGAAGTATCTTGTACTTTCGGGCGCTGAAGATAAAGCGACGCCTAGATACAGAATCCACAGATATCGTACAAATACAATCGTAAATATTTTATTGTATTCGATATTTGAAGATTTATAAATTTATGGCTTCACATAAGAAATCTGAAACCTGTACAGTAAACTTTACGAAACACAATACTCTGAGATGCGAGTAAATGTCTAATAATTTTACTAAGATTTTTTTTACAGCGACGGTCGAAATGCATTTCTACTACTACTATTCACTACTACTACTCATGCTGCTGCAAAAGGTAACACACACACACATGCATGTACATAAATATCACGCCTCTTTTCTTTGTTAGGGAACACGCCCTCCCATTTTTTACGATCCTGATGTACTCCTTTCAATTCGTCTATTTTCATCAGTATTTTGAAACATACGCGTCGGCTATGGTTCATGATCTTTATTTAAAACGTCCTCAACCGCATAGAGAAGTACGATTAAGATCACCAAGATCACTCTGGTCTTCCCGTTCAAACAGTTCCATTCACCCTAGCCTAATAAGAAAAGAGAAGCAAAATTTAAAAGCTATATGAGTGTGAAAAAGAGTAATATAAATTATAGTTTGTTACATAACGGCGACAGCCGAGGTATTGGGTAAGAGAATTTAGATTCGAAAAACCCGAGTTCGATTCGCTGTAGGAAAGTTGACTACAACATATATCTCTGCAATATCAGGGGACTACACTCCAATCTAAATGCCGTCCACTACCACCTGGAGACGGCAAAGCCGACCTTGCTTTTTCTTACCGAGATGCAGATATCCTCTCCGGCGGATACCTATTGTCTTTCCTACCCGGGGTACAAGCTTGAACATTCTTTTGTGCCACGGGCCGGGGTTTGTGTATACGTCAGAGAGGATATATGTTCTCAGCGCCTCGGGAGTCTTGAAGGTAGGGACCTGTCCACCCTTTGGCTACGCATAGACAGCGATGACCACCTTCGCGTCTATGGGTGCCTCTATAGGTCCCACAGCGGTAATGCCGAAACTGACCGACTCATCGACCACATCCAAATAGCTGCAGATTCTGTGCTACAGCAGATCCCATCCGCAGTGATCGTGGTTCTCGGCGACTTCAACGCCCACCACGCCGAATGGCTACGATCTCGAACTACTGATCATGCGGGGAGATCTGTTTTTGACTTTGCCTTAGCATATGATCTGACACAACTGGTTACTTCGCCAACGCGGGTTCCGGATGTCGAAGATCATACACCTTTCCTGCTGGATCTTCTGCTGACCTCTCATCCGGACGGCTATGTGGTCTCCGTTGATGCCCCTTTGGGTTCATTGGACCACTGCCTGATTCGGAGTAAAGTGCCTATCATGTGCCCATTGCGGTCGCGATATGCAGACCACCGCCATGTGTGGCACTACAGGTCGGCAGATTGGGAAGGGATGCCATCTTTCTTTGCATCCTACCCAAGGGGGGCAGGTTTGCTTCTCGCTGGATAGTCCCGACGCCGTTGCAGATTCCGTCGCTGATGCGGTGCTTCAAGGAATGAAACTTTTCGTTCCTTCCTCTGTGGTGCCCATCGGTGGTAAATCTAAGCCTTGGTTTAGTAGCGCATGCAGAATGGCATCTCGTCAAAAGCAGCAGTGCTACCGGGCCTGGGTTAATGCATTGGCATCCCAGGATTCAAATACAAGCGTTTTTAAGAAGAATTATAACTCTGCCGCCAGGTCCTTCAAAAGAGTAGTTGCTGCGGCAAAGTCCGAGCACATTGGCAGAATTGGCGAGAATCTGGTTCGTCTTCCTTCGGGAACTCGTGCGTTCTGGTCCCTCGCCAAGGCTGTTCAAGGGAATTTCAGTCAGCCATCACTACCATCTCTGCACAGGGAGGACAACTCGCTGGCCCATGACGCAAAAGAGAAAGCCGATCTTCTAGGTTCTCTTTTTGCGTCCAACTCGACTCTCGATGACAGGGGGAACTCACCGCCGACCATCCCGTGCAGTGAGTGCTCTATGCCGGACATCCGGTTCTTTCAGAGCTCAGTGTGAAAAGCACTCCTCTCGCTGGACATCCAGAAGTCGAGTGGGCCCGGTGGTGTCCCCCTATTGTGCTGAGGATGTGTGTTCTAACGCGTCTTTTTCGGTACTCCTACTCTGAAGGCGTCGTCCCGATGACATGGAAGACAGCTTTGGTTCACCCAATCCCTAAGAAAGGCGTCCGCTCAGATCCGGGAAACTACAGACCGATCGCTATCGCCTCCTTGTTCTCCAAAATAATGGAGTCCATTATAAACTGCCAGCTCTTGAGTTACTTGGAGGAGCACCAGTTGATTAGTGACCGCCAGTACGGCTTCCGTCGGGGTCGCTCAGCTGGTGATCTTCTTCTTGTTCACTCATCGATGGGCGGAGGCAGTAGAGAGCAAGGGGGAGGCCCTGGTAGTTAGCTTGGATATAGCAAAAGCCTTTGATCGGGTGTGGCACAAAACGCTTCTCTCGAAGCTTCCGTCATATGGGCTTCCCGAGAAATTTTGCCATTGGTTCACAAGTTTTCTCACAGACCGGAGCATCAAGGTAGTTGACGGTGCATGCTCGGACTCCAAGTCTGTGAACGCTGGTGTCCCACAAGGCTGTGTGCTATCGTCAACCCTGTTTCTTCTGCATATCAATGATTTGTTACAAATTAGTAATACTTATTGCTATGCAGATGACAGTACTGGTGATGCCCTATACACCGGCCGTGCCAATATTTCTAGGGAACACGTCGACCAGTACCGGAACAAACTTGTATCTGAAGTCGAGATTTTGTTAGACAAAGTCTCGGATTGGGGCCGACTAAATTTAGTCCAGTTTAACCCTAAAAAGACACAAGTTTGCGCGTTTACCGCTAAAAAGAAACCCTTTGTCGTGTCACCTCATTTTCAGAGCACTCCCCTAGTTGCCTCAGCCAGTATCGGAATCCTTGGCGTCGACATATCGAGCGACGTTCAGTTTCGCGGTCACTTGGAAGGGAAAGCCAAATTGGCCTCTAAGAAGCTTGGCGTGCTCAGTAGAGCACGACAGTACTTCATGCCGGCCCACCGCCTGCAACTTTATAAGGCGCAGGTTCGGTCGCACATGGAGTACTGTTCGCATCTCTGGGCGGGGGCACCCCAATGTCAGCTCCTTCCATTTGACCGTATCCAACGAAGAGCGGCTCGAATCGTCGACGACCATGTTCGATCTGATAGGCTAGATCCCCTAGCATTGCGAAGAGATGTTGCATCTCTTTGCATTTTTTACAAGATTTACTACGGGGAGTGCTCTGAGGAATTGTTCGGATTAATCCCATCCGATAAATTTCGTAATCATAAAAAATCATAAGTAAGCTCCGGTGAAATTTGGGTCGGATAGATTACAATGTCCAAAGCTCTAACTACCCCTCGCCTGAAAATTTGTATAAAGTCAAAGTATATTTATAATACTAAGTACTAATACTTAATATAAAGTACTTTAAAAAAGAAAAAGACAATATAAGGATGCGGAAAATGCGTACAATATGTAACATTATTAAAGTGCATGATATAATTACTTAAAAATGAAAGCCAGACCTTACACATTGAGAAATAATATGCTGAAATAATAAGAGTTCTTATTCTCCTGTACGTGTAACACAAAAAGCCAAAAATTGTCCAACGTCGTAAGCCTTTGAATTACAATAGACATCTTTGAATCCTGTATTCGAAAAAAGAGCGTGGTAAAGTAAGTTTTTCTCAATATATACGATAACAAGTCTCTGAAAATGACCTTTTTTTACTTTGATTGCCGAGTGTACTGGGCGTAATATTCTATGTAGATATTTATGTCAAGAATTTACCATGTGCTTGGCGGTGAAGAAAATATTGAGAAGTACTCACGAGAAAATTATGATCATTTAAATAACACGATTAAATAATCGTGTTATTTAAATGATTTAAATGCGTGAATTTTATCGCGCTATATATTTAAAATACATCTAACATACGGTTGCCAAACTTGGGCCCTGACTAAAAAGTTGGAAATGTGTCAGACAGAATGTCAGAGAAGAATGGAAAGGACCATGCTAATTATAAGCAAACGGGGCAGAACAAGCAACAAATCTATCAAACAACGTATTAAAATAGAAAATTTTATTACAATAATAAGAAAACTCAAGTGGAAATAGACAGGCCATGTAATGAGAGATATTGAGAAGTGGAACAAAAGTATTATATTTTTGTACCCAAAAAATAGAAAACGGAAAAGAGGCAGATAGTTCCGAAGGTGGGAAGACAAAATAAAGACTAAATAGCAGTGAAAAAATGGACTAGAAAAGCTATATAAAGAACGGTGTGGAAAGAAATGGAGAAAGCCTTTGCCAAAAAAGGGCAAACAGATGTGGTTGTCGGTGTCATCGAATCACCAGCAAATAATTTAAAACAAATTTAAAAATTTATGTCTTCAAATACATCCATACATAATAATCCAACCATGCCGTAAATAATCCAACCTTGTGGAACCATGTTATGAAACAGCTGAAACTAAATCAACAGGAGGTAAAGTTTAAATAAACAAATGTTTCACACTATTCAATGAAGCTCAACGAAATAAAATGCAAGTAAAGTTATAAATCGGCTTTTAATTTCAGAACATGTTTTTTGCATCCTCTGTAAAAGGTTTACATAAAAAACTACTTGCCCTGAATGTGTTTGAAAAAAACTATTTATTAGATTGAAGTTAAGTTCTCTTATATATAATGAAAAATGTTGACAGTTCTGGGCTAATTCTTTTTTAATAAAGTTTTTGTGTTTCACGTATAGGGCAATCTTTGAAAGTAATGATACAATTCTGAAAACTTTTATAATAAGTGTGTAATTAGCGGAGTTTATAGTTTATATAGTATATGTGGGTTAAATATATGTGTATCAAGACGATAGAGAGCAAAGAACAGAGTCACGAGAAAAAGTATCACTAGCTTGAAGGCCATCATACACGAGTGGCATTCACATCGGTTTTCATGGTGACACAAGCAAGGTTCCGGGTTCGATTCCCGGATGGGTCAAAAACCCCTTTTTCTACATTGTAGTAGTAATAGTAGTATATACTTTATTGTACCACACATAGACATCGAATAAATACATTACAGAGAAAACTTAATAAATACGTATGTACAATAAGGCGGTCTTATCGCTAAAGAGCGATCTCTTCCAGACAACCTTTGGGCTAAAGAGAAACTGGAATTAAGAACAATAGGAGGTGGTGCGTTTTATGTTACTGAATGTTACACTTACATACTAATATCTAAATAAAATAAACTATATTTTGTTACAATACCACAATAATACATAAAAAATAATAGTAAAATAAACATACATATTAATAAATAAATATATATATATATATATATATATATATATATATATATATATATATATATATATATATATATATATATATATATATATATATATATATATATATATATATATATATATATATATATATATATATATATATATATATATATATATATATATATATATATATATATATATATATATATATATATATATATATATATATATATATATATATATATATATATATATATATATATATATATATATATATATATATATGTATATATATATATATATACATATATATACACATATATATACACATACATATACACAGTCAGGTCAGAAGTATTGTCACACAATAAAAACTTTTCTTTTACAATGCTGGCCACAAAAAAGTTTATTGAATTCGGATTTCGAATTGTTCATGAAAATAAAACTACATACTTTTTAGATTTTTACTCATTTTTTAATATGGAGTGGACGCTTAAAGAAGACCGTGTTGCAGTTATTGCGTTGCATCGTTGCTGTTACGCGTCAATTTAAGATTTTCACATACTGAAAAATTTGAATATAACCAAAAGATTCGTTTATCGTACTATCAAACGGTACAATGAATACTCTAGTATAGATGACAGGTCAAGAAGTGGTCGCCCTCGGTCTGTTACGACTCCAGCAGTGATAAAAACTGTGAAGGCTCGAATTCAAAGAAATCCCAAACGTAAGCAGAAACTGTTGACCCTTCAGATGGGGTTAAGCAGAACCACGGAAAAAGGGTGTTTAATGAAGACTTAGGGCTTCGGGCATATCGAAGAAAAACAGGACATCGTTTGAGTGCTCGTTTAATGGACCTGAGACTGAAGAGATGCCGCGCTTTGTTTAAGCGGTACGCGGGAAAAAAATATCGGGAAATTCTTTTTTCGGATGAAAATTTTTTTACCGTAGAAGAGAGCTACAACAAGCAAAATGATAAGGCGTACGCACACAGTAGTGAAGAAGCGAGCAACCGTGTTCCGCGTGTCCAACGAGGTCATTTTCCATCCTCGCTCATGGTATAAAAAATTAAAATTAAAATATCTTCACGCAATTCCCAATACAGGGGTAGACAGAGGTCGAGTCTAGACAATTAAGTCCCTTCGACCCACCTTTCACCGAAGATATTTTCGGGACAACGTGACAGGTGGTGAGCCCATCGCCGCCTTTATGTCCAAGCCAACGATATTCGTACATAAGTTTTTGAAAAACTCATTGGTACGAGCCTACCAACTGGGGATCGAACCCGGGTCTATTGACTCGAAATTCCGACCACCCAACCACTCGGCTATCGGCTATCGCTCATGCTATGGTTGGGGGTTTCTTATTGGGGCTTAACAGAGGTACATTTTAGCGAGAAAGGTGTAAAACGAATGTAGTTGTGTATCAAAATACAGTCCTGACGAACCTTGTGGAACCTGTTTCTCATATCATGTTCAATAACAGGCGCTGGGTATTCAAACAAGATTCGGCGCCAGCTCATAGAGCGAAGAGCACACAAGACTGGCTGGCGGCGCGTGAAATCGACTTCATTGGGCACGAAGACTGGCCCTCCTCCAGTCCAGATTTGAATCCGTTAGATTACAAGATACGGCAACACTTGGAGGAAAAGGCGTGCTCAAAGCCTCATCCTAATTTGGAGTCACTCAAGACATCCTTGATTAAGGCAGCCGCCGATATTGACATGGATCTCGTTCGTGCTGCGATAGACGACTGGCCGCGCAAGTTGAAGGCCTGTATTCAAAATCACGGAGGTCATTTTGAATAAACTTTAGTGTCATGAGAATTTATGTTTTGTTAAGTTCATTTTGGTATATAAACAGTTACGTAATGAATAAACTTGTTTTAATTATTTTAGGTTAAACATGTGACAGAATTTATGACCTCACTAGGTATATACATAGATAATAAATAAGTAAATACAAAACAAAGAGAAAAAAAAAACACAGAATAACTAATCTGTTGCTAGAATTGGTTATCAATAACCACAAAGTGTTAGGTAATGCTTCTTGACGTTACTTTTGAATCTTTCCAAAGTTTGTGAACGTTGAATTTGTAGTGGAAGTTCATTCCTTAACCTTATGGCTTGGCTCGTAAAAGAATATTTCATAAATTTTGTTCGAAATGAACATGGTTTTAGAATTAGTTCGCCGGCTGACCGAAGAACTCTATCAGGTCGATCATGACCAAGAAACTTTACAAGTACCTTCGTTTCATAAGTCAAGTGCTTTCTTTACTTACATTGGGATCGAAACAATGTATGTAATGTTATCTTTGTATTTACGTATTCATTTATTTATTTAGCTGACCGGTAAGCCATGTCCAGTGAAACTGATTGTTACTACTTGATAAATCGAGCTTACTAAAATATCGGCAACCGTGTAACGATGCGTATATCTCACTTATTTTCAGTAACGGATATCTATGATTGATGCCTTTCACGGCAAATACGCAAGTCAGTATTTTTAACAACCTAAAACGGCATAACTCCCATCAAAACAATCATTCTCCTCCCAGAGGTCCCACTGGTCCCAAACTAGTCGTCACCTGCTCAGATTGTTTAGACATCAGTTTAGGCGTTATTAATTAATAATATAAAATAATCGTTGGCCATGTGTGCGTGGCTGCGCCCACCACTAATTATCGTGTCTACAATAAACAGTGTTTAGCTAGCCAGCGATCGTATCACTTGTCCGTCCCTATATCTAAAAGTCACGATAGCTGAGTTAAATTTTAAATTTATCTCAAATGCAAATGACACGGTTCGAGCTTAAACGAAAACAGACACTCATTGTAAATCGACATTTTATGCGTGAACGTTTACTTTTAGTCTATCAATTATTAACTTTAAGAGAATATTACATAAAAACTAGACGCAGTATTTATGTAATATTCTCCAATATTTGAAGCATTCGGAAGCTTTTATTAAAACTCATTAAGCAGTAAAATGCAAAATTAATTGACGATAGAGATAAGGATAAATGTCGAAAAATATTATCTATTATATGAAATTTGTTAGTGTTAGCTTGAACCCAGAAGTCACGATAGCTGAGTTGTTGAGTGATCGGAATTCGAGTCAAGAGACCCGAGTCTTGGGGATCGACCCAAGGCTCGGACGGGATTTTTCGGAATGGGATTTTTTCAAAAAGTTATGTATGATTTATATCGAGGGCTTAGACAATAAGAAGGCGACGGAGTGTCAGGTTATCCCAAAAAAGTCTTCGGAGGAAGGTGGGTCGAAAGGACTTAATTGTCTAGTCAACTGTCTACACCTGTATAGGGAATGGTGTGAAGATATATTTATATAAATAACAGTATGAGTTATTATTAACATGGATAACTTGAACACAGTAAAGTTGTTTTACCAGATAAGATCCAACAAAAATTTATTTAAGCGGAGCATCTAGAAAACGCATAGTCATCTTTGATGCGTTGAATTACAACGACGTAGTTTCCAAAAATTAAACAAAATATTATGGCTGTTTTATTTATATTTGGGGTCTTAAGCCATATATTTTTTTTTGCAATTTATAATGAAAAATACTGGCGGAAGCGCGGAGTGAAACTTTACATGAAAAATAGGATAATCGGTCCAATGGCAGAATTTTTGACTTCAGATAAACCACTTTTTAAAATTTTTAATGATATTTATAAAACACATTCGAAAGAACCAGCTGTTGGATTCGATTCGTTACTAACGCCAACTTTGTACGTTCGAGATCCAGTTAACGTACAGTATGTTTTAAAAACAGATTTTAATTCGTTTAGTCACTGAGGGATAGTAATAAATGAAGGAGATCTTCTTGGAGACAACATTCTCTTTATGAATGGCAATAGATGGAAACTAATGCGTCAAGGTATGACACCGCTTTTCACTTCAGCAAAATTTAAAAATATTTACTATATAATGGATCGCTGCGCTCAAGATTTTGTTATTTATTTAAATGAAAGGCCTGAAAAATTTAATAACGAAACTTTTGAGACGGTACGTAGATTTTGTAGTGCTGTTTTCGGCGCCGCCGTGTTTGGAATTGGAACAGAATCAATTTTCGACTCGCCTTTTCTTAAAATGTGCCAAGAAGTGACGAAACCTTCAGTTAAACGTAATGTCAAATTTGCATTGAATTCTATGAATCCCAAATTATATCAGTTAGTGGGCATAAAACTGTTTAAAAATCATGAAAATTTTTTCTTTAGTGCTATAAAATAGGTGATACGTAAAATAAAAGAAAAAAAAGTAATAGACATGATTTTGCCGATATATGCATTAAGCTCCAAAATGATGGTAAAATTAAAGATCATAATACCGGATTAGAATTACAACCAACTGATGAATTAAATACAGCACAAGCATTTTTTTTCTTGCGGGCGTTGAGCCCACTTCTTTAGTCATGTATGCTATACTTTTCGAATTAGGGAAAGATCCAGATGTGTTGAAACATGTGCACGATGAAATAGATAAAATACTTGTTAAACACAATAATAAAATAATTTTTGACATGATTCAAGAAATGGAATATCTGGATATGGTATACCATGAAGCGATGAGAATGTATCCACCTCTAGGTTATTTAACTAGAAAATGCGTTCGTGACACTGTGCTACCCATTGGAAACATAAGCGTCGATAAAGGAACTAGAATATATACACCTATTTATGAAATTCATCATGATGTAAAATATTTCCCTGATTCCGATGTGTTTAAGCAAGAACGATACGTGAGAATTTGAGTAATATATCCGATAACACTTATATGCCTTTCGTTTTTGGTAAAAGATGTTGTATTGGATTGAGATAAGCAGGATTTCAATTGAAATCGGGATTACTACATTTGCTGTGTAAATTTACTGTAAAAACATATGTTCAAGGTGATGGTACAATTAAATATTGTAAGATGCACATGCAAGTGCAAGTAAGCAATGTAAGCGTCGAATTAATACCTCGAAACTAGTTATGCAACCATGGATACAAAAAAGGATTAATTTCTGAATTTCATTTGTTAATATTATATTTAAAACATACATTTATATTTTAAATTATTATGTACAAAATATATCATATATAAAAACACACACATAAATTTAACAATGGCTCAACGAATCATCTAGCAAACTAGCTAGCGTAAGTACTGCCACACTTTTCACATTTCGATAAACTCAACACTTCGGTAATTCCGTATTAGCCGGATGAAGACGGAGCTACGGCCGAGTCACGCAGGAACCCTATTGTGATGATATTGCTTTGGTAAAAGAAGAAGACCTCCCTTATACATCAAAATTTATCATCGCTTTTCACGTGTAAAAATAAAAATAATATCTTCTATTTTTTCTTTTCTTTAATACTGGGGTAGACAGAGGTGCTGGGGTAGGTCTTCAAAACCTTTATGTACCTGGCTTGGACCTTAAGACGGTGACAGGCTCGCCACCTGCCACATTACTCCAAAAAATGTCTTCGGTGAAAGGAGGTGTTAATTTTCGGTCTGCTATATTTCTTGTTGTTATCGTGTAATATATTTTCGAGGCTTTCTCCTTAGTCGCCACGGAAGAAAGGGGGTGGTATATTATTACGTCGTAACCTCTGCTCTGCTATACTGAAGAAGCAAACAAAGTTTTATCAATCATTATATATTAGTATGAATGTTGATAATTATAAGTGAGAAGATTGCCTGTTTGCATCCTTTTCCATTCCGTGTTTTAACGGCGTAAGAATATTACCACTACATTTCTTCCCGTGGGTGTCACAAAAGGCGATTAAAGGAAACAGCCTTGAATATCGTTATGGCAACCGATAGATGGCGGGATAACCATCACTAAAAATATCAGACTGAAGATGGGCAGCAGCATCTGAGGTGCGAGTGGTTTGGCATGCGATCGCCAATCCGCTTGCCAAGCGTGGCGATTATGACAAATCCTCCCTATGGGAGAGGCCTATGTCCTGCAGTGGATTTTAACAGGCCGATATGTATGTATGTATGTGTCCTTTTCCGAATAAAAAGTAAAAACATGTTCGCAACGCGCAACGTCTGATTAGAAATTGCGATGCATATGCATATATTACGTTCTTAAGTTGTAACCACCGCATACCTTCAAATTCACTTAATTACACGGTGATAATATCTATAAATAGTTGGAAAATCCAAAGGTGCACGCTTCATAATCTAATTCATTACAAAAAATTTAGATTATATGTAAATAATAATTAAACTACATCGAATTATACCGTGAAAAGTAATAGGCTTCTATTCCTCAAAATACTGAAGCCGATAAAAAAACCAACTCGATAAGTGAAGTTATCGTGACCACAAGATACGGGATTCGCAAATACAGACACACGGTCGTCTAAGACAGAACTTTTTTAAACAATTTTTTAATTAGTTTAAATAATTAAAAAACATTTTAAAATATCATGAGTGTTAAAAATAGTGTTTTTTCTCAACATTTGTCTATTTATATTCATTTATAAAAGCAAAAAAGAATAAAAAAGTGACATTTTATTTGGAGAATCACTCGGTGGGCGTAAACTGACAGTAACACCTACCTCAACGCTTCGATTATGAGGCGTGCAATAAATAATAAATATCTTCACGCGATTTCCAATACAGGGGTAGACAGAGGTCTAGTCTTGTCAATTATGTCCCTTCGACCCATCTTCCACCGAAGATATTTTCGGAACAACGTGACAGGTGGTGAGCTTGTCGCCGTCTTTATGTCCAAGCCAACGATATAATTCGTACATATGTTTTTGAAAAACCCATTGGTATGAGCCTGCCACTTAGGGATTGATCTCAGGTGTCTTGAATCGATATTCCGACCACCCAACCATTCTCGCATATCGTGACTATGATAATATCTGGACATGAAAAGTTTTATTTTCTCCTAAATATAGAAGTATTCAGTGTATTTGTATACAGCTTTGTTTAACAAATTGACTTCAAATAGCCTAACATATAACTTAGCTGGTGGATGCAGTTTGGTTCAATAAACTACTAAGTTTGTTAACTTGATTCAGAACTTTGGATTTACTTAGCTCAGTTAATAAATGGTCAAGTAATTCACATTGCAAACGTTTATGGAGCGTGATAAATGTTTGAGTTAAATATCGAATTTCAGACATTGTATCAAACCACATTAATTTCACTCAAATTATGTCATTGGATTCTGATTATTCTTGATTCGAATCTTTAAATACTTGCAAAGTAAAGTAGTATACTTATTTCTATATTAAGTTAAGTAACATTATTTTAGCAGTTCTATATGTATAGCAATGCTAAAATAATATATTATACATTTTTTAAAAGGTTTTTTGTTGAAAGGTTGTATTTTTAAGGCTGTACAAATTGAGTAATTTTACCCCTTCCTGTTAAGGGATTGACATATTTAGTTCGGTTTATAATAGAATTTAACTCATTAAGTTTGGTTATCACACAATTTCTCACACTGAGATAGAATGAAGTTCTTTCGACCCACTCTTAACCCACGCGTATTTGGGACAATGTGGTAGATGGTGAGCCTATCGCCATCTTAGTGTCTAATTTTTTTTTACAGAAACAAAATTATGTTTTTGTGTAAAAGAAAGAGAAGTTGGCAGGTTACCAACTCTGCTAATATCAAATCAAAGTAATTCCAATATGGCCATCAATGCCCGCTAGCGGATTATATATTTGTTAACCACCTCCAATGTATGAACCAAATGAAACTAGATGAATACTGCACAGTATATAAAACCTTAAAAAATATATTTTAATTTTCAGTAAAACAATTTAACTTAATTTTTTTCTTACTTACTCTTGATTTGAAAATATTTCCACTTCATATAAACAACGGGCTGATGAATGAAAACTCTCTGGATCATCAATCTCTTACTTACCGCGCTCGTTCTACAAACCATAAACAAAATTAGTACGATTTGTCTGTGCTTATGAGATATATTTGTAATTGTTTCAGCTCACGTTAAATAAATGATAATAGTGTGGTGTTGTTATTATCTTTATTACTTGTGTTTAACAAACCATCGAACAAATTTGCTAAAATTGTATCACTTGAATTACTTAACGAACTTGGTATAATACAGGACTGAGGGCTTAATTAGCCGATATTGTTAACCGGATTGGCGATCGCAGATCTGACACCTTAGATACAGCTGCCCGTGTTCGGTCTGTTTTTTGACCTGGTGAATGAAGATAGTTATTTCTTCACATTTTTTTATAGGGAATGGTGGCAAACGAGCAGTTGGCTCACATAATGGTAAGTGATTACCGCCGCCCATGAACATCCGCAATACCGGAGGAATAGCAGATGCGTTGCCGGCTTTTTAGAAAGGTATAGGCGCTTTCCTTGACGGTCCCTAAGTCGTATCGGTCCGGAAAAACCGCTGACGGCAGCACATTCCATAAAGTAAATATCTAGTTGTTACTGTTGCTATGGTTTTGGCATTACTGGCCACTTACAACACGATATACGTACGTCACGAAAAGAAAGAGAGGCACATTATAGGAACCGTCATACATAACATAATTAAAAGTATATAAATATCTTCACGCAACTCCCAATACAGGGATAGACAGAGGTTTAGTCTAGATAATTATGTCCCTTTGACCCACCTTCCACCGAAGATATTTTCGGGACAACATAACATGCATACACAACATCCTATTCTTTTACGGATAACGGCCTATTAGTGTCCATTGCAGGACATAGGCCTCTCTCATAGGAAGGATGTGCCTTAATCGCTACTTCGATTTGCGATCGCAGTACCAGACCCCTTGCACTTCAGACGCTGCTGCTCATCTGAGCTCATTATTTCGGTCTGATATTTTTAGAGATGACTTTCCCGTCATCAATAGGTCGCCATTACGATATTCAAGGCTCTTTCCCTCAGTCTCCTCAGTTTCCCTGTTACGGTACTCACGGGAAGAAAAGGAGTGGCAATATTCTTATGCCGTTACCACACGGTCATACCGAACCGTCATAGCTTCACTAAAACTTATTATAACATGGCTCCCTTTTTATACAACTTTTCTTGTGTTTGTTATTATACCGATTATGATTAAAAATTTTTTGTTATGCAGTGCTAATCTTAAAATCCTAATATATTTGTTGTCGTTTTCAATATGAATTCAATACTTGAGCGTGTTTATTACGATGATAGTTATACAGTCATAACCATTCGACTGTTGTAAGTAGCTGTAAGTGCTTAGTTGGGAGTAGTTAACAAGAGTACTAGTAATGTTTTCAAAATTATTTTTTAAAGAATAAACACAACTTTCAAGATAATTGTAAAAATTACTTTTTTTAAACCGTATATCTAAGAATATATTATGTATTAACATGTAATTAGTAAGTGAAACGAAGTTGTAATTTTGCTTAACTATTTATTACTACACATAAAACAAAATTTTAATACATTATCTTTTTATATAAAAAATAATAAAAATATTTCTAAAATTTCAACTTGACACGGGCGGGATTCGAACCCGCGACCTTTGCCGAACTGTGGCAACGGTCATACCTATGAGCAACCGGGTCTTACACGCATCAGTTGAAATTTTAAATCTCTAATTCTATTCTCTTTCTTTTATTTATACCTGTTGTAATATTCACGATATATATTATATTTTAATTGTCACGATAGTCAAGTGGATCGGTGATCGGAATTCGAGTCGAGAGACCCGACTTCGACCCCCAGGTGGCAGGCTCGTACCAATAGGTTTTTTCAATATTGTTGCCTTGGATATAAAGACGGCGATGGTCTCACCTACTGTCACGTTATTCCAAAAATATCTTCGGAGGAAGGTGGGTCGAAGGGACTTAATTGTCTAGACTAGACCTCTGACTACCCCAGCCTTAGGAATTGCGTGAAGATATTCCTGTTTTTTAGGCATTAGCGCCACTTTTGCAAAAAAGACAGCTTAACATTCATTTACTGAAGGTAGTACGCGGGGCCGGGTTACTTGCTGTTAATTGGGCTAGTCTACTGCCCCCCAGAATCCCCCCCAGAACAGAGAAAAAACAGAAAAAAGAAATACTGCGCAACATAGCAGATGTGTTGCCGGCCTTTGAGAAAGGTGTGGGCCTCCGGTTACCTGCACTCACCAGACGAAACGCAGAAGTTTGTTAAACTTCTACTTCACGCCGGAATTCTGTGAGGCCGTGGTACTTCCCCGGTCGAGCCGGCCCATTCATGCAACAACAAAAGCTGGTGCGTAGCTCTTCTGTGCGTGGCCTACTGTTATAAGTCACATTAAGTTCGTTACCCAACTGGCTGGTTTGATGTTATTTTTTCTTTTAAAATATATGTATGATTTATATCGTTGGATTGAACAATAGGACGGCATCCCTGTTATGTCCGAATATAAGCTCCAGTGAAATGTCGATGTCGATGGTCGAAAAGACTGAATTGTCTGGACCTCGGACAGAGGTACCCTGTAAAATATGTGTAATTAAAAACATTAATGTACTATTATTATTTAGAGATTTGATTTATTTAAATTAATAAGTAATGAGTTTAACTAAGAAAGCTATAGTTTGCTTCTTTGTTATTTACTAAAATGGTTAAAGTTTTTTCATGTTAATCATCTATATAGGTATATGATTTCCATCGGTGCTTAACAATTTATTGCGTTTTGTATATCCGATAACCATAAAAATGCCCTACATTTTTATTTCGCATTTATATAATTGATTTATATATTTTCGCAGCTATTGGAAGCTAAAACGTACGATCAAGTAAACGTGATCGGAAGATGTAACTTTTTATGAATTACCAAAAAAATTATGATCATTTAAAATATTACAATTGACCGATTTAGTGAAACTTTTTCATCTTTTAATAATTTTACCAGTTTTATATTTAACACTTATAATGAAAAAGTATGCTGTAGCATAAAGAACTGTCAACTGAAGTTAATACAACCACTCAACAGGTTTTTTTATCATTAATTAATGCTATTTATACGACAACTTATAAGGAACCATTTAGTTGTTTGCAATATATTTACAATTTTTTTCTGTATGTCTTTTTGACCATTATTGAAGTACTAAGGAATGGTGAATGGGTTTTTTTATTGTTAGTTATATGTTTGACGTGACGTTGGACGTCGAAACGTCTTTTAATGACGGACGAAGAACTTTTTATTTTCGTCTTACTTTCACTTTATTTTTACAAATTCTACTTTATATTTAAGTTTAGTAAACTAATTAATATTTAGTTCTTATACCCCTAAATAATATTTAGTTCTTATTTATTCTAACTTCAACGTGTGATAAAAAAACTGTTGCCCGAGATTTCCAGGACTTTAAAAAAATATCATTCGAAATTCAAATACTCGTATGCTTCCAGGAGCGCCTAACTTTTCGTGTGCCCTATCTAGAATGAGTCGTCGGGATATGCTAGAAGATCCTAAATTTACCCTGGATATTATTAACTAAAGTCTGCTACGTGTGAGTACGTTAGTATTAAGAAACAAATGTCTTTACGCCGTTCCCAGTACTGGGTGTACCTTGTAACTCGGGACAACGTGAAAGGTAATAAAACTATAAAAATATTAAATAAATATAAATATCTTCACGCAATTCCTAATACCCCTTGTATTGGAAATAGCGTGAAGATATTTATAAAATAAGTAAATAAATTAATATCTTCACGCAATTCCCAATACAGGGGTAGACATAGGTATAGTCTACACAATTAAGTCCCTTTGACCCACCTTCCACCGAAGATATTTTCGGAACAACGTGAAATGTGGTGAGCCTGTCGCCATCTTTATGTCCAAGCCAACGATATAATTCGTACATAAGTTTTTGAAAAACCTATTGGTACGAGCCTGTCACCTGGGGATCGAACTCAGGTCTCTTGACTCGAAATTCCGATCACCCTACCACTCGACTATCGTGACTTCGTTATCGTATCGTATCGGTAAAACTATCGGCGTCTTTATGTTCCAGCCAACGATATAAATAGTACATAAGTCTTAAAAACACATTGGTACGGGCCTGCGATTTAGGATTCGAACTCGGTTCTCTTGACTCGAATTCCGATCACCCAACCACTCGGCTATCGTGAATTTGGCAATGTATTAAACCCTATAATAAAGGGACTTCCAATACAGTGCAACAAACAGATATAATTATTGGAAAGCTAATTAAAATGAAGATAGAATCAGTTTTATATTCATTGTAGACAATGTGTTATACGTTAATCTTAATATAAAGTGTCCGTAGAAAACATTCAAATAAAAATAAATAAAAATCTTCGCATCATTCCCAATACAGGGGTAGGCAGTTAAGTCCTTTCGACCCAACTTCCACCGAAGACATTTTTGGGAAATGATAGAAAATAATTAATTTCTGTATATTTAAACAAACTAAAGATTAAACAAATTCACGCGAGCGATGCAACGGAAAGAGGCTTATCTTGAAATAAAGTTAAAGTGATAAAATATTGAAATACGATGATACGGTCAAAATATATGGTGAAACAAATTAAAATAAAGCAAACACTTATAATTTTGGAATCCTTAAGTTACAACGTCTGTTTCTTAAAAAAAATGTTTTTTAATATTTTAATTTTGTTTGCAGGCTTAATCATAATATTTCTTTTATCTGGAATATACAATGAAATATATTGGAGGAAACGCGGAGTGAAACTTTACATGAAAAATAGAATATTCGGTCCAATGGCAGAGTTTTTGACTTCAAATAAACCACTATTTTATATTTTTAATAATATTTACAAAAAGTATTCGAATGAACCAGCCGTTGGAATTGGTGCATTACTAACGCCAACATTGTATATTCGAGATCCAGTTAACGTACAGTTTGTTTTACAAAAGATTTTAATTCATTTAATCATAAAGGGATTGTCGTAAATGAAGGAGATCTACTAAGAGATAACATTCTTTTCATGAATGGCAATAGATGGAAACTAATGCGTCAAGGTATGTCACCGCTTTTCACATCAGCAAAATTAAAAAATATGTACTGTATAATGGATTGCTGTGCTCAAGATCTTGTTGATTATTTAAACAAGAGACCAGAAAAATTAAAAGGTGACATATTTCAGACGGTACGTACATTTTGTTGTGCTGCGTTTGGTGCTGCCGTGTTTGGCATTGGAACAGAGTCAATTTTTGACTCGCCGTTTCTCAAAATGTTTCAAGAAATTTTGAAACCATCAGTTAAACGTAATATAAAATTTGCATTAAATTTAATGAATCCAACGTTTTATCAGTTGATGCGAATAAAATTATTTAAAAGTCACGAAGAATTCTTCATAAGTGCTATAAAACAGGTTATACGTAAAAGAGTAGATGACAAAACTTATAGATATGATTTTGTCGATATATGCATTAAGCTACAAAATGAGGGGCAAATTAAAGATCCTAAAACAGGATTAGAATTGCAACCAACGGATGAATTGTTAGCAGCACAAGCATTTATTTTCTTTCTTGCGGGCGTTGAACCCTCTTCTCTAGTAATGTATGCTATACTCCTGGAATTAGGGAAAAATACAGAAGTATTGAAAAATCTCCATGACGAAATAGACAATGTGTTTGAAAAACATAATAACAAAATTACTTTTGACTGCATTGACGAAATGCAATATCTAGATATGGTATATCATGAAGCGATGAGAATGCATCCACCTGTAGGCTATTTAACTAGGAAATGTGTTCGTGATACTGTGCTACCCGTTGGAAATATAAAAGTTGATAAGGGAACTAGAATATATACACCTATTCGAAATTCATCGTGATCCAAAACATTTCCCTGATCCCGATGTGTTTAGGCCAGAGCGATTTTCACGCGAAAATTTGAGTAATATATCCGATAATACTTATATGCCTTTTGGATTAGGTAATAGACGTTGTATTGCACTTAGATACGCAGCATTTCAATTGAAATCAGGGTTAGTACACTTATTACGTAAATTTACTGTGAAAACACAGATTCAAGGTGACGGTGGAATTAAATATCGTAAGATGCACATGCATGTACAAGCAAGCAATGTAAGCGTCGAATTAATTCCTCGCAACAATCATCAATTAAAATTTTCGCTTTTAACAAAGATTTGATTTGTTAATACTCCTTATAAAAGTAGTAATTGGATATTAAATCGTTATTCAATACACCATTCATAAAACTTTTCGTTTTTATTTATTTAAATAAATTTCCGGATCTACCGATATCTACCTCTCCTACATTTTTTTCTTTCCTTTAATCAAATTCTTTACTAAAGGGCTTAGTTGCCATCTTCTAGTATCCTCACTTAATCCCCTGAACAGGTTCCCGCCTTGTCGTGGTGGTGGCGATTTGAAACCGTGGCTTGGACACCCTCGGAGAACCACGAGAAACCCACATGCCGGCCTGACTGTGGGTAATAGCTGGCCCGAGGTAGCCTGGTCAGCCCACTTCGGATGCGTGTTGGTGGTCTGTGGAGGGAGTGCTTGCGTCGTTGCCTTCGCAGCGCTTTCCATGCCCTCCACAGCCGAGGTGGAGTTTTGGTATTGTGTTTCGCCATGCACCTTCACCACCGCGACTCTGGCGGGGTCACACCGCAGATGCGGCTGAAATGGAGCCGCGGGGGGAGAGGATTGTCGGTAATCCGCACCGCTCTCCCTGCCCTCCGCGACCGAACGTGGTCTGCGGCGGAGCCAAAGTCTAGATCCGCCGTGGGGTGACGGGTAGGCTAGTGCTCGCTTAAGCAACCGCCTTTCTTAGCTTCATGATCTCCGGGTGCGGACTCGGTGGGTTCGTTACCTATGTGGGTTTGAAGGACTCGGAGGTAGGCGCGTCCGTGTTCCGGCGCGTCTTGCATGGTGGGAGTGGAAAAGAATATTCTCCCGAGGAGGGGCTGCCCTGGTCGGTCAGCGCGCGTAGGGCCGCGGATGTGTGCGAAAGCGTTCCCGTGGCCTTGCCAACATGCGGCGAAGACGGAATACCGTAGGGGTTTTAGTCGGTGCAAGCCCGATATCACCCGTCCTTGCCCCGCATCGGCGGGTGGTATACGTTAGGTATTTAAAAATAATCACTTAAATAACGTGTATTAGAAGTATTTCAACAGTTCTTAAAACTCATTTGTAATGAATAAAGTTGTAACTCTGCTATACTTCAACAACTGTTAAAGTGTAGCAGAGTAAAATAGAGCAGAGAGAAAAAGAGAGATAGAGAGAGAGAGAGCAGAGCAAAGAGAATGTAGAGAGGGTAGGAACAGAGTAGAACAGCGCTTTATTGACATTGTGGCTGTTAATAAAAATTGACTGAGAGGAGAACAAAATTGTTGTTTTCCTTTGTTCAAAGATATAAATTTAGACACATTCCTTAAACTCACGCTTTTCGGTGTACATTTTTATATCAAGCGTGGTTTAAATGTTTTACGTTCCCACAACTAACGAATTAATTGAACATTTGTGAATTTCTTTGAATATGATTTTTTATATGATGTGTTAGGCAACGTATGGTTATACCACCAGATAATCTCGAGATAAACATCTCTATAAATATCAGAGCTAAACTTTAGCAGCCTCGGTGATCGGCGGCACCTTTGAAATTGCATGGTAGTTGCGTGCATGGTTTTGCTGCGATTGCGAATCTGTTGGTTAACCGTGGCGATTTCGGAAAACCCGTAAATAAGAAAACTTCCTGCAATGTAATTTCTAGTTCTGATGACTGAATGATTCATCAACGCAAATAATAATAGAATAAGATAAATTCATTTTTTTAAACGTTTTTCTTACTCGTATTGTATGCACTAGGAAAGCATTTTTGAGGTGTTAAAATTAGAGATGAATGGAATGTATGGAAGTCGGTTTTTAACATATTATGAGTTGAAAACGTCTACATTATCTCAGGTCTGGTTCCTTGTGGTACCTTTGTAGGCGAGGTGGTTGGTGCTTGTAGTTTTTAGGAGCCTTTTTGTTTATCATGTTATGTGTCTTTCCTATGCATGTATTTATAATAATAATATCTTTATTATGTACTCTAATTTTAACACCTCTATCTAAAAAAAAATAACTTGTTGCTTTAATATGAACTTTCAAAACTACTCAAGCAGTGTTCACAAAATTTTGTGCATGTCTGTTTCTTGATCCAATTCGAGAGAAAAGATTTATGAACATGATAAGAGGCGCTGGAACAACAGAGCCGCTGTTGCCAAGATTCTATTTCTGCTTTTTCGAATAAGATATTCTTTCGAAAAAAATATAAATCATATTGCAATACCGGAATATTCTGACATCCAGACAATATAGTTCTTTCGACCTAAGTTTCACTAGATTTTATTTTGGGACAATGTATTTATTTAGTAAGTCAGTCAATATACTATTGTCCAAATCAACTATAGAAATCATGCATACCACATAACCACTCAGCTATTGTGGCTTTAATATCTACATTTACATCTAATTTTACATTTTATCAGATTTCGGATCAACATTTTTATTGAATTAGCATTGCGAGTTCGCTTATAATATAAATCTTCTTTCCACTGACATTAGTAATATTCCTAACTACATCATTTATTATGTTGACATAGCGTGATATTAAATCAATAAATTACTATTTCTCAGATCGCAGTATAATTACTGTGTACTGGCTGTTATGAATAAAACACGCCCGCAACGAATATAACAGAATTGTAATTGGTTACTAACATGCAACCGTTGGAAATATAAAACGTAACCTTTTCTATCACATTTGTATATCTTCACGCCATTCCCACAATAAAGTAGGCAGAAGTCAAGAGACTGAAATCCTTTCGACACACTTCCGACCGAAGCAAATTTTGGGCAACGGAACATGTGGTAAGCCTAAGTAACGGAACATTCATATTTATATAGGTAAAAATTCACATATACATAGTCAGGTCATAAGTATTGCCACACAGTAAAAACTTTTCTTTTAGAATGCTGGACACAAAAAATTTTTTGAATTCGAATTTCGTGTTGTTCCTGAAAATAAAACTGTAATTTTTTTAGAATTTTACTAATTTTTAAATATGGAGTGGATGCTTAAAGTAGACCGTGTTTCAGTTATTGTATTGCATCGTGGCGGTAACGCGCCAATTCAAATTTTTGATTTACTGCAAAATTTGATAATAACCAAAAGTTTCGTTTATCGTACCATCAAACGATACAATGAAGACTCTAGTACAGACGACAGGTCAAGAAGTGGTCGCCCTCGGTCTGTTTCGACTGCAGCCGAGATAAAAGCTGTGAAGGCGCGAATTCAAATAAATCGCAAACGTAAGCAGAAAATGTTGGCCCTTCAGATGGGGTTAAGCAGAACCACGATGAAAAGGGTGTTGAATGAAGACTTAGGGCTTCGGGTATATCGGAGAAAAACAGGACATCGTTTGAATGCTCGTTTAATGGACCTGAGACTGAAGAGATGCCGCGCTTTGATGAAGTGGTACGCGGGAAAAAATATCGGGAAATTCTTTTTTCGGATGATAAAATTTTTACCGTAGAAGAGAGCTACAACAAACAAACTGATAAGGTGTACGCACACAGTAGTGAAGGAGCCTGTTTCTCACACCATGTTCAATAACAGGCACTGGGATTTCCAACAAGATTGGGCGCCAGCTCATAGAGCGAAGAGCATACAAGACTGGCTGGCGGCGCGAGAAATCGACCTCATCCGGCACGAAGACTGGCCCTCCTCCGGTCCCGATTTGAATCAGTTGGATTACAAGATATGGCAACACTTGGAGGAAAAGGCGAGCTCAAAGCCTCATCCCAATTTGTAGTCACTCAAGACATCCTTGTTTAAGGCTGCCGCCGGTATTGATATGTACTGCGATAGACGACTGGCCGCGCAGATTGAAGGCCTGTATTCAAAATCACGGAGGTTGTTTTGAATAAACTTTAGTGTCATAAGAATTTATTTTATTTATTTATTTATTCTTTATTGTTACACCTTATACTAAGGGCTACAATGGGCGGACTTAATGCCTGGTGGCATTCTCTACCAGTCAACCTTTGTTATGGTGAGAAGTAGATGGCAGGTGCTAACAAGAAAAATATAGATTAATGCTCCTAATAAAAAAAATATATACATATAAATAATAAATATTTTATGGAAAAATACATACATGTATTATATAAACTAAACGTACATAATTATACATAAATACATAAATAATATATATAAAATATAAACATATAAATATATACAAAAATATATATTAATGATTCTTAAGATAATACTCACGAACTAATCTCTTGAACGAATAGGCATTCGGAGCAGATTTTATCTTCAAAGGTAGGGCGTTCCAGAGTAGTGCAGCTTGTACCGTAAAAGAGGAGTTGAAGTATCCTGTATTATGTTGAGGAATGTGAATCCTATGTTGGTTTATGGAGCGAGGTGCTCTGTCATGAGTAGATTGGAGATGTTGAAAGTTATTTCTTAGGTAAGCAGGAGAATTAGAGTTAGTCAATACAGAATACAACAGAAACAGAATTCGGGAGCTACGCCTTTGACGAATGGGAAGCCATTTAAGCTTGGAACGGTAAGTGGAGATATGGTCATATTTACGTAAACCGAAAATAAATCTAATACAGTTGTTGAGAAGGCGCTCTAGTTTGTCGAGACGTGTTTGGGATAGATCTGGATAACATACATCGGCATAGTCGATAATGGGCAATACCAGGGACTGAACCAGCAAAAGCTTAGTTTTAAAGGGAAGGAAATTTTAAGGCGGTAGAGTGAACGTAAAGTGGCATTGACTTTTCTGCTTATTTCCGCAACCTGAAGTTCCCAGCTTAACGACTGATCCAAATGCAAGCCTAGATCAACTACGGTATTAGAAATTGGAATTAATGTTCCATTATAATAAATAGGAGAAAGGTTACCGTAATCAATCCTGGCCAGCATCCTAGGACCACCCATTACTATGGCTTTACATTTTGTTGGGTTGACGGTAACACCATATCTAATGGACCAATCCCTAATTAACTCAAGATTTTTATTGAGCTTAAAAATACAGTTATTGAGATCACCCACTTCCGATTTATCGTAAAGCTGAAGATCGTCTGCATACAGATGATACGAACAGTTTAAGACAGTGGTGATGGAGTTAATAAATAACGAAAACATTATTGGAGAAAGTATACCGCCTTGCGGCACCCCAGAATCTACATCCGCCCAGGCAGAACATTGCTGTCCTAAGCGGACTGACTGTTGGCGGCCGCGAAGATATGATGAGAACCAATCCAAAGCTTGGGTCGAGAATCTGAGGTAAGTAAGGTAGGATATAAGGATATCGTGATCAACTGTGTTAAAAGCGTTTGAAAAGTCAACCAGCACCACCACTGTCAACTTTGCTCATATGGATGAGGGCATGGGCCCTTCCTTATGTCATCTGTGACCTTGACAAGTGCTGTAGTGGTACTGTGACCTGGACGAAAACCTGACTGAAAGTCATTCAGTAGGTTATGTTTGTTAACGAACGTAGAGATTTGCTTATGTACACAGGCTTCAAGAACTTTAGAAAGGAAAGGAAGTATAGAGATCGGTCGAAAGTGATTAGGCAAGGTAGGATTATTTATTTTAGGAAGTGGAAGTACAAAAGCCTTTTTCCACAGGGTCGGGTAAACACCAGAGTCTAAAGAAAAATTAATAATATGTGTAACTACTGGTAAAAGGTACTCAAGTATTAAGGATATCATTTGCTTACTAACCTCGTCGCTTCCCACAGCCTTCGATTTAATTGCACATATAATGTTTTTAACTTCTGTAGGAGTTACTGATGTGAATTCAAAGTCGGAAATGTGAAGAGGTGACATACAACCAATAGAAGCAATAGTCGCTGAACGAATTAGAGGATTAATAGTTGGGGGAGAGATAAAGTGCTGGTTTATGTTATTTAATGTGAGAGACGAAATGTGATCCAATGATGTTGGCTTGAATATGCCTAGAGATTTGAGAAATTTCCACACATCAGCAGTCGAAGAATTAACAATATTTTCATGGATATAACGGCGGTTAGCATTTCGTATCATCTGGTTGCATTTATTTGTCAGCAATTTAAAATGGGACCAGTTCTCCACGGTACGGTTTCTCTTAAATTTGCGAAAAGCCCAATCCCTTCTTGTCATAGCCACCCTCACACCTCTTGACATCCAAGGGCGGGAGGACGCTTTACCCTCACACGATGTACTGGTGCATGGATGTTGTAAAGATTGAGGACAGCATTATTAAGTAGGGACACCTTATCATCGACTGATGTCGATTCTACTAAAGGAGTCATATCGATGAGAGATGCATCACTTAAGACTTTTTTTAAATCTATTTTTGGAAATTGCGCAAATTCAATATAGTGGGACTAGGTTTGGGAGGGATTAAGTTATAGGAAAAATAAAGCAGGTCATGGTGGGAAAAGCAAGGAGCTAACAGCTGACCATGCGTTTTGACACAGTCAGGTGAGGCAATAATAATGAGGTCAATCCAGGAGTCATTGGTGTCAACGTTATGATGCGTAGCCGCTAACGGCAGAATTTGGAAATCGACCGACTCAATTATTGACCTAAGTTTTTGAGAACGGGACGTATTATGTAATAAGTTAGTGTTAAAATCACCCATTATCATGCAATGTGCGTAATCTGATCCAAGTGAATCGAAAGCGGTTTCAAGAACGTTGAAATAATCAACAGTAGGCGGACAGTACACTACCCCAGAATCGCCCTTACACTCCAAAATACAAATTTCTAGAAATAGAAATTCACAGGATGCTGAGTAGAAAGAAGGGGATGCTAATACAATTTTAAACGGAATATTAGCCCTTAAATATATAGCAACCCTGCCGCCGCCTTTTCCCGTCCGATCATTGCGTATAAGCACAAAGTCAGCAAGAGGGTATTGACAAGACGGTAAAGTTGGCTTTAGCCAGGTCTCGGACACTAAAATAGCATGAATATTATTTACGGAAAAACATCTTCAAAATCCGCAAAATGACCTGGTAAACTCTGGGCATTAATGTGACATACATTAAATAAATTGTGACAGGGCGAAATGTACGGGTAAGCATGTCGCGGAGCGAAGATGCACTATCATTCAAGAGATCACACGAAGCGAAAGAAGTATCAGAGTCATTAAAAGAATAATAAGAATCACTGCTCGACATATTATATAAAGGAATAATATATATACAAAACATAAATAATTATATATATACAACAATAATAAATATATATTAGATAGTTAACTAAAATAAAATCCTTACTAAATAAAATTTAAGCAAGTCCAAGTACCTATACTACACTACTATGCACCATCCCAACAGTTGACA
Source organism: Sericinus montela (assembly GCA_029286605.1). Lineage (NCBI taxonomy): Eukaryota > Metazoa > Arthropoda > Insecta > Lepidoptera > Papilionidae > Sericinus > Sericinus montela. Next base: position 1,691,098 of record JAGSMR010000070.1, on the reverse strand, counting down.
GTTACATTGGTTCAAGATAAATTACAAATTTAAGAAAAAAATGCAACAAAATTAAATAATAAAGCATTGCTAGTTAATTATAACAAGTAATGTAAAAAGTACAAAAAAAAAAAAACAAATAAAAATAATAACTTCATTTAAGCCTATGGTAATGATAATTAAACAAGGAATCGAAAATATAAACACTAGTGCAGGACAGCAGACTATAACTAAAGGTACTAAAGTTAATTACCAATTTGTAATAATTATATCTACATAAAAGAGAGAAGAAAATATTGAAAGGAAAAAATATTACAAAGTAGAAAATTTACATGTAAACAAAGTCGAGAACAAAATATTGTTACTTGGCGGTATGTTATTACAATCATCGCCTTTGAAAACTCAGCTGTCATGTCATTAAGATGTCTGTCAAAGTCAAATGAATTTGGGCAGTAATATTAAAAACAAGATTTATAAAACTAGTTACTTGTTATATATTATTATCTATGCTAGTTACTGAGTCATTAGTTGCTTTTGTTTGATGTACAAAAAAAAATAATACAATACCAACATTACAATTGAGCTAATCGATATAACCCTATCATGACGTAAATAGTGCAGCCAACTAAAACACAACAGTACGTGTAACCCGACAAACATGTAACGAATGAAATGTTAATAAGAACAAAACGAATGAAATTTTACGAGCATACTTGATACAGAAAATTTAATCAATGTCTAATAGGAGAAATAAAAAAAAGGAAAACTAATTAAAGTATTACCATGATAGCTTATTTTTTGATACTGTTCGGCGAGTTTTCTTGTCCACATTCGATACTGTAGTGGCTCCCTTTACGTTCAACTTCACAACGCTTGGAAGACACACCTGCAGTCGGACTCTTGAGAACTTCCCGTGAACTTGCAGCAGAGGTGGCAGAAGGTGAACAAGCAGGAGACACTGCCCTAGCTAGTTCTTTGAACTCTTCTTCATGGGAAATCTTCTTCACACTACTATCTGGGAGCTTCACATAAATGTATCCATCAATAGTCCAGACATTTTTTGGGCCAAAATGTTTGCGAGCCAGCTTATGAACATTCTGGCGCGTTCTTGTAAGGAACTCACAAACAGTAAATGGAGTGCTCTTTAACTTAGTTTTAGTCTTCCAAACCTCCTCTTAGTTGTGTGATCACAGAAATGGACCAAAACTGCTCTGCTTCGATCCAAACCCTGTGCTCCAAGTCTATGACATCTCTTAATAGATGAGCTTGTCACTTGAGTAAGGCCTAGCTTATTATGGATGAGGCCTAGAACTTGTTGCTCAACATTAGATTGGGGATCCTCAGGTATACCTTTAAACAATAGAATCTTATTCCGATGCCGTGTTTCAATATCATCAATAGCATGAATACATGTTTTTACTTGTTGCTGTAGGAGAACAAACATATTGCTGACCAACTCTTTGAAAGCATAGAAGTCCTGGCACAGCTGCATGAGAGTGGGATTTGTGGGGACTAATGCAGCCTTTAGACGACTCTCAAAATCTGCCATCTTAGCACTCCAACTAACTTCAAGCTCCTTCTGCAGCTGATCTACGCTAGTAACATTAGCCATGACAACTTCCTGAGGTGTTGTGTTGTTATAAATTAATAACAGAGCCAAATTTGTCTTTTAATATAAACCGTGCTGTAGGATGGTGCAAGTAAGTTTAATTCTTCTTTACATTAATAGGACAATTACTTTAAAATATCAAGACACTTAAACACACACTTAATTGATAGAAATTGCAATGTAAATATTACTTTAAACAATTAATAATTAAATTATAAAACAGAGCTTATGAAACAACTGTTACTTATTTCACACCTACCCCCAAAAAAATCTATAGAATCTATGTTTTGTGAAGTTAATTTTGGTATATAAATGGTTACATAACGAATAAACTTGTTTCAATTATCTTATATTAAACGTGACAGAATTTATGACCTGACTAGGTACATATAAACATCCATAAATATTCTGGTCCAAGTCAACGATACAATTAATGTACATGGATATATTCTTACAATGGTTATCATTGTTTTAATGACTTTAGTTATATTGACATATTTTATAATCATTCATTACTCGAGGACAAACATTAACATTCATCACAATGCTTGTCCTTACCGGTTCGACCCTAGGCAGAGTCACTGTCAACAAGGCTATCGGGACTTTATAATTTAATTTTTAAAAATAATATTTAAAAATGTCATCTTAAATTTTATAATAATAATTGTATTAAATGTAGCAACAATGTAAAGATTTAAATTAATAAGAAACGTCCCAAAGTTCGAAATTTTCTTCACTTTATTTTTAACTTCATTGATTTTGGTTTTTCAAAAAATTATGTACGAATTATATGGTTGGCTTGAACATAAAGAGGGCAACGGGTTCACCACCTGCCACGTTGTCCCGAAAATGTCTTCGGTGGAAGGTGGGCCGAGGGGACTTAATTGTCTAAACTAGACATCTGTTTACCTCTGTATTGGGAATTGCGTGAAGGTATTTATTTTAATTTTATTGGTTTTGGATTGTTTTTTAAACAGTTTGTTATTAGATACCCAAACCAACTTAGTTCGTAGTTATTAAACATTTTTGGACACAATGAGTGCATCATTGTAATTTTAAAACTTCAAAATCAAATATGCTCTTCATATAATGAGATTGAATGCAACAGTTTAATTAGTAGTTCGTATATATACGAGTACTATGATTGATATAGTTGTAAGTAATTATTGGATAGCATTTACTGATTAATTAAAACTTTGTAATGCACACATCTCCACATAATATGCATACAAGATTTATGTTGAAAGTGTCAGTTCTGTCGCGTGCAATGATTTTAAGCATCTTGACTGTTCTGCCTTTCTGGTATTCCGTCACCTTACTTCGAAATTTATTGCAATACAAATAAAACTGAGAGAACAATTATAAAGAATATATTAGAACGGCTGTGCTCGCGTTGTTGACTTCATAGAACTGTCAGTAATAACAATTATCATTAGAAAGTAAATAAAATTATAATTTGATTATCGGTAGTCACGATAGCCGAGTTGTTGGGTGGGTGGAATTTCGAGTCGAGAGACCCGAGTTCGATCCCCAGGTGGCAGTACCAATGAGTTTTTCAAAAACTTATGTGCCAATTTCATCGTTGGCTTGGACATAAAGATGGCGACGGGCTCACCACCTGTTACGTTGTGGATCGAAAATGTCTTCGGTGGAAGGTGGGTCAAAGGGTTTTAATAGCCCAGATTTGACCTCTGTCTACCCCTGTATTGGGAATTGCGTGAAGATATTTTTTTTTATTTTATTATCGTTAGCTGTCACGACGAGTGGTTGGGTGATTGGAATTCGAGTCATGAGACCCGATTTCGATCCCCAGGAGATAAGCCTGTACCAGTTTTTTCAAAACTTTTAAATTTAAAAAGAAATATTTTAACATAACTTCTAAAATTATTAAATGATAATTATATAAATGTACGATTTACATCGTTGGCTTGGACATGAAGATGGCGAAGGGCTCACTACCTGTCATATTGTCCGAAAAATATTTTAGGTGGATCGAAGGGACTTAATTGTCTAGACTAGGCCTCTGTCTACCCCTGCTTTGGGAATTGCGTGAAGATATTTATATATATTTTTATAATAAAGATTAAATAAATAAAAATAAAATATTCCATTGAAATCATGAACCCGATACGAGTATAAGAATCATTTGCTTGGAATTAATTCGATAAAGTGAATTCTACTTACATTCCACGTCTGATCGATTTCACTGAATCACTAGAGGGTGTTTGATTTTGATATATTGTTCTCAGTTATCCCTTAGGAATAATAGAAGATCGTCGGAGACGGTTGGACATGTGAAAAAAATGTCTAGCTCATAACTTTTGGCAGACTACAAAGAAAATAAAACAGCCAGTCTTACTCTTCTTTAATCCAAGACCTTGGGTCCTGTTCGTGTAGCATTCCCGTCAGTTTATTTGTGCAACTCTCTCCGTCTTTCTCTGTTCGATGCCGTTTCCTTTATCTCTCTATATAATTTAACATTTATCTTTTTCTTAATTTGTGACAGATTATCAGACAGCTTATCGTTGGTCTTCTTCTACCCCTCTTACCATCTATCTTTGCCTCCATGATGGCATGATAAGGTAACCGAAAATATTTTTTGGTCTACGTGACAGGTGGTGAGTCCATCGCCGTCTTAATGTCCAAGCCAATGATATAATTCGCAAATAAGTTTTTGAAAAAACCTATTGGTGCGATCCTGCCACCTAAGGATCGAACTCGGGTCTTTTGACTCGAACTCCGACCCGACCACTCGGTTTGCACGTGCGTGCAAATATTTCTAAAACTACGCTAAAAGTCGGAAACAAGTACCGGTACGATCAAGGGGGTACTAGTAGGTGTGGTGGCCTTCTTTCCCTTGTCTATGAAGAAGGATTCGATTTTTACCCGAAGTGGGTGCTTATAAAGTTGCAAGTGTTGAAAATGTCGTCCTCTTAGAAATTCCTAAAATAGTACCCCTTAAATTTGATTTATTGAGAGCATTTGATAACATTACAGAACATCTTGGAATATTCTAGAATGTAAATAAATAAAACGAGTATTTCCGATAGCGATTATGGATAACTCTTTTACAGAAAAGGCCCGTGTGTTCAGTAGTGGAGTATTACAGGCCGTTATTTAAGTATGTATGTATATATCCCTAATATGTTGCCGAAAAGTGTTCGCCTTATGTTGTTAAGAACAGTTACAGAATTTTATTTAGAGTTACAGCTTCATTGGTTCTGGTTCTCATTAGTACAAAAATTATGTTTTAGACCCAAAAGAAAATAGCTAAAGCACTTGTGTTATAGAATAAGGAACTAAAGAAGAACAGACACTTAGAATGGAGACATCTTCACACCATTCCCAATACAGGCGTAGACAGAGGTCTTGACAATTAAGTCCTTTCGACCCACCTTCCACTGAAGACATTTTTCGGCACAACGTGACAGGTGGTGAGCCCGTCGCTGTCTTTATGTCCAAGCCAACGATATAGTTCGTACATAAGTTTTGGAAAAACCCATTGGTACGAGCCTGCCACCTGGAGACCGAACTCGGGTCGCTTGATTTGAAATTACGACCACCCAACCCTCTGTCTACCCCTGTATTGGGAATGGCGTGAAGATATTCATGTATTATTATTTATTTATTTGTGTATATAATATTGAAAGCAATGTAGGCACTAACTTTATCGTTTTAGATGCATCTCTCCTCTATGGGACTACTGAAATATTTTAGTCTGGGAATAACTAGTGCCCTTGTTCAAATATTTTATTTCAAAATTTCTTTTCTTTGTTTATTATTGTAATATTTTGTATGCCTATTATCAAACTCGGAACAAAATGTGTTAAAGAAGTTCCTGTAATTCCAACACAAAACAATTATTGTTTAATTATGAATGGTTATTTTAAGAGCAAAGTTGTTTTAGGCAGTCTCCTGATTAATTACGTTTACCTTCACGGTTATTTTGAAATAATAGATTCGTGTTTACATTTACATTATTCTAGGAAATATTTTTAGCGCAAATATTTTTTGTTAAATGATTAATGAAATCCAAGTTTTCTAGCTTCATCAAATGTATAGAACAACCAATTTAAGAGCTGCAAAGGAACTTAATGCCTGTTGGTATTCAACAAGTCGGGTCTTGTCATGGTGATAAGTATGTATAAGATATTGTAAAAAGTGCATACCTTGCGATACATAAAGCATTGCTGGTAACGACTTTGTTATATGGCAGCGAAACCTTAGTATGTCGGAAGGACCATAAAAGTAATTTGAAAGCTGTATAAATGGTCTAAATATCTCTAATGCTGTCTAAATATCTCTTGGTAAAATGTGCGGCGTTACTTTGGCCGATCGAAAACAAAACGGAAAGATTTGCCGTATGGCAGGTTTGAATTATATGATCTTAACATTAAAGTGGATACGGGCGTGCTTCGATGGTTTGGACACGATGATCGAATGAGTGAAAGAATGATGAAGAAAAGATGTGGCGCGAAACTTAAAATTAAAAGTGGACGAGGTAAATGGAGACTAAGATTCGAAGACCATGTGAGCAAATTGCTTGTAGAGGGAAGGGTCAAGAGGGAGGAAACCTAGAGGTACCTGTGTGAAAAAAAATGATAATTTTGAAAGATCCGATAGAGGTATGTAAGGATCATGATACTTGACGATCTATTCTCACTGGCTACCCCGTCCGGGACTATCCCACAACCGGGTGGCGTGAAGATATATTTCAAGCGTGAAGATATATATGATGGCATTTACAAAAAATAATACTAAAAATAATAGCTAAACTTGTACCCTGTAAATTTAAACGAAATATTATAATGAGCAGTATTTACTGATGAGTTATAGTATGTAGTGTTTATAAATGTGTATTTAATTTATACGTAACAAATTTACCTAAGAAAGTTACTTTTGGTTTTTTAAGGGTACATTTATTAATTTTTTTATTTTTTTTTACTATTTTTAGTGTAATGAAACTTCTAATCAGTCGATACCTATATCTCTAATCATGCAATTCCCATGTACCTAGCGGGGCCTTTTCACAAATTGTATATTATTGCCTAATTCCTTGCCATTAAGGAGTGCAGTGGTTGTTATCATCAGTTGAGTACTCATATTGATGACTGATATTTAATATATTTTTTTTTATAAAAAAGGGAGGCAAACGAGCAGGTGGCTCACGTGATGGAAAGTGATTAGCGCCGCCCATGAACACCCGCGATACCAGAGGCAAAGCAGATGCGTTGCCAGCCTTAGAGTGCCCCCCCCCCCCAGAATTGGGGGAAGGGGGTGTGTGGGCCTCTGGTTACCTGCACTCACCAGACGAAACGCAAAAGTTTGTTAGACTTCTACTTCACGCCGGTATTCTGTGAGGTCGTGGTACTTCCTCGGACGAGCCGGCCCATTCATGCAACAACAAAAGCTGATGCATGGCTCTACCACTGTTAATGGAATGTTATGCAATTCTCTTTATTTTGTTGAGATTATATCGAGAGATCCTTAATTAAACGGAACTAAACCGGTTACTGGTATACCCTCTGAAACTAAAGCAGAATTTTTGATCGGTTCACCTAGGATGGAGTTATTTAAACATTAAACAAAGAACATACAAACGAATTGAGAACCGGCTCATTTTTGATGTCGGTTATCAATAAAATTTATCGATTTTTTGTAGATGAATTAACTACGGCGCAATATGGGCCCTCGTCTAATAATCAGGGCCTATAGCAATATCTTAGTAAAACTTTAGTAAGACTTTGTTACGTTTAGACTTTGATTTTGGTAAGACTTTGTTATATGAACAATATTTTGTACGTGTTTTACGTTCCAAATTTGTTCCAAATAGTGTAATCAATGAGAAACTTAGTATTAATTAATGCTTTACCATTTATATATTATTTAACTACATATTTGTATTAGTTCTAGATGCGAAGTTATTCCCATTAAGCAAAGGTTATTGTTAATAAAAGTTGAATTTGTTAATTATGTATATTAAAAAAATCACGATAGCCGAGTGGTTGGGTGATCGGAATTCAAGTCAAGGGACCCGAGTTCGATCCCCAGGGGGTAGGCTCGTACCAACGGGTTTTTTCAAAATCCTTTGTACCATTCATATCGCTATCTTGGACATAAAAATGGCGACGGGCTCACCACCTGTCAAGTTGTCCCAAAAATATCTTCGGTGGAAGGTGGGTCGAAAAGACTTAATTATCAAGATCTCTGTCTAACCCGGTACTGGGAGTGGCGTGAAGACATTTTTTATACATATTAAATTTATACAATATTATTATTATATATCTTTATGCAGAATTCCTGACGGGGTAGCCAGAGAGAACAGATCGCCAAGTGTCACGATCCTTACATACCTCTTTCGCTTCATTCAGATTCATCATTTTCTTCATACATGCACGTCGAGGTATCCGAGTACTCTTGACCCTCCCCTCTTCGAGCAATTTGCTCACTCAAATTTATATAAACATGATGAAATTTGTAATTCATATTGAAATTATAAACCTACAGCTGTAATACAGCTAACTTCAAGTTCATTTTAAGGTCGAAAGTAATTAAGCAAGTGGCAAAGCAACTAGCAATTAACATCTCATTAAAGCCCATTCCTTATAAAATATTAATGCAAGTGTTTTTCTTTTAAATGCTAATTTTATACTTAGGACATGTTGCATTTAATTATACTTCGTTTTTTTTTTATTTCAATTAAATCGATTAAAAGATCACAATGCCTTAAAATAAAATTTCTTTACCTTTTCTAATCTACTTTTGGTTATATAAATCTTTCTTAGGTATGAAGAAATGAAGATAAAAAATAACAGAATAACGTTGTTCTTGTTTATTTAGAAAGAATTATTCACGTATACCCTATTCGAAAAAAGCTATAGCTGACTCATCAACACTATAATCGTTATGTAGAGCTATGCTCTCATTTTACGTAATGAAAAAGTACAGACATATTATTTGAAAACTATTGTTTTAAGCTATTAAAATACTGCCAATATGGAAGTAAATAGTAAATAAATATCTTGACGCAATTTCCAATACAGGGGTAGACAGACGTGTAGTCTAGACAATTAAGTCCCTTCGATCCACCAACCACCGAAGATAATTTCGGGTCATCGTTACAGGTGGTGAGCCCGTCGCCGTCTTTATGTCCAAGCCAACGATATGATTCGTACACAAGTTTTGGAAAACCCCATTAGTACGAGCCTGCCACCTAGGGATGGAACTCAGGCCACTTGACTCGAAATTCCGACCATGGAAGTGAACAAAAAAAATAAGAAAACAATTATATCATGATGAAGAATATGGAAGGTTGTTCCATAATATATTGTATAACGTCTTGTTATTTTTTGTTTGTCAGCATTTTATCTTGACCTCCTTAAAATACTATACTAGTTTTATTTTCCCATTATATGAGATTTTCCTTATTCGTGAACTTTCTATTTAGTACAAGATACTATTAGTTTGTGATTTTAGCGTATTCCAGTAAAGTCTAATATTTAACTTTTTCCAAAAAAAATGCGATAGGAATTCGGTCCTACTTACGGAGCATTATTGATAAATTTTGATAGCAGATTAGTGATAAATTTTGAGGTTTAAAAACCTGAAAAGTGGAAAGTAAAAATTAACTTTAAGAATAAAAGGGAAGATGGAATTAATTTAATAAATAAATATATAGGTATACACAAACATTGCTCCAATCCCAAAGCAAGCAGCTTAACATTATATTGACGCGACGGAGAATCGAACCTGGGACCTCAGAGCTGGCGACACCTTGAAAATCGGAATTTTAGTCCATTGTTTAGTCTGATATTTTTCAACTTATTTATCTCACCATTAGTCGGCAGTTTTTCAAGGCTTTTACACCATTTGCTTTAACGGCACGAAGAAAATTTTAATAATTTTATTTGTATTTTCTTTCTTTTTCTTTGAATTCTTTGGTATTTTATTTGAATGTATGTGTTTATTTATTGGTAAAATTACGGTATTTCCAAGCCAAGATTATATACGAATAAAGTTGACTAAAGTGGTAACACTGTCTGAAGTGAATGTTTCAAATAGCTTCACGTCGGGTACCGTCGTGCGAGCCTTCCATAACAAATTGACTACAGTGATTTGGAATTTTTGTAGTTAACGCTCACATCGAGTATGTGCTAATTTTGCAATAGCGAGAAAATTGTTTGTGTCACAAAAACATATCTTAAAACGTATCCCTGACCAACGGTAGACCGAGGTCTAGACAATTAAGTCGGTGCGACCCACCTTCCACCGAAGATATTTTTGGGATAAAGTGATACGTGGTAAGGTCGTCGCCGTCTTTATGTCCAAGCCAACGATATAATTCGTACTTAGGTTTTTTGAAAAAACCCATTGATACGAGCCTACTACCCGAGGATCGAACTCGGGTCTCTAGACTTGATTCCCGATCACCCAATCACTAGGCTATCGTGGCCGAGTAGTTGAGTGACTAGATATTTCTGTACTTGCAAACAAATTGAGGTATCGATCCCAATATCTCAAGTGCTTTAGCTTCTTACATTAGGATCGAAGCAATGTATGTGATGTTATCCCTATCTATCTACCTATCTTTCACCAGTTTCTTCTTCATTAAAGGGGCCTCTTTCTGGTCGATTAAAAGAATTACAATGCATATAAAATATGTTATTTATATCGATGAACTAATGTTTTGATTTGATATAAATACGATAAGCCCACTGCCTATCACGTTGTTCCAGAATAAGCTGCGGTGAAATATAATTCTAACGGACGTCCTAGTCTAAAGACTGAGATCTAGACAGATCTCTGATGATACCAATATTGGGAATGCGTTGAATTACAAAAACAAAATGTCGAATATAATACGAAAAAGCTTTTAACTGCATTATTAACGTTATCTTACTTAGGAAAAAAGAAAAACAAATCTTTGTAAAAACGTTAAAAATGTGAAGTTCTTTCGCTTCCAGTCTTGCCAGTATAACGTTCTAACAAAGCTAATATTTTAATTAAAACTATCTGATATGTGTTTTGTGCAACCTCCTACTTTAATGAACTTTATACGACAACTAATTATAGTTTGTAGCGTTTGTTGCAACAAGTGTAGTAACAAAGCTGCTTTAGACACAGTTGGGTATCAAGCTTCGTAATATTCCAGGTAACTAGCAAAGGTTACGAAATAATTAACTTTGTTAGCTTTAACTTCAATTGTGAGATTCGCATCATGGGAAGTTGGGTTAAATGCAGGTAGTTTCAGATAGCCAAAATAATATCGTAAATCCATTTTTTTCATTTTTTTCTACAGTCCGCCCTTCGAAACTTTGTTCCGGATTAGAATACCGCTAGGAGCTAATATTTGTGAGATGAATATAAATATTTTGGCTTGAGTCAAGGGTGTTTATATATATAAGAATATTTACCTACTTAAATGTTTTTTTTTATTAAGTATATAAGTATATTAACTTCAATTGTGAGATTCGTATCATGGGAAGTTGGGTTAAATGCATCAATATACACAAGTTTTTACGTTTCTTTAATTAGGTAGTTTCAGATAGCCAAAATAATATCGTAAATCCATTTTTTTTATTTTTTCTTTCGTCCGCCCTTCGAAACTTTTTTCCGGATTAGAATACCGCTAGGAGCTAATATTTGTGAGATGAATATAAATATTTTTGCTTGAGTCAAGGATGTTTATGTATATAAGAATATTTACCTACTTAAATGTTTTTTTATTAAGTATATAAGTATATTATACCGTTATTTAAGACATTAAGTAATAGGTTCACCATCTGTCATGTACCAAGTAAGATTTGTGGAAAAGTGGGTCGAAAGAACTTCATTATCTAAGCCTCTACCTACCTCAGTATAATTTCTCGAACACACAATTTCTTGTGTGAAGAAAAAATATGAAACCTGTGGCACCGTAGTATCAGCTTTCATACAATTTTATTTTTAAAATTTTATATTATTTTATATTTTATGTTTTTTATTTTTTGTTATTCCGTGTGGTTACGGCGTAAGAATATTACGACTCCCTTTCTTCCCGAGGATGCCTTAAGAGGAAACAAGCAAAACCAACTATACTTAAATCGAACATAAGTTTTAAAAAGACTCATTGGTCGAGCTTACATCCAGGGTAAACTCGGGTCTTTTGACTCGAATTCAGATCACCCAAACACTCGGACATCATGTCTCTTAAAGGATTTGATGTATTTTTTCAGTCAACCGATGAAAGATGAGTCGAAAGGACATAATTGTCTAGACCTCTGTCTACGCATGTATTGGTAATAGCGTGAAGATATTCTTGTTTCAAAATAACTTAATTGTTTTTAATTAAGAGGCCTATTTTTTGTACAATACTTTTACAAGGTTAATTATTATTATTAATTATTGTAAAGGTATTATTATTACATATTTGTAAAGTTTCTTTAACCAGAGTAACCGACATAGCCGTAAGGATCAGCACGTTGAAGTGGCAATGGGCCGGCCACATAGCTCGTAGAACTGACAACTGTAGGGAAGAAAGGTTCTAGAGTGGTAACCTCGTATAGGCAAACGCAGTGTGCGGCGACCCCCCACGAGATGAAGCGACGACTTGCAAAATATTGCGGGAAGTCGATGGATGCAGGTGGCTGAGGACCGTTCACTGTGGAAAGTTTTAGGGGAGGCCTATGTTCAACATGGTACTCTTGATAGGCTGTAAAGAAGAAGAAGAAGAAAGTTTCTTTTTCCTGAACGGAGACTTGTATATTGTTATTGTAATATTTGTTTCTTTATTTATTTGAAAAGAATATGAGCTTCATCATCAGAATTTATATGCTACACATTTAAATATTCGTGTTCAATACTGATAATAGCGTTTGGATGTAAGTGTTATTTTCGATGGCTTATCATTGTAATGCATGTAGTATAATTATAAAACTACATTTAAATGTAAAAATTTACCAGGCCTTTTCTACATATTTATTTCTTTTTTTGCGAATCATAATTGCCAGCCATGCTACTTTAGCAAAAAAAAGGTATTGATAATACATTCAGGATACAATAATCGGCTTAATTAATTAAATTGGTGTATTAAATTATCTATTACGCAATAATCGAATAAATTATTTAAATTGATGTTTTTGCTTTAAAATAAAAATAGCTTCCGACCGCGGCTTAACCCTACTTAAGTCTGCTCGAACAATTCTAATATTAAATTAAGAGTACAACTAATACAACCGATACCTAATACTGGCCATTATTCGTAAATTTATATAATTGTAATTTTATGAAAACAAACATTAATTAACTTTATAAAAATTAAATTACTATTTATTTAATAATTATATTATAAACTGAACCTGAATTCTTAGAGCGATATGCGAGTGTGCTACGAGACACCTTTTACAGCAGAAAAAGTCCATGGCAACTAAGCTTTCTTCAATATCTTCGTCACTTTTGGCCATGTGGATTTGGAACCGAGTGTGTCAATGTTTGAGTAGGAGATGATGCCTGGGACAGCAAGTACTGGTAAAATTTTGGTTACGGGTTCGTATCTCGCTACGGATACGAACGTGTGACGAATATGAGTGTTGGAACTCGATTCACAGATATGGATGGATCTATGCATAAATATACATATGTATGTCTGTGTAAGAATATTGTACCGTAGGCTTGGACACTGAAACGGCGATAGGATCACTACCTGTCACGTTGTCCCAGGTGTCAAAGGGGGGGTCGAAAGGGTTTAATTGTCTACAGCTATGTCAACATGCATGATGAACAGTTAATGTTTTTTAAGAAAAGTAATGAGTATACGAACATAACGTTTACTTTACAAAACTGCATTTTTTAACTTTGATAATGCGCCTTGAGAATTATTGTTTCGTACAAAAGCACGTATTTCACAAAGGATTTAAGTCGCTGGAAGCTTGAACGTACGTACGTACCTCTGGGAATTTCCTCGGAAGCGAAATCTAGAATTAATATAACGATATTAATTTTGTACACAGAAATGCATTTAATGTACAACATCAGTTTAACTATAGGGTATAATTATAAAACTACATTTAAATGTAAAAATTTACATAGGCCTTTTCATATTTATTTCTTTTTGCGAATCATAATTGCCAGCCATGCTACTTTAGCAAAAAAAAAAGGTATTGATAATATATCTTAGGATACAATAATCGGCTTAATTAATTAAATTGGTGTATTAAATTATCTATTACGCAATAATCGAATAAATTATTTAAATTGATGTTTTTGCTTTAAAATAAAAATAGCTCCGACCGCGGCTTAACCCTACTTAAGTCTGCTCGAACAATTCTAATATTAAATTAAGAGTACAACTAATACAATCGATACCTAATACTGGCCATTATTCGTAAATTTATATAATTGTAATTTTATGAAAACAAACATTAATTAACTTTATAAAATTAAATTACTATTTATTTAATAATTATATTATAAACTGAACCTGAATTCTTAGAGCGATATGAGTGTGCTACGAGACACCTTTTACAGCAGAAAAGTCCATGGCAACTAAGCTTTCTTCAATATCTTCGTCACTTTTGGCCATGTGGATTTGGAACCGAGTGTGTCAATGTTTGAGTAGGAGATGATGCCTGGGACAGCAAGTACTGGTAAAATTTAATGACATGTGATATATATATATAAAAAAATATACTCACGCCCTTCCGAATATAGGTGTAGACTGGCATACAGATAAATTGGCATATAGACCACGAAATTAAATGTTTCTGTAGAAAAAAAAATCACGCAGCCCAATGCAGAGGTTGAAAGAGGACAAGAGACAATTATGTCGTATCGACCCACCTTCCACCGAAGACATTTTTGGGACAGCATGACAGATGGTGAGCCCGTCGCCGTCTTTATGTCCAAGTCAACGATATAAATCGCACATAAGTTTAAACCCAATAGTACGAGCCTTGGGGATCGAACTGGGTCTCTTGACTCGAATTCCGATCACCCAACCACTCGGCTATCGTGTTTTTTTTTAAAGTTGAGACTTCTATCTGGGGGAAAATTCTAAAACATGCTTTCGCTTTTCGGATTTAGGTTAGTTGTATTAGAAGTACGGAGGGAGACATAAGTTACGTTTTACTCCGGGAAATTTAAGGACGACAAAAGCGGAAAGAGTCACAGACAGCAACTAGTTTATTTCCATTTAACAAATTTTATTCACGCGGAATCGTCAACTGGAGAGCCTTATATGTTTATGGAATTTTTAATTAATTTCAATATCCTGTACGGGTATGATGAATTTCCCTCTGAATATTGCCTTTAAAGCAAATTCGAAATATCTCAATAGAGAATAGCCCTTCGGTAATTTTAAATAAGCTTTTTGACGTCCCGTTATGAATTGTTACATAATTAAATTCTATTCAGGCGTACCTGCAATATCATATTATAAATTAGGTTGTGACACCTGATTTAGTATTAAATTTTGTCTATGTTTTAATAATTGTGAGAAAAATTGAACTATTTTTGTTGTTAAATTATAAAGAAACTTAAAATATGCTTTTCATATGCTTTAAAAAACAATAATTCCCAAATACAGGGGTAGACAGAGGTCTAGACAATTAAGTCCTTTCGATCCACCTACCACGGAAAATATTTTTGGGACAACGTGACAGACGTCAGTTGTCGTTTTTATGTCCAAGCCAACGATGAAATTCGTACATAAGTTTTTGAAAAACTCATTGGTACTGCCACCTGGGGATCGAACTCGAGTCTCTCGACTCGAAATTCCGACCACCCAACAACTCGGCTATCG
Source organism: Sericinus montela (assembly GCA_029286605.1). NCBI lineage: Eukaryota > Metazoa > Arthropoda > Insecta > Lepidoptera > Papilionidae > Sericinus > Sericinus montela. The sequence continues at coordinate 1,675,733 of JAGSMR010000070.1, read as the reverse complement.
TGACTTTCTGTATTGTAAATTTTCAAATATGGTATAATTTTAAAAGTATTAACAAATTGGAGCGCCTTCTCCACAACTGTATTAGATTTATTTTCAGTCTACGTAAATATGACCATATCTCCTCTTGTCGTTCCAAGCTTAAATGGCTTCCCATTCGTCAAAGGCGTAGCTCCCGAATTCCGTTTCTGTTGTATTCTGTATTGACTAACCCTAATTCTCCTTCTTACCTAAGAAATAACTTTCAACATCTTCAATCCACTCACGACAGAGCACGAACTGACTTCTATGAACCAACTTAGGATTCACATTCCTCAACACAATACAGTATACTTTAACTTCTCTTTTACAGTACAAGCACTACTCTGGAACGCCCTACCTTTGAAGATAAAATCTGCTCCGAATGCCTATTCGTTCAAGAGATTAGTTCGTGGGTATTATCTTAAGAATCATTAATATATATTTTTGTATATATTTATACGTGTATATCTATGTACGTTTAGTTAATGTAATATATGCATGAATTTTTGCCATTAAATATTTATTGTTTATATGTATATATTTATTTAATATTGGAGCATTAATCTATATTTTTGTTGTTTGCACCTGCTATCTACTTCTCACCATTATAAAGGTTGACTGGTAGAGAATGCCACCAGGCATTAAGTCCGCCCATTGTAGCCATTAGTATAAGGTGTAACAATAAAGAATAAATAAATAAATAAAAATAAAAAAA